>LR738712.1:834619763-834752886 GCA_902687465.1 Secale cereale | reverse complement strand
GGGAAGAAGGGCCAGGGCTGGGCCGCGCGCCCCCCACCCCTTGGTCCGAATTGGACAAGGAAGGAGGGGGGGGGGGCGCCCCTTTCCTTCTCCTTCTCCCTCTCCTTCCTTTCCCCCTTATCCCTTTTGGTAGTTCCTACTAGGAATAGGATTGCAATCCTATTCCTAGTAGGATTGCTCCTCCTTGGCGCGCCACTAGGGGTCGGCCGGCCTCCCCTTGCTCCTTTATATACGGGGGCAGGGGGCACCCAATGACACACAAGTTGAATTGTTTTAGCCATGTGCGGTGCCCCCCTCCACAGAAACACACCTCGGTCATACCGTTGCAGTGCTTAGGTGAAGCCCTGCGCCGGTAGATACATCATATCCGTCACCACGCCGTCGTGCTGACGAAACTCTCCCGTGAGGCTCAACTGGATCAAGAACTCGTGGGACGTCATCAAGCTGAACGTGTGCTGAACACGGAGGTGTGATGGCTTCTCGCCCCTCGTTGGTTACCCCAAGTGGAAGGTTGAGATGTAGCGTAGCGGCAAATTTCCCTTGGCAAAGATACCAAGGATCGAATCCCGTGAGACTCCGAGGGTCGACAAGTAGGTGTCAACGGCGCCAGAAACTTAGCGGTTGACGGGACCTGCACACAGATACAGATAACTTTGCTCCCAACGAGTACAGAGAGGTTGTCAATCCCTCCGGCCTTGTTGTTTACAAAGGATCAAACACAAGAGATAATAGTGATAGCTATGACTGCAACTAGGAAATAAAAACAGGAAGTAAATAGAAGGTGTGATCAGCGGTGGTAATATGGACCGGGGTCCCATGATGTTCACTAGTGATGTCTCTCTCCCAAAAGACGATAAAACAGCAAAGCGAGGTAAACAAATTACAGCTGGGCAATTGACAGGATTATGTGCGCAAACCAATGCTAATTATGCTGCAAAGAAAGGTAGAGGCTCAAAAGCATGGGCGGTACACCAAGGCAAGTAGACCGAAATCCATCTGCATCTACTACTAATCATCCACCTTGAGATATCTATCCAGAACATCTCGCTGGTATTAAGTTGCGAATCCCACCCAAAGTGTAAACTCAAAGCAACAGACAACTGCATTAAAAGAACTTTGCATAAAGTAAACAATCCTTGCACCCGCAAGTACAAGCACCGTTGTTTTCTCCCTTGTGGCAACAACACATCCCCTAGACTCATGTTTCTGTCACTCAAGCTAGTCATGAGGGGGCATGAACCCACAATCAAGCATAACGCTCCCTCTTGGAGTTACTACCTACTACTTGGCCAAAGCTATAAACAGTAACGGAGAACATGCAAGAATTACTCAAGAACAAAGATATAAAAGAGGTGAATCAAATATATTACTCAAACACAATCTGAACATAGTCTCATAATCCATCAGATCCCAGCAAACTCAGCAAAGCAACAGCAGAAAGATTACATATGTGCCTCGATCATGTAGGGCAGCTCACGAGGTCTAAACCATGAAGAGCAAAGAGGGGAGGAGAACATCACATAGCTACTGATCATGGACCCATGGTCCAAGGTGGACTACTCACGACTCAACCGGGAAGCGTCCATGGTGGTGGAGAAGCTCCCGGTGGTGGTTCTCCCCTCCGGTAGGGTGCCGGGAAGAGTTCTCCTGATGCTCCCGATCTTGGAAGCGCTGCAGCAGCGGAACAGAGGCGAGATCACGAAAAAGGGTTCTGTACTCGAGGGTTTCGGGACGAGAGGGATATATATGCGAAGGGGGGCAGTTAGAGGCGGAGCAGGGGCCCCAGGCGCCCCCCTGGCGCGGCCAGGGGTGGGGCCGCGCCAGGTGGCCGCCTGGGCCTCCCCTGGCTCCCCTCTGGCCCATCTTTGGTTCTTCGCGAAGCTTCCTGTACGCTGATTTTTCCTATATTTTTCCTGGAATTTTTGGAGCACTTTTAATATGGGGGAAACCTGAAATAGAAAAACAGCAGAAAACAGGAACTGGCACTGTGGTGCACTGAGTTAATAGGTTAGTCCAAATATGATCAAAAGTGTATGGAAGTGCATCAATATCATAGCAATATCACACAAAAGAAGCATGGAGCAAGCAGAAATTATAGATACGTTTTGGACGTATCAACATCCCCAAGCTTAATTCCTGCTCGTCCTCGAGTAGGTAAATGATAACAAGCATAATTTCTGTGGTGACATGCTACCAACCATATAAGATCTTTTTAAGTAAAGCAATCAAGGCATGTAATTCAATTCAAGTCATAACAAGCAAGAGTCTATATTAGCATTGTAACAAGCAACATAAGAACATAAAGGTGCAAGAGCTCTCGCTGTCCGTGACTCGAATGTCTCCGAATGGTGTTTGCGTGCAAGAAAGGGGATAGGGATATACAAGAGAGTAAAACATAGTTTTTGTATTGTTGAGAACTTAATCTACTAAAGTTCCACACTTGGTCTTCTTTGGAATCTTATCTTGACTCATCCCATACCACTAGCCAGGTACAAGTCAAAATGATCCACTCCCTTTTGATATTTTGAGCACTCATGCAATGGATGAGCGTAAGCAAGAAAGTTGACACTTAGGATGGCAAAGAGAGAAAAATGATGAAGGGGGAAGACAAAAAAGGTGTGAAAGGCTCACATCAATGAGGACAATCATAGGCGAGAGAAAGCCAAATGATAGATATGATGTGAGGAGTAGGGATTGCCATGCAACGGATGCACATATGAGCTAAGGTAAGCTCTCCAATGGAACTAGTGGGGGTGCATCCAACTTGCTCGCTCAAGAAGACCTAGAGCTCTTTTGAGGAGGCTCATCATTGGAATATACAAGCCAAGTTCTATAGTGTGAAGGTCCCCACATAGCTATATGCATAAATGATAATCTCTATCGAGTACAAGGTATAAGATGGAGTACGAGTGTGGATCTCTCAAAAGGAATAGTAGTGTGCCCCCTTCTCTCTTTTTATTTCTTTTTCTTTTTTTCTATTTTTTTTATTTTTTTGTGGCCTCAATGGCTCTTTCTATTTAACTCTCATTTGTCCTCTTTGGGATCTTTTGATTTTGTCCTCTTTGGGATCTTTTCCTCACTTTAGGGGCAACACTCTATATATTACAAGAAGTATAGAAGATCTTTCACACTTTACAAAAGTACTCAACATAAAGAAGATGAAACTATCATGATGTATGCAAATGTATGCCTCTGCCAGTGTAGCAGGATATGCAATGATACTAGCGCGTCATGTAGCAATGATTAGGGCAAGGCCCAACTAGCATGCGGCTCATCAATCAAGCAAAAAGCATGTATGACATGAAGATCAAGTCATGAGAAGATGGATGTTGCATGGCAATGTATCTCGGAAAGGCTATGGAAATGCCTTGATAGGTAGGTATGGTGGCTGTTTTGAGGAAGGATATAATGAGGCTTATGATGACAGAGCGTATCGTGCCAAGGATTTGGATGCACCGGCGAAGTATGCGCCAACTCTCGAGGTGAGAAAGGGCAATGCACGGTACCGAAGAGGCTAGAAAAAATATGGCTAGGTGGAAGTGTTAACTTTCGAATACTCACATTAGTCCGAAGAACTCATGCACTTATTATCGGTAACTCTCAATCTAATTAGGAGGTTCACAAAGAGACAAGTACCCCGAGGAGGAGTGTATGGGGGTTTGGTTATCCTTGCGCATCCTCGACTCATGGTACGTGAGTGTACTCTAATATTCGATCCCTCCAAAGATTAGTGATCCATCTAGTAGCTAAAGTTCTCAACTATTTTGTAGGTTTTCGAAAATAAACACGGATTGCCCAAAATACGACATCTATCACTAATAGGCTAAAGCTCTTGACACCAAAAGTTCAGACATTACTCATGGCAATACATCAAAACTATTGCAAGTTGCTACTAAAATTAAATAGCAACCTTAATTACCTACTTTAAGTTAAGACACACAACTCAGTGCAACATGCAAACTCTCTTAACAAGATAAACATGAAAACTCAAGAGAGTTCAGCAACCAACTAAACAAAAGCTCTTTAAAAAGAAAAGCATGAAAACTAAGAGCTAAACATGACAGCAGCTATGGAAAGTCAAAGAACACACACAACAAAGATAAGCATGAAAATCCTATGTTGTGTTCTAGGTTGAAGTGGAGCGTGTTTCTCTCCCACACAAAGAAAGCTGGGTTCTAACTTGTTATGAACAGCAAGCAAAGCTAAAGAAAACTAAAAAAAAAGAAACTAAGAGCAAGACGCTCCAAGCATAGCACATAACGCATGAAGTGATAAGAATATAGTGGAACGAAAGACGAACTGATAATTGTTGATGGAGAAGCGGATGCATGGGGGCATCCCCAAGCTTAGACGCTTGAGTCTTCTTGAATATTTCTTGGGGGTGCACGGGGGCATCCCCAAGCTTGAGCGTTTGACCCTCCTGAATCTTCTTTTATCATCTTCCCTCGCACACTTGAAAACTCCCTTCATACATAACTCATCATAATCTGATTAGCGAGGTTAGTACCCACAATAAAATAATTTTTCCCTACTGGAAATAAAGATAATCTTGAAGAGCTACTGTTTCTCAAGATTGCCAAAAGGTTTTTGCAAAGAAAAAAGCAAGCTCAAGGTTTGCAAAACGAAGAAAAGGCAAAACAGGACAGAATCTGTGCAAAACAGACCAGCAGGTAGTAAATAATTTTTTCGGGGCACTTCTGCAACTCAAATAAAAAAACTCAGAACAGACGCTCGAAAGCCAATTGTATAGAGCACGCTGTCAAAAAAATTCAGATCAAAAAGATGATCTGGTGATTTTATTCGAATTTTTCTGTCCAAGGACAGAATCTGTTTTCTGGACAGCACGTCACAACTTTTGAACTTTCTTGCAATCGGAGGCTAAACTTGGCACAAAGCTGAAAAGAAAAGATACAATGATGATGCTACTGTAGTAACGAACATCAAGACACAACAAAAGCAAAATAAAACCTAATTCGTTGTGGGCTGCCTCCCAAAAGCGCTTTCTTTTATGCCTTTAAGCTAGGCATGATGCAAAAAGAGAAGATCAAGTTTTATCAAGAGTAAGAGAATAGCTAGCCCGTGTAACGGACTCAAAAGGCAACTTAATCTTCTTTCTAGGGAAGTGTTCCATCCCTTTCTTGAGAGGGAATTGGAATTTTATATTCCCCTCTTTCATGTCAATGATAGCACCAACGGTGCGAAGAAAAGGACGTCCCAAAATAATTGGACATGAAGGTTCACATTCAATATCCATAATAGTAAAATCAACGGGAACATAATTGTCATTGACAATGATAAGAACATCGTCGATCTTCCCCAAAGGTTTCTTTACGGAAGAATCAACAAGACGAACACCAAAAGAACAAGGATCAAAAGGTTTCAATTCAAACATATCATACATTCTTTTGGGCATAACGGAGGTACTAGCTCCAACATCACATAAAGCATAGCAAGAGAAGTTATTCAACTTAATTTTAATCATAGGATCCCAACTATCTTCTAGCTTTCTAGGTATGGAGGCTTCTACCCTAAGCTTCTCCTCCCTAGCTTTGATAAGAGCATTAGTGATATGCTCTGTGAAGGCAAGGTTAAGTGTGCTAGTGTGGGGGTCTTTAGCCATTCTTTGTAAAAAGGTGACAACTTCTGAGAGACTACAATTATCAAAATCAATTTTATCATTATTGAGCAGAATTGTAGTGTCATCTTCTTTGTTTGAATTGCTCTCTATTATAAGAGTTTGGACGTCTTCCCAAGTTTGGGGAAGTGTGGGAGCAACTTTAAACAGGGGCTCATACTTTTTTCCTGGAAGACCATGCCATGGGCATAACTCTCCATTAAAACTAACATAATCACAAAGTTTATTACTTTTGTAGATCCCGACAGTGGTGATTGGCGTGATGGAAGAAGGGGTGTACTCCTCCCACTTAGTGTTTTTGGTGGAACCCATAGCAGCAGCAAGCAAGATAACTATTTTTGTGATTTTTGGTAAGGGACACTAAAGCAAAAACTGAAAGGTAAACTAACAAGACTAAAAAGCAAAGATAAAATATAGCGTGCAACTCCCCTATCTTGAAGAGTGGAGTCCCCGGCAACGGCGCCAGAAACTTGCTTGATGGCTTCTCGCCCCTCGTTGGTTACCCCAAGTGGAAGGTTGAGATGTAGCGTAGCGGCAAATTTCCCTTGGCAAAGATACCAAGGATCGAATCCCGTGAGACTCCGAGGGTCGAAAAGTAGGTGTCAACGGCGCCAGAAACTTAGCGGTTGACGGGACCTGCACACAGATACAGATAACTTTGCTCCCAACGAGTACAGAGAGGTTGTCAATCCCTCCGGCCTTGTTGTTTACAAAGGATCAAACACAAGAGATAATAGTGATAGCTATGGCTGCAACTAGGAAATAAAAACAGGAAGTAAATAGAAGGTGTGATCAGCGGTGGTAATATGGACCGGGGTCCCATGATGTTCACTAGTGATGTCTCTCTCCCAAAAGACGATAAAACAGCAAAGCAAGGTAAACAAATTACAGCTGGGCAATTGACAGGATTATGTGCGCAAACCAATGCTAACTATGCTGCAAAGAAAGGTAGAGGCTCAAAAGCATGGGCGGTACGCCAAGGCAA
Organism: Secale cereale; assembly: GCA_902687465.1. Classification (NCBI taxonomy): domain Eukaryota; kingdom Viridiplantae; phylum Streptophyta; class Magnoliopsida; order Poales; family Poaceae; genus Secale; species Secale cereale. The sequence goes on along the minus strand of LR738712.1, from coordinate 834,746,266 downwards.
GTAGACCGAAATCCATCTGCATCTACTACTAATCATCCACCTTGAGATATCTATCCAGAACATCTCGCTGGTATTAAGTTGCGAATCCCACCCAAAGTGTAAACTCAAAGCAACAGACAACTGCATTAAAAGAACTTTGCGTAAAGTAAACAATCCTTGCACCCGCAAGTACAAGCACCGTTGTTTTCTCCCTTGTGGCAACAGCACATTCCCTAGACTCATGTTTCTGTCACTCAAGCTAGTCATCAGGGGGCATGAACCCACAATCAAGCATAACGCTCCCTCTTGGAGTTACTACCTACTACTTGGCCAAAGCAATAAACAGCAACGGAGAACATGCAAGAATTACTCAAGAACAAAGATATAAAAGAGGTGAATCAAATATATTACTCAAACACAATCTGAACATAGTCTCATAATCCATCAGATCCCAGCAAACTCAGGAAAGCAACAGCAGAAAGATTACATATGTGCCTCGATCATGTAGGGCAGCTCACGAGGTCTAAACCATGAAGAGCAAAGAGGGGAGGAGAACATCACATAGCTACTGATCATGGACCCATGGTCCAAGGTGGACTACTCACGACTCATCCGGGAAGCGTCCATGGTGGTGGAGAAGCTCCCGGTGGTGGTTCTCCCCTCCGGCAGGGTGCCGGGAAGAGTTCTCCTGATGCTCTCGATCTTGGAAGCGCTGCGGTCGCGGAACAGAGGCGATATCGCGAAAAAGGGTTCTGTACTCGAGGGTTTCAGGGCGAGAGGGATATATATGCGAAGGGGGCAGCCAGAGGCGGAGCAGGGGCCCCAGGCGCCCCCCTGGCGCGGCCAGGGGTGGGGCCGCGCCAGGTGGCCGCCTGGGCCTCCCCTGGCTCCCCTCTGGCCCATCTTTGGTTCTTCGCGAAGCTTCCTGTACGCTGATTTTTCCTATATTTTTCCTGGAATTTTTGGAGCACTTTTAATATTCGGGAAACCTGAAATAGAAAAACAGCAGAAAACAGGAACTGGCACTGTGGTGCACTGAGTTAATAGGTTAGTCCAAATATGATCAAAAGTGTATGGAAGTGCATCAATATCATAGCAATATCACACAAAAGAAGCATGGAGCAAGCATAAATTATAGATACGTTTTGGACGTATCAAGGTGCCGTACGTTCGGTGCTTGATCGGTTGGATCGCGAAGAAGTCCGACTACATCAACCGCGTCACTTGACACTTCCGCTCCCGGTCTACGAGGGTACGTAGACACACTCTCCCTCTCGTTGCTATGCATCTGGTAGATAGATCTTGCGTGATCGTAGGAAAATTTTGAAAATACTACGTTCCCCAACACATACTTCCCAATATTACTCATAGATGCATTGAAATAAGCAAACAACACACGAAAAACAGAATCTGTCAAAAACAGAACAGTCTGTAGTAATCTGCAGGTTTCGCATACTTCTGTAACTCCAATAAATTCAAACTAAATTGGTAAACGTGAGGAATTTGTCTATTAATCATCTGCAAAAAGAATCAACTAAATAGCACGCTCCAGTAAAATCTGATGACCATTCTAGCGAGCGCTAACGATTCTGTTTTCACAGCAAGATCATATAAACTTCACACAAGTCTTCCCAAAGGTTCTACTTGGCACAAACACTAAACAAAACATGAGACCACATCTAAACAGAAGCTAGATGCAATATTTATTCCCTAACAGAAGCAAAAACAAAAAAAAAATATAATTGGGTTGCCTCCCAACAAGCGCTATCGTTTTACGCCCCTAGCTAGGCACGATACAAGGATAAATCTAGGTATTACCATCATTGGACGGCAATTATTTGATTAAGCACTTATGATTCTTAGGCACTTATTTGTCCCTATTAATAATCAAACTCTTGGGCAAGAAATCAAGAAATTCTAAAGTGTCAAAAGGGTCTCTTGCAAAAGTAAGAAAATTAGGGTGGACACTTATGGATTTGAGATCCGCAATTCCTTTACTAGATGTTTCACCCTTGTCTTTAGGGACATACATGAGCTTAGATAATTTAGTGGTAGAGGTATTTGGAGTAGTTTTTATAGCAGAAAGAGCAGAACCCACATTAGTAATAATATCTTCAAGCTTATTGATTCTAGTAGAATCGTGATCTAGCTTTTCTTTAACTATGGGCTCCTTTTCCTTAAGATTTTTCAGAACAACCCCTACCTTGGAACCATATTGGGTAATTTCATTATGGATTTTTCTATCTAAGTTCTCTACCAGTTCTACCATAGCAACTTTATTTTCAATGATTTCTAACCTTTGCATTACATGCTCCAAAGTTAAAACGGTCCCATTAACCATAAGAGGTGGTGAGCCAAATATTTCAGTCATAGCATTATAAGAATCAAAGGTATGGCTACCCAAGAAATTCCCTCCGGTAATGGTATCTAAGATAAATCTATTCCACATAGTTATGCCAACATAGAAATTGCGAAGAAGCACGGAAGTGGAAAGCTTCCTATTGGATCTATTTTGAGCATTGCAAATTCTATACCAGGCATCTTTTAAGTTTTCTTCCTCCCTTTGTTTAAAGTCGAGGACCTCACTCTCGGGAGTGTTGATAATGATAGGTGTGCTAGACATGATGACAAGCAAGCAAGCAACACACAAGCAAACAAGAAGCAAGCGAACGATAAACACACGACATAAGAAGGGCAAATAAAACGGCAAGGGTGAAGTGGGGGAGAGGAAAACGAGAGGCAAAAATGTAATGTGAAGGATAAGGGTTTGTGATAGGTACTTGGTATATGACTTTTGCGTAAGCCTCCCCGGCAACGGCGCCAGAAATTCTTCTTGCTACTTCTCGAGCTTGCGTTGTATTCCCTCGAAGAGGAAAGGGAGATGCATCACAGTAGCGTAAGTATTTCCCTCAGTTTTTGAGAACCAAGGTATCAATCCAGTAGGAGACCACGCGTGAGTCCCTCACACCTGCACAAACAAATAAGAACTTCGCAGCCAACGCGATAAGGGGTTGTCAATCCCTTTACGGTCACTTACGAAAGTGAGATCTGATAGAGATGATAGTTTATATTTTTGGTATTTTTGTTTATAAGAACAGAAAGTAAAAGCGGAAAAAGTAAAGTAGATGTAGATTGATATGTTGAGAATAGACCCGAGGCCATAGTGCTCTCTAGTGGCTTCTCTCATGATATCGATATTCTACGGCGGGTAAACAAATTACTGTCGAGCAATTGATAGAAAAGCGAATAATTATGAGACTATCTAGGCATGATCATTGTATATAGGCATCACGTCCGAGACAAGTAGACCGACTCCTGCCTGCATCTACTACTATTACTCCACACATCGACCGCTATCCAGCATGCATCTAGTGTATTGAATTCATAAGAACAGAGTAACACCTTAAGCAAAATGACATGATGTAGAGGGATAAACTCAAGCAATATGATATAAACCCCATCTTTTTATCCTCGATGACAACAATACAATACGTGCCTTGCCGCCCCTACTGTCACTGGGAAAGGACACCACAAGATTGAACCCAAAGCCAAGCACTTCTCCCATTGCAAGAACTATAGATCTAGTAGGCCAAACCAAACCAATAATTCGAAGAGACTTGCAAGGATATTATGAGCACACATAAAGTGTTCAGAAAAGAACCAAATATTTCTCATAGATAATCTTGATCATAAACTCACAATTCATCTGATCTCGACAAACACACCGCAAAAAGAGATTACATCGAATAGATCTCCTTGAAGACCGAGGAGAACTTTGTATTGAGATCCAGAGAGAGAGAAGAAGCCATCTAGATACTAGCTATGGACTCGAAGGTCTGTGGTAAACTACTCACAACTCATGGCGAGGGCGATGATGATGATGTAGAAGCACTCCGTGATGGATCCCCCCTCCGACGGAGCTCCGGAGCAGGCTCCAAGATGGGATCTCACAGGAACAGAAGGTTACGGCGGTGGAACTAGGGTTTTCTCTCCTCTTCTGATGGTTTCGGGGTACGTGGACTTATATAGGAGGAAGGAGGACACCGGGGGCCTCACGAGGGACCCACGAGGTGGGGGGGGGGGGTGCCCTGGGCAGGGGGCGCGCCCCCACCCTCGTGGGCACCTCATGGACCCTACTCCGTGGTTCTCAAGTCTCACATGCGTGATTTTCTCCAAAAATATCTCTCCCGAAGAATTCATTCCGTTTGGACTCTGTTTGACATCCCTTTTCTGTATAACCCTAAAACAGGCAAAAAAACAGCAATCTAGACTGGGCCTTTGGGTTAGTAGGTTAGTCCCAAAAAATAATATAAAAGTGTATGACAAAGCCCATTAAACATCCAAAACATCATAAATAATAGCATGGAACAATAAAAAATTATAGATACGTTGGAGACGTATCACGGTTCATGCTGAGATGCATGTATGGGATAGGGAAATCTTGAAGGCACCCCTTAGACGCCTGAAAGAGCTCAAGTAGGAGTTGGAAAGTATGAGGTTGGGCCCACTCACTGACGAGTTGGCGGATCGGCAACATGCTTTGCTAATTGCAATTGAAGAAAACTTAGAGAAGGAGGAGATCTACTGGGTACAGAGGAGTAGGGCGAATTGGGTTAAGTTTGGTGATCAAAACACACACTTTTTCACCAACTTTGCTACTGCCCGGAAGAAGAGGAATCATATACGAAAACTAAAGGATGATAGTGGAGTGTGGGTGGAGGATAATGAGTCCATGTGGGTCATGATAGCAGAATACTTTCAGCATTTATTCTCATCGGAAGTGTCCATTCCTAATGTAAACTTTTTGAATAAAGTTAAACATTGTGTCACGGATTATATGAGGCTTTGCTGGCTCCGTACACTGCCGAGGAGGTTAAGAATGCCTTGTTCAATATTGGGGACCTGAAGGCACCCGGACTGGACGGATTACACGCAATTTTCTATAAGAAATTTTGGCCAATCTTGGGCGATGAATTGGTACAGGAAGTGTTGATGGCAGTAAACACGGGAATCATCCCTGAAGGGTGGAATATGACCACTATTGTTCTCATACCGAAGGTTGAGAACCCGGAGACCATTGCGCAATTCATACCCATAAGTCTTTGTAACGTTGTCTATAAAGTGATATAAAAAATGTTAGCGGCAAGATTGAAGCTATTACTTCCAGATATCATTAGTGAAACCCAAAGTGCTTTTGTATCTGGTAGGATTATTACCGACAACGTTATTATTGCATATGAGTGCCTTCATACAATGAAGAAGAGGAAAACAGGGAAGAAAGGGACATGCGCGGTAAAGTTGGACATGCACAAAGCATATGATAGAGTTGAGTGGGTGTTTTTAGAAGCAATTCTTGGGAAACTTGGCTTTGATGCAAGATGGATAAAATTGGTGATGGCCTGTGTGACTTCAGTGCAGTATAAGGTAAGGTTCAATTCAAATGAAACCTTGTCGTTCTCACCAACCAGAGGGCTTCGGCACGGGGACCCTCTCTCTCCTTACTTATTTCTGTTGTGTGCAGAAGGTCCTTCTGCACTCATTTGTCATGAGGAGAACCTTGGGAATTTACAAGGAGTTCAGACTCTATGAATGCCCAAACCTTGAGAGGTATCCTGGATGATTATTGTGCAGCATCTGGCCAAATGGTGATCGAGGCCAAGTGTTCTATTTTTTCCAGCCCGAATACAGAAGTGGAGACAAGAGCCGAGGTGTGTCAAATTTTGAATATAATGACTGAGTCCCTATCATGGAAAGAGAGAAAGTTATCCTATGGTGGAAAAGAAGCACTGATTAAAGCGGTGGCCCAAGCCATCCCTACATATGCGATGAGTGCATTCAAATTCCCGAAGAAAATTTGCAAGGGGATCACTGATGCAATGTCGCAATATTGGTGGGGTGACGAGGAAGACCATAAAAGGATGCATTGATTTTCTTGGTGGAGAATGTGTATTCCGAAGGAAAGAGGGGGAATGGGGTTCAGAGATATCAGAAGCTTTAACTTAGCCATGCTGGCCAAGCAGTGTTGGAGGCTGATTGAGTATAATGAGTCCCTTTGTGCAAGAGTATTAAGAGCGAGATATTATCCCACGAGTGACATTTTGAATTGTGAATTAAATAAGGGTTCTTCCTATATTTGGAGGAGCATCTGGGCGGGTATACAAACTTTCAAAGAAGGATGTATTTGGAGAGTTGGCGATGGTGCAAAAATCAATATCTAGGATGACTATTGGATTCTGTTAGATGGGAAGCGTTCCTACTCCTCGATGAGGAGCCGCGTTGGTTTATATTGATGTGAGACAGGAACAGCCCCTGTCGTGGCTTACAAGGAAACACCGTTCAATATGATCCGGTTGTTACAGAGAAGCAGATAGCTATACGAGAGAGGATAGAGTTTGTTGAGATTACAATAGATAATTCTATCTCTATTTCTAACACCCTCCCTTAATCTCAACTATCCTACATTAAGATTCCTCTTGAACTCTTCAAATGGTTTGATTGACAATGCTTTAGTGAAGCCATCTGCTACCTGATCTTTGGAGGGAATAAATCTGATATCCAATTTATTCTCTGCAACCCTTTCTCTCACAAAATGAAAATCAATTTCAATGTGTTTAGTTCTGCCATGAAACACTGGGTTAGCTGAGAGATAGGTGGCTCCCAAATTATCACACCATAAGCATGAGATACGACGTTGCTTAACACCCAACTCATTAAGTAATGATTCCACCCAAATGATCTCAGCTGTTGCATTAGCTAGTGACTTATATTCAGCCTCCGTACTTGACCTTGACACTGTAGCCTGCTTTCTGGCACTCCAAGAAATAAGATTAGGACCAAAGAATATTGCAAATCCTCCAGTTGACCTTCTATCATCACTGCATCCTGCCCAGTCAGCATCAGAAAAAGCACTAACGAGAGTGGAGCTGGATCGTTTGAACTGAAGTCCTAGACTTACAGTGTATTTTATATATCGTATAATTCTTTTAACAGCTGTCGAGTGTACAGTAGTAGGTGCATGTAGATACTGACAAACCTTATTAACAGCAAATGATATATCTGGTCTTGTCAGTGTCAAGTATTGTAAGGCACCCACAGCACTCCTGTACCTTGTGATCTCTTCTTCCTTTAAGGGCTCTCCTTCAAAGGCTGACAATTTTTCTGAAGAGGACAATGGTGTAGGTGAAGGCTTACAATCCTTCATCCCCATGCGAGTCAGAAGCTCAGTAGCATATTTTTCCTGGTTCAGTACTATGCCATCTGGAATCTTGTTGACTTCAATGCCCAAGAAGAAGTGTAGATCACCAAGATCTTTCAAGGCAAACTCTGAACTTAAATCATGAAGCAGAGCATTAGTAGCACTTGGTGAAGAGCTAGCAACTATAATATCATCAACATATATTAAAACAAATATGACTGTGTTTGCCTTATTGTAGATGAAGAGTGATGTATCAGCTTTAGATGCAACAAATCCAAGGCATCTTAGCTGAGAGCTTAGTCTTGAGTACCATGCTCTTGGTGCCTGTTTTAGGCCATAAAGAGCCTTATCCAGTATAATGCCCAGGATGGAGTTATACCTCCTACGTGTCGAGGCACGACTTAAAGGCATAAATCCATCCTAGAATGATCTCAAGTTTGGTAATCTTTGCACAACTCATGTAAAAGAGGGGATTGTAAACAGAAAATAGTTGGCTTACACTCGCCACGTCACAGAATTACATTTCAAATCTCAATCATCATACATTAAGAACATCACAACCCTCTAAGGGCAAAATCCAAATGTCAAAGTACCAAACTTAGATAAATAAACCACAGGCGGATCGAATCCTAGTAAGAGTCTCCACTACTGATCATCCGGGTATCGCACATAGTATCGACTACGCTCCTCGTCGTACTCCCAATCCAGCTCGGTGCCATCACCTGGATAGCTCACAACTGGACCTGCATCTGGTGTGGTGAAGTAACTGTGAGCCACAGAGGACTCAGCAATCCCGTTCCCGGGTAACAAGACTATTTAAGCCTTTGGGAGAGGAAAAGGCTGAAGAAAAGAATAAGTGTCTGCAGCAGCAACTAGCAACTAGCTTACGTGAGTGAGAGCGAGAAGAGAAAGCCTCGGCGAGAAGTGATCACGAAGTGATCCTAGCTACAAGCTCCACAAGCATAACCCCTCCGTGTTCAACTCCCGAATCCCTATTCGGAAATTGACAGTCACGGAACACACGCTGGTAGTGTATTAGAAACATTGTGTCAAGTTATCTACAACCGGAATTAACAAGCTCCCATCTGCCACATAACCGCGGGCACGGCTTTCGAAAGTTCAAACCCTGCAGGGGTGTTCCAACTTGACCCATTACAAGCCCACGATCCGCGGAGTCGCAACTCCAAAGTGGGAAGACCCGAGTATTCTCGGAATCCCGTGCTCAAGATATACCGAACTAAGGTAAGGCTAATCCAGCAAATCCTCCCGGCGTGTCGACACCCTGATAGTAGCCGCGCGTATCTAAGTCTCAGGACACGACCGGATGAGTCATCATACAGGTGTATGCCAGATACCTCAGGTTGCCCCAAGGCGGCCCCGCAGTCTGCTCGTTTCGGACCAACACTCATGTGGAGCACTGGCCCGGGGTTGTTGATTAAGAAAGAGGGTTAATTACTCCCTATGCAAGTTTAGTTTGTTATTAGGCAAATAGTACCAATGTTGGGACTTGCTGGAAAAGACTTAGCACTTAGCGGTTTATCGAGGGGGTCCCATACACCCCTACCGTGTTAGGAACGCATAATCAAGGAACATAACACCGGTTTATACGGTTCCTAACGGCATGAGTGGAACAAATCACCAAGCAAAAGGCTTAGCCTTCCACCCTTGCCAATATATAGATGATTTCATTTTTAAGCATTTATGTAGTGTGATATAACCCAACCAAACTTCAACATGAAGCAAGCATCTTCGATCTGCACCTGCAACTAGCAATGCTATAAGAAGGGCTGAGCGAAGCGTACTTAGCCAAGCAACGGTTTGCATAGGTAGGTTGGTTAAACATGGCAATTGGTTACAAGTAGGAGGCTGACAAGAAGATCATGGGCATCGAGGCAAAACTATAGATCGGGACTACTAGCAATAGGCAAAGATAGTAATGTTATCGGGGTTCGGTCATCTTGCCTGAAGAGAAGTCGTTCGGATCGTAAGAAGGGTCCTCGTGCTCAACCTCGTTGGAAACCTCATGCTCGTACTCGAACTCAGACTCTGCTCCCAGCTCTAAACAAAACAATCACACCAAGCACAAATCAACAAGATGCAATGCGCACTCGAAAAAGATGGATGCATGATGGATGCACTAAGGATGCACACGGAGCACGGAAAATATCACTCAAGCAAATCACCTCAAAACATGATAACAATCTGATATTATTAATCTACACAGAAAAATCAATCAAGTTTGATATAAGATTCGCTGAAATCGGAGTTACGGGCTAAAAGTTATGCCCGAAACAAGAATTGAGCGAAAGCTGAAAATTACAGCAACATAGCAACTTCGGAGCACAAAACAATTAAGCTTCAGCACTCAAATATCATGGCAAAGGACATGAACACAAACTAGACATATACTACAGCAACTAAGTCCAAAGGTGCACCCCCAACGGAGCCACGGATCAATAGCAATGATCTTGGACATATAGAACTTGACAATAAAATTCTGGCAGCAGAATTTTATTGAAACTTTGGAGCAAAAGATAAACATGCTACAGCCACTTAAATAGACATGCGAGGACATGAATGGAAAGACAACAATATATACTACAAGGAACAATCAAGATCCACTCCAAAACTATCATGCTTTGTCCTAGAAGAACACACGAACATGGCATCGGAACGTTACAGATTTCAGACTTAGTGAAAAACCACTAAGTCCTAAAACAGCAATAGCATCATGGCATATAAAAGAGCATGTTTAAGTCACCTCGAAACTAAACATGGCAAGAGGTAAGCACCTCATCAAAGTACACATGAAGGTGATCCCGAAACACACAAGCATGCTTCATGGAGATAAACACAACGATTGCATCGAGCTCAACAAGATGGCATTTCATAACAAGTGAAACAACATCACAGCCACATGGCACTTTGCAACGAAGATAACAAGGCAATAATAAATCTATCATGCAACCTATTACATACAACATGTAGAGCATGGCAAGACGAACACGTGGACATGTCATTTGCATCAATCGGATAAACGAGCTAAAAGTTATCACAAGGCAAAGGTGGCATAAAAACATCACATAGCAGCAGTATATATCATGATGCACTTTTGCAACAGCAAAACAAGCACCTAGATGATCTCTAACATGCATGACAACTACAGATGAAACGTAGAGCAAGTCTCCACGAACGTCTGGACATATTATATGCGCGAATCGGAGCAACAGACAAAAAGTTACGGCAGTTCAAACATTGCATCACAGATTAACAAAAACAGGGACTTAGTGGGAAAAAGGGGGGAGTTCAACCTGAGACAGATCTGGATCTGGGAAAAAAAAGACGGAGTGGGCCGGTGCGGTGGAGAAGGCCCGCGGAGGCGGCTGGAAGGCGGCGGCCCGGTCGCGGCGATCGGCGGGCCACTGGGGCGAGGCCCAGCCGGGGCGGAGGCGGTGCGGGCCTGGCTGGAGCGGAGGCGGCCTGGCGGATCCGGCGGGATCTGGGCCGCGCGGGGGTGAGCGGGAGCCGGCCTGGCGAAGGAGGCCCGGGCGGGGCGAGGCGAGGCGGTCCAGGGCGGCGGCCTAGCTGGCTCGGAGCGAGCGGGCCGGCTCGGAGAGGGGGGAAGCGCTGGCCCAGCCGGGGAAGTGGTCCCGCGGCGAAGTGGGGACCTGGCGCGGCGATGCGGCCCGCTGGGCTGGCGCGGTGGAGACGCGACCGGCGCGCGCGGGAGGCGGGAGGCCACTTCGCCCGACCGCTCGAGGCAACTCCCAGCGAAGCGTTGACCCTGGCGCTGCGGGATCGAAGGAGGGGATCGAGAGGGCGGCGCTGGCTGGCTCGATCTGGCTGGTTCCCTCGGGAACTGGCCAGATGGAGAGGAAGGGCTAGATCTGAGAGGAAAAAAATGAGGGGGGAGAGGGGAAGAAGAAAGGGATGCCCAAAATTTAGACTAGGGTCTAATATATAGCAGGTAGCTAGGGTTTGAAGACTTGGGAGTGTTTGGAGCCCTCCGATCGCGATCCGACGGATCCGATCGCGGGGGTAGTTTAGAAGGGCCTAGGGGAGATAAAAGACCGCAGTAGGGGTGTTTCCGGGACACGAAGTGAAGGCACTTTGGACCCACACGAACAACGGATGGGATAGTCAACGGAGTCCAAACGAGACGAGATTTGAGAGGCGGGTTGCACACAACGAAACAACAACACACACAACAACCTCGCGGCACACCGGTAACGTTACACGCCCGAACAACAAAGTAGGCCTACGGGACGTCACGGACACGTGAGGGAGCTCCGGAACGCGAAACGGACAACGGGAAGAAACACGCGGAACCGGATGCAACCGACAACACCAATACAATGCGATGCACATGTCTACATGATATGAATGAATGCCACACACTCACACAACGAAACGACGAGAACCCGAAAGACAAAGAACCCGGAATGGAAATAGATGAAGCCGGAGATATATTATATACCCAAAAGGGAAAGTATTACATCTGGGGCATTACATCTAGCTTACACACATAGTGAGGAGTTTTGTTGCTTGCATACCCAGGTGGTTGTCGCATGTAAACCTCCTCTTCCAGAACACCATGCAAAAACGCGTTCTGTACGTCTAGCTGCCTCAAGCTCCATCCCCTGGAAACAGCAATAGCTAACACAAGCCTAATAGTCGCAGCTTTAACAACGGGACTAAACGTGTCCTCGTAATCCAGCCCATAACGTTGTTTAAAACCTTTTGCGACTAAACGAGCCTTGTATCTGTCAATCGAGCCATCTGCCTTTTTCTTGATTCTATATACCCATTTACAGTCAATAACATTTTTACCTCGCTGCTCAGGTACAAGGTGCCACGTCTTGTTTCTCATGAGCGCAGAGTACTCTTCATCCATTGCATTTTTCCACCTTGAATCTCCAAGTGCATCCTCCAATCTAGTTGGTTCTCCTGCAATACATAACATGCCATAGGGTATAGTACCATCTGTTCTAATTTTCGGTTTCCTTATACCTTTTTGTAGACGAGTAGTGATACGTGAGATTGGCACTGGTTGTGGTTGAACAGGAGATAACCCAGGCGATCTCGCCACAGAAGATCCAGATGATGCACCAGATTCTCTGGATCCACTTTGCGCAGTTGATCCGGACCCAGATTCTGTCACCTCATGTGTGTCGGCATTTGTACTGGCAGCTTCTGGTGCTGTAGCCCCGCGCGCCGCAGAAGATCCCGCAGGCGTCGCTGTCACCTGATCCGTGCGCGTGGGCTGGCGCGATCCTGATCCGACCGTCTCAGGCTGGAGACTGGTCGTGGTGGGCCGTCCGCACGTGGGACGCCGAGCCGGCCCACTGTCTGGCGACGTGGCGTGCTGGTGCTGGCTCCTGGTGGGCGCACGATCTGGAGTTGATCGCGCCGCGCGATCCAAGGACGCCAGTCGCTGCGGCGTCGCAGGCTGCTCCAAATCAGCCTCGTAGTCCGCGCCTGCCTCTTCTTCCTCCAGCACATGCAATATGGGGTCGTTTTGTGCCAAATCTTGATTATTTTGAGCATCGTTTTCTCCTGCGTTTTCTCCATAGCCCTGCACAGGAATAGATGCACAACTAGAACTGGTTGAAGTGTCATATAGGTCAGTACAATCGTTGCCCCCTTGCTCAAGATTCCGAAGATTTGGAGGAAGAAGGAGGATTTCTTTCTTAAGAGTGGCTCCGGCGTTTGGATGAAGAGATGCAAAAGGAAAATTGGATTCATCGAAAACGACATCACGAGATATATAAACTCTGCCAGTGGAGACATCCAGACATTTTACTCCTTTGTGGAGAGGGCTATATCCCAAGAAAACACACCGTTTGGAACGGAATGCAAGCTTGCGCGAGTTATATGGCCGTAGGTTGGGCCAACATGCACAACCAAAGATACGCAAAGATTTGTAATCTGGACTAGTGCCAAACAGTCGTGTGATAGGGGTCTCAAATTTTATGACTTTGCTAGGGAGCAAGTTTATGAGATATGTGGCAGTTAAGAATGCTTCATCCCAGAATTTTAGTGGCATAGATGCATTTGCGAGTAGAGCTAGACCTACTTCAACAACATGACGATGTTTTCTTTCTGCAGAGCCATTTTGCTGATGCGCATGTGGGCATGCAACATGATGAGAGATACCAAGTTGCTGAAAAAAGGAATTCAGTTTTCTGTATTCACCTCCCCAGTCGGTTTGCATGGCAATGATCTTAGTGTCTAGTTTTCTTTCAACAAGGTTTTTGAAATTTGTGAAGACTTGAAACACTTCAGACCGTTTCTTAAGAAGATAGATCCATGTAAACTTGCTATAATCATCAATAAAGCTTACATAGTATGAGTATCTACCAACTGAAGTAGGAGCTGGCCCCCAAACATCTGAGAAAACAAGTTGCAAGGGTGCAGTAGATACACTAGTGGATACAGGGTATGGAAGTTGATGGCTTTTAGCCTGTTGACATGGATCACAAACCGACTCACTTGTCTCATGAGAGAAGGGGAGTTTATTTCTGCTAAGAATAAATTTAACAATGACTGATGAAGGGTGACCTAATCTACTATGCCACTTGGAAGATGAGGGCTTGAAGGCGACAAACGCTTGTTTATTCGATGATGATGAAGATATAAGTGGGTAGAGACCTCCCACGCACTTGCCCTTAAGCAGGATTTTCTTCGTGTCCAAGTCCTTTACCAAAAAGAAATAAGGATAAAATTCAATAAGGACACGATTGTCTAGAGTGAATCGATGAACAGAGAGAAGATTTTGTGAAGCTTGAGGTACATGAAGAACTTTGTTTAGATGTAAGGTTTTTTTAGGGGTTTTAACGATTGAATGACCAATATGAGCAACTTTCATACCAGAACCGCTTGCGGTGTGCACTTGGTCATGTCCATGGTACTTCTCCTTGAACGTCAGCTTGTCCAGTTCGCCGGTGATGTGATGTGAGGCACCAGTGTCTGCGTACCAGTTCGTGTCGACGCCATAGGAGTTGGTGACCATGTTTGCTTTCTTCTCTTCTTGTTCATCTTCATCATACCTATGCCAACAATCACGAGCACCTCCTGGGTGATGCTTGTAGCAGATTTGACACTCTGGAAAGTCAAAGTCGCGTGCCTGCTGCTGTGGGTGACCGCGGCCACCTCTGCCGCCGCCGTGGCCACCAGATGGAGTCGGGGAAGGGCGTCTGCCCCTGCCGCGACCCCTGCTGTTGCTGCGCCCGCGGCCTCTGCTGTAGCCGCGCCCGCGCCCCCTGTAGGCCAGGTTTGCAGAGGATTTGAAGCCTCCATCAGGTCCATCTCCAAGCATCTCGACTCGCTGGTCGAACGCCGCGATCTGAGCGAATAGGTCATCAACTGTGATCTGATTTTTGATTGCACCGATGGCTGCCACAACAGGATCATAGTCTCTGTCGAGGCCGGCAAGAACATAGTCCACCATCTCTGGATCCGAGACGGGGCGTCCTGCCACTGCGAGCTCATCCCCCAGGTTCTTCATCCTGGAGATATAGGCGCTGCTGGACATGGAACCCTTCTTTGTGTTGGTGATGGCAATCCGCAGATATGTGATGCGGGATTGGGACTGCGAGGAGAACAAGGTGGTGATGGCAGTCCAAAGATCAAAGGTTGTCTCCTTGCTCGCAACTTGGGCGAGGATCTCCATTGACAAGGAGTTCAGAAGATGGCTGAGAACTTGCTGATCCTTTGATATCCACTGTGTATACAGCGGATTGATCTCCGTGGTGACGGTTTTGTCCGCCTGCTCGCGCTGCACCGTCTTCTGTGGCGCGGCATCTGACCCGTCCAGGAGGCCGGTGACCTGCGCTCCTCGCAGGCCCGGCATGACCTGTGCCTTCCACAGGATGTAGTTGGTTTTGGTGAGTTTCTCAGATGGTAGAGCCCCGAGGTTGAGGGTGAAGGTGGAGGAGGACGACATGGCGATGGCGAGGGTGATCGGGGAGGAAAGCTTATGGCTAGATTGATGGGAAGAGGATGGCTCTGTATACCATGTTAGATGGGAAGCGTTCCTACTCCTCGATGAGGAGCCGCGTTGGTTTATATTGATGTGAGACAGGAACAGCTCCTGTCGTGGCTTACAAGGAAACACCGTTCAATATGATCCGGTTGTTACAGAGAAGCAGATAGCTATACGAGAGAGGATAGAGTTTGTCGAGATTACAATAGATAATTCTATCTCTATTTCTAACAGATTCCAATCATTTTTTCACGAAAAGTGCCCACTGTCCGGGGTAGCCAAGTGCTCACAAAAGTAAACGACCTCATTGACCCTATTACAGGTGAATGGGATGAGCAGCTGATCCGTGATAATTTCTGGCACATCGACGCAGAACACATCCTACAGATCCCCTTGCACCAATAGGTAACGGAAGACTATGTTGCTTGGCATCTGACTAGCTAGGAGTGAAACTTTTTCAGTTAGATCAGCTTACTATAAACAATGGGAGGCTTCATATTTGGGCAGTGGAAATGAAGCAAATATGCTTGGTGGGATAGCGCCACGTCCTGTATGGAAGAAATTATGGAGTTTGAAAGTACCTGGGAAAGTGAAGATCTTTTTGTGGAGATGCTTACATAATGCAATACCGTGCTTCAGTGTCCTAGCAAACAGGCACATCGGCCATGTCTCACAGTGCCCAATATGTCGTTTGGCTGCTGAGGATATAAAGCACACCTTTTTTAGTTGTCACCGAGCGAAAGCAGTCTGGTCGTCTTTGGGGATTTGGAATACTATATCAGATGCTCTACTAGTAGACCGATCGGGAGCAGCAGTTCTGGAATTTCTATTGTGTGATCAAGTGCACCAGAGGGCGTATATGGATCAGTTTGACCTACCTGAACTTATCGCTATGGCGAGCTGGTACATTTGGTGGTACAGAAGGATGCATGTTAAAGGGGAGGTAGTTCAACCTCCGGTGCGAACAGGACAATCAATTCATGATGTTACTCTGAACTTCACCTGTGCGATGGCCGTTCCCGCGCCAACACCGAGGATAAACTCTTGGCCAATAGTTCAGGCGTCGCAACAACTCTTGAACGTTGATGCATCCTTCCATGAGGAGGATCATTTATGGTCATGTGGAGCCATTATAAGAGACCACAAAGGGAATTTCATAGCAACTTCTACCTCACGTATTGAACACGTTGCAGTTGTAGTTTCTGCTGAAGCTGCAACACTTTGGGAGGGTTTGAAATTAGCTATTTTGATGAGCTGCAATGACATCATGGCGAGGATGGATAACTTCATTGTAGTAAACGCTCTATAACTGAATGAAGGACAATCAATGGTGGCTGCTCCTATTCTAGAAGAGTGCAGAGAATTACTAAGAGGTGTAGGGAAGGTTATTCTTGAGCATTGTAATAGAGAGTCAAATATGACAGCTCATGCGCTAGCTGAATATGGCCGTGCAAACGATCCATCTTTGTGGATCGAGGCACCACCAAGTTTCATTGCCAATTCCTTGGCGGACGATGTATCTATTATTTAGTTTAATAAAGCTAGCCATGAAGGCCTTCCCGTAAAAAAACAATGAAAGTATAATTCGAAGTGGCAAATGCTGGTTGGTACCCCGGATGACAGTGTTAAGATTAATACGGACGCCGGTATTGACAATATCCGGGAGCAAGGGGGGCGGGTGGGGTTGCCCGTTAAGCCACTGGCTTCTTAGGAGCATGGTGTGAGCCTCACGATGGAGTTACAGATCCTATGATCGCCGAAGTGCTTTCTTTGCGTGATGGAGTTCTTTATGCAAAGCTTCGAGGTCTTAACAAGGTCGTGATGGAGTTGGACTGCAGGGAGGTTGTGGACCTCTGGAACACTCGCCACAATTCTCACTCAGTTGTGGCACCGATTCTCTTGGAAATTGCGGATTTATCTGCTAGTTTTAGTTCTTTTGTTATTCAACATACTTCTAGAGTGTCTAATTTGCTTGCTCATATTTGCGCTAAGAGAGCCTGTTCGCTGCAAGTGACCGAGGCGTGGACCAATCATGTACCTCCCTTCTTGGTTGGTAGCCTCATGGCGGACTGTGCCAGGTGTGCTTTTGTTGAATAAAGAACCCCATATTCCAACGCAAAAAAAAAAATGCTAATGGCTTTGCCCTTTGGTGAGCCACATTGGAGATCCACAAAAGCTACATATCAATGATGGAGATGCGTCGAGCTCCGGTGAGAAGGTGATCTGTCATTTCATCCTTTGGTGGATACTTTGTTAGTGCCAGAGGCATGTGACAGGCGTTTGTGTCAAGGTGAGAGGATTTTTCTGTCTTGATTGTATTTTTCTTTCTTGGCTGATGCTTCTTTATGCAAAGGCTAGCGTCCTGTTTTTTTCAGTTTTGTCAGGTCAGTGTGTGTACTTATGATATAAATGAGGCATGTATTACCATGCAAAAAAATCTAAATGAAAATATAATGTGATATTGTCGAACATTCACAGATCTGCAAATTGTTATGTGTTTTGAGTCCATGCGAGTATGAGGGAGGTTCCATGGTCACTCATAATCATAGTTTATTATATAAGAGAAAAAAGTATAGCTTTCTCATGATTTATTTTAATGATTATTTATAGTCAAGGGCAGTAACAAGTGCGACATGCAAGTGCAAATGGATATTCTCGGCTAGCTCAGCGGGCTATTATCCCAACAAGTGCGACATGCAAGTGCAAATGGATATGAAATTATAATATGTTGTGCCGGACATCCAATACAAACAAGTCGTCAAACCAATCTCATGTTGCCAATATCTTATGTTATCCCACGAATGAGAACTTCGACCAAATCCCCGTCCTAACCAAACATTCTTCACATGCCCACGTCTTCAACATGTGATTGCCTTACTGATATGTCTTCAACCATCTATATTTTTTTATTGTTCCATGCTATTATATTATTAATTTTGGATGTTTTATATGCATTAATATGATATATTATTATTTTTAGACTAACTTATTAACCTAGAATCCGGTGCCAGTTTCTGTTTTTCCTTGTTTTTGAGTTTTTCAGAAAAGGAATATCAAACGAAGTCCAAACGGAATAAAATTTCTGCGATGATTTTTCTTGGACCAGAAGACATCCAGAAGACTTGGATATTAATTCAGAAGAGTCCCGAGGAGGCCACAAGCCTTGGGGGCACGCCCTAGGGGGCGCCCTGATGGCTTGTGGGCCCCTCGGGAGTCCACCGACCCATTTTTGGCCTATAAATTCTCAAATATTTTAGAAACCCTAGAAGCATCCACGAAATACTTTTCCACTGCCAGGTCTCTATTTCTGTGAGATCCCATCTTGGGGCCTTTTTGGTACTCTGCCGGAGGAGGATTCGATCACGGAGGGCATCTACATCAACATTGCTGCCCCTCCAATGATGTGTGATTAGTTACCACAGACCTACGGGTCCGTAGCTAGTAGCTAGATGGTTTCTTCGCTCTCTTTGATCTTCAATACAATGTTCTCCTCGATGTTCTTAGATATCTATTTGATGTAATCTTCTTTTGCGGTGTGTTTGTTGAGATCCGATGAATTGTGAATTTATGATTAGATCATCTATGAATATTATTTGAGTCTTCTCTGAACTCTGTTATGCATGATTAAGATAGTTTTGTATTTCTCTTTGATCTATCGATTTTGTTTATCCAAATACATTAGTTTTTCTTGCAATGGGAGATGTGCTTTGTGATGGGTTCAATCTTGCAGTGTCCTTACCCAGTGAGAGAAGAGGCAGACAGGCACGTATTATATTGTTGCCATTAAGGATAAAAAGATGGGGTTTATATCATATTGCATGAGTTTATCCCTCTACATCATGTCATCTTGCTTAAGGCTTTACTCAGTTTTCGTAACTTAATACTCTAGATGCATGCTGGATAGCGGTTGATGAGTGGAGTAATAGTAGTAGATGTAGGAAGGAGTCGGCTTACTTGTGACGGACGTGATGCCTATATTCATGATCATTGCCTTAAATGTCATCATAACTTTGCGCTTTTCTATCAATTGCTCAACAGTAATTTGTTTACCCATCGTATGCTTTCTTCGAGAGAGAAGCCTATAGTGAAACCTATGGCCCCGGGGTCTATTTTCCATCAAATATTTTCAGATGTATAAAACCAAAACCCCAAAAATACCTTGCTGTAATTATTTTGTGTTTACTTTATTTTGCTTTTTTACTTTTGTTTTTAAATCTATCTCTATCAGATCTCACTCTTGTTCGTAACCGTGAAGGGATTGACAACCCCTTTTCCGCGTTGTGTGCACGTGTTTGTTAGTTTGTGCAGGTGCATAGATTGGAGAATTGCTTGTGTCTTCCACTGGATTGATACATTGGTTCTCAACAGAGGTAAATACTTATCTCTACTTTGCTGCATCACCCTTTCCTCTTCAAGGGAAAAATCAACGCAAGCTCAAGAAGTACCACTCAACACACTCCAAACTATATATGACACTGCCTTGACAGTGGGATCTTTGGGCCGCAAACCACAACACGTGTAGCCAAATGCATGAATCGGTTGGTCGCATCATCTTTTGACCTAGGTTCTATTCATCCTACTTTTAGTTAGTTGAATATCGAGGGCATCTGTGCTCAAGCACAAAATAGCACTTTCGTGGTTAGCTATAATACATATATCACTCCCGGCTCTTCCATACTATCAACACAACTAGATCGTGACAGGCATGCGTTGTCGTGCCCATAGAACTATATTTTGTAGTTATATAGTGGCACAAAACACTAAAATTAAATATGAAATTTGGTGCAGTTGAATCCACGCATACATACAAAAAAATACAGTTATATTAATACATTTTCCAGACCAGGAACGTATGAGTAAAACGACATGACCAAATAAAAACGTTATATACCAAGACACCTGCTTAGACAATTGCCTAAGGGAGGGCATAACGTGAAACATTGTACATAGATGATGTTTCTTTTTTGAAATTGTACATAGAGGCTGTTACTTTGCTCATTGCCGGCAAGTTCCTAATCTTCTCCACCATCATTCACGTAGCCCCACCGTGACTTTCTTGAAACTGTTGGTGGGCAAAAAGATGTTGCATGACAAATAATTCATAAAAGCCTAAGGCCAAATATTTAAGTGCGAAAGGATGAATTAATTCACCAATATGATTAAAGTATTGCATTAAGAGATCATTTGCATTTCAGTGTTTACTTTCTAACAATTGGTTGTCATCCACGACTCTTTTTGAGCAATTACAAATCATCAGTAGCAGGAAAACATGGACAGTATCAATCAGAATAAGAAAGGATGGGCATTACATTATAATATGTATTAAGAGGAATATGCTCTATTACAGAATGGACCCCGTGCAGCAATGTGACCCTCAATTTCACAAATAGGTGCTAATTTTTGTAATATACTTATAAAGTAGAATTTCTCTGGTGGGCTCTAAGTTTGCATATTGCAATCAACTTAAATGAGGAAGAAGCTTATCTAGATGCAATCCAAGCTCTCCATAGTAAGAAAACCACGGTTTGAAATATGATATTGTAGCTTACAAATTATTACCTTTTCAAGTTGTAGCTCTCCAAATATGCTCAATTTTTTTTTGACAAAGGGAAGCAAACTTGGAAAAATTTCAACACAACACCAGCTTTCTAAATGCATCTTTAGATGTCAGTTTTTGGATCTGGACAATCCATGGCCCTATGCAACAATACCATTCAGTGACCTTGAAATATCTTTATGAAATGCTCCATGATTTGACACACCATATATGCATGATAACAAAAAGAATTTAAGACAAATTCGTTTTATCTCTTTGAATCTTTAGATAAAGAGTATGGCAAGATATGTAGTGTAAAAATGATGCATCAGAAGGAAAACTAATTGGATAGGGTATACACCATTCAAATTTACAAACCCCTCTAAATTATCACTTTCCATGCCATCGCAACAAAATATGAGAGGGGAGTATACAAAGACATCTAAATAAAAAAAGCAATATTCCCTATATCTACTTGCTAGGATGAAGTAAAAAAACATTTGTTTGTACTTTACCTAAGTTGGAATCTTTCTGTAGTGAACCAACAAACTGATGAATCACGCATTACACATTAGTTCGTACATTTAACCCTCATAATAAAATTCTAGAATTTCAGATGAAGTTTCTAGACCAAGACTGAGACCAGACTCAGTAACAGTGAAACCGTGTGGTGGCCATTTTAAAATCAAGAAAACTGGATGAGATTATGTCATAAGTTAGGAAACGGGATCAAGGTAGCAATCTAGTCTCTCCATGTGTATCGCAAGTGCACGAACATCAAGGTATCACATAATTATTACAAGAGTGGAAATATACTAAGTTACTAACCTGATTGGCAGCCATCAGAAATCCTTAGTTGAGGCATTTCGCAGATAGACCGAACAAATCGAGCCTCCAACACTTTGATTGACAGCACCTGCAACACATTGAGTGAAAAACATCATCAATCTTAACGAAACTGAACTAAGTAGAACTATTGCTGGACAAGGGGGGTGTAGAGGATATCCTAGAAGTAGATAGATTGTCAGATTATTGCAGTAATAGGTAGAGGAAAATTAGACTACGCCATGGGAGAGATAATATATGTAGGAGCATGAACTGAAGGAGGGGAGCAGGCAAGGAGATTGTAGTGACGGATCTCCACCATCTACAGCCAGAGAGTGCACACCTCGATTGCCATTAACTGATCCTAGCAATGGCAACTTAATTCATCGCTTCAAAGCGGTTGCTGACTCCGACCGGGGAGGATCGAATCATATCTTCAACAGAACTGTACAACCACATCGCCCGTGTCGCCTCGTCTTGTCCGGGCATCTTGCTCTCGCAAGATCGATCGCCCACGTTGCCCGGATGGATACCCTCGAGCACTTTGGTTGGAACAACTAAAATTTAAAACATCAAATTCTTAGAAAACATCTGCAATGATATAACATTGCTGGCTAAATTTAACTAGATAGTTCTAACACTAAAATTCAGTAGTTAAAAATGCATTAAAATCTCATGAAAAAATAGTTCAACAAATAAATTCTAAAAATGCCATACGATCCTAGGCAACTACTCTTATTTCCCAGATATGCACAAATCATGCTTCAAGCTGCAGGGTATAGGAGGCAAAAAAGAGAGGTGGGCACAGACCACATAAGGAGCACAACATAGAGATGGAGAGGAAGATGCCAAATCACCTCATAGCTTTTTTTAGGGGGAATCTGTTGGAATTTACCAGTAGGCCTTTGGCCCGAAGCCCAACTAAAAATCTGAAATTCTCATGGCCCATTCATGCATGGCCGTGTGTGGTGTGAGTGAGACTAAAGTTTAGTCCCACCCTGAAAGTTGAGTAGGAGTTGCACCTCTTTATAAAGTGAGCTCTTCTACCACTCGTATGATCATGAGAAGAGAAGACCTACACGCCTGCTCCTCCTCCTCGCCTCGTCACGACTCGCCGCGCCGCATTTCGGGAATGAGCCGAGGACATAACATCAACACCGGCGGTCTTGCTCCCGCTGCACTGTATGTGATCTTGTCCTCCTTGTTCAAGATCGTGCTAGAATTCTTAGTTCTAGTATGTGCCCTAGATTTGATCCGCTTGTCCTCCTTGTTCGAGATCGTGCTAGAATTCTTAGTTCTAGTATGTGCCCTAGATTTGATCCGCTCAGAAGACCTATCGCCAGTGTCGCCCTCGTTGGCTGGATCCCCTTGTAGACCGCACGCATCAGCCCACATCAAGCGTGGTTGGATCCCTTCTGACAGTGGTGGCGTGGAGCAAGGGCAGAAACCTGGCGGCGAGGATGGAGATGGCCATGGGCGGCGAATTGAGATGGCTAAGGGGCCGCAACCGCAATCGGATAAGATGAACAGGTCGGCTTCGGGTACGATTAACTCCACGACCCCGACGAACTCTCTTCGTTTTGGGACTTTTGATATGCATTCGGCACCGAGTCGCCTCTAGAGTACTTGGGTGGAGAGGGATGACCCGGTAGAATCTGAGCTAACGCCGATTCTGCCTTCTGATGGTGCACGCGAGCGGCTTTCTGTGTTATCCAGTGTGGCGGACAGGACTCTTCGTCCGGATGGGGACGGTTTGAGCGGGCGTGGGCAGGAGGCCTCCGTCCCAACGTCTCCGCTGCCCAGTTTGGGAAGGGGGTGTGGGCACGTGGCTTGCACCCCCATCTCTCCCAGATCGCCCCTGGAGGGGGCGGCCCTAGCTCAGGCCCTGGAAGCGGCGGCCCCTGATCAGGCCCAGGACGGCGCCATCGGGATGGGGGCTCAGGGTACCCCTAGTCCGGGGGCTGTGTTCAGTGCAGGCGCGGTGGCGGGCTTGAGGACTCAGGCAAGCCCTCAAGGGGAAGAGCCTTTGGGTCCGGTTGAGGGGACGGCAGGTGGCCTTACCCCTGGTGGGATATCTCGTGACGACGTCATCGCTTTTGGTGGGATTCCGGATCCAGTTTCTGTTTGTCGATGGATGAGCTGTCGCCTACAGGACCAGCCAGATATCGATGATATGCAGCTTCGATGCGCCATGCGGGCGGCCAAGCTTCATGATATTCAGACCACTACTGGTATGTCAGTTAATATTGCCAATCCTATTTTGCATTTCTCTCCTGAAGATATTGTTAATAAATCCACACAATTGGGGGTATCTCTGGGGAAGAACGATAGAGAGGTAGATAAATCCGTTAATGATATTTCGGATCTTGAGGCAGAACGTGCATTAGAGATGATTAGAAATCTAGCGGCAATTCAACCTATGGATGACTCTGAGGTAGCTACTTTGGGAGTCAATGTGCTTGATAGTTTTTGTGCGGACCTTGCTCCCACTTTCCTGGAGACCGAGGAGGAGGTGGGCTTGTCTTCTCCGAGGGATGCCAGAAGTGGTACGTCCCAGGAGGACGCGGCTGGCGTTTTTGGCAGTGAGGCCAGGGTAGAAGATCAAAATAAACCAACGTGCAAATGGAATCGTAAGATTTATCCGACTTCGGCTGTGCGCAGAAGTGCTAGAATTCGAACGACTAAAAAATTTCATGATGAAATATGAAAGGAATCTTTTGGAACAACAGAGGTCTTAAAGACTTGGCTAAAAGAAGGTTCCTTGCAGAGGCGTCTGTAAGGGCATCTCTTGCCTAGGGTTTTGGTGATGATGACAATACATGTGTGGACTAATCGTGCGTCATATATTACTCAGGTACACATTGTGTGGCGCAAGACGGTTAGGCCTTCCCTCTAGAAGGAAAAGATCGAAGACGGAGTTTCTGACGCTTTTTGTTTCCCTTTGTCGTAGGAAATCCATACTATTAAGAGGGAACCCACATCGGAAGGTAGTGGGTGAATCAAGTCACGTACACAGTTACTATGCACCCACCATATTGCCTTCGTTCGAGGAGAGAGAGGTCCCCTTGGTTCTATGTGTGTGTGCAGTCTTCTCTACTGCGGTAGTACCGCTGTTAACCGCGGTAGTACCGGTGGCCGGTAGTTCTGGTCGAACCACCGCCCCTAGTACCGCATAGGGGTGACACCCTTCTGTATTGGGTGCGGTGGTGGACCGGTGGTGGCCCGGAAGTACCAGAGTCCTCTTGACAAACCGGTACTACCGGTATTTAGTGCGGTAGTACCGCTTGAACTGCCACCACTCAGGAGCTACTGCCCCAGCGGATGTTCCGGCTCTACCACCGCCCCAACTGTCGCCGTTGGTTAAAAACCTTCTGGACTCGAAGCGGTAATTGACCGGTGGTGGAGCGGTAGTTCCGGTTTTCTCCGGAAGATCGGTACTACCGTGTGCTACATCGGAAGTACTGCCCTGGTGCCATGGCTGCGGTGTTCTTCACACACCGGTTGTACCGGTGGCTTGTGCGGAAGTACCGGCCCAGTGTATTTCTGCACATAACGATTGGAGTCTTGGGGACCCTATTTAAGGAGGTCCTTCTCCCACCTCCCACCTACCTCTTGCCTCTCTCTCTCCTCCATTAATCCCGTTGCAGCTTTCTTGCCCGATCTCTCTCCCTAGCTACTCAAACTTGTTGATTTGCTAGGGATTGAAGGAGGAGACCTAGATCTACACTCTCACCAAAGGAAACTTGATTCCCCCATACTTTGTTGTGTGGATTTTGTTACTCTTGGGTGTTTGAGCACCCTAGGCGGAAGAGGTCACTTCGGAGCCACATTCCATTGTGGTGAAGCTCCGGGGTTTCGTTGGGAGCCTCCAATTAAGTTGTGGAGAGAGCCCCAACCTTGTTTGTAAAGGTTTGGTCGCCACCTTCAAGGGCACCACTAGTGGAATCACGACACCTTGCATTGTGTAAGGGCATGAGGAGAATACGGTGGCCCTAGTGGCTTCTTGGGGAGCATTGTGCCTCCACACCGCTCCAACAGAGACGTACTTCCCTTCAAAGGGAAGGAACTTCGGTAACACATCCTCGTCTTCACAAGCTCCACTTGTCGCTATTTCTTTCCTTTACTTGTGCAAGCTTTCCTTGTTTATCTTAGGTAGCTTGCTTGTGAGGTTGTTATCCTTGCCTCCTATTAGTTGTCATCCTAGTTGCTTATCTAGACAACTTACTTTGTTGCTTAATTTAAGTTGGTTAAGAAAAGCTAAAAATTGTTAGTTGCCTATTCACCCCCCCCTCTAGTCAACCATATCGATCCATTCAATTGGTATCAGCGCCTCGTCTCTTTTAAGGACTTTACCGTCCAAAGAGTATGGGTGACAACGTAGTCAAGACGGAGGAACATTCCGGTGGAAATCCGTCCTTGCCTACGTCCGATGGGGGAGCCTCGGTCTCTCGTGAGGAGTTCAATGTGGCAATGGCCACATTGAAAGAATCACTAGCGACCGAGGTCAAAGGCATGTTTAAGGAATTGCTTGAGGGGCTTAAATTATCCACCACACCGTTGGAAGTGGTTCGTCCCGCTACCATCATGTCGGAGGCTACTCCCGACAAGGGAGAAGCTAGTAGTGAGCAAGCCCCGGTTACTAAGCATAGGAGTGGGATCTTTGCCCACTCTGCTCCTCCTACCCACTATGGAGGACCCGTCCGTACAGCGCATTTAAATTCCGTTGGGCCTCCTCCTAAGTTCATGAAAAATTCTGATTTTGCCACTTGGATGTTTCGCTTGAAACGTCATTTAAATCATTGTTCTACTAATCTTTGGAGAATCATTGAGCAAGGTTTTTACCCACGTGATCCCGACAACTTAACTCCGAGAGAAGCTGCCGATCATCAATTCAACGAGTCCGTTCTTTGCATACTTCAAGATGCTATCCCTCCCGAAGACATTGCACATTTTCGACCCTTCACCGTGGCCAAGGAAGCTTGGGAGCATGTTGGCTCCATGTACAAGGGGAGCGCGAGCATTCAACGCCCTAACTATGAAGTTGTGCAAGATGAAGCCAATGAGTTTGCTATGATCGAAGATGAAGATCCACACGAACTTTATCGGAGATTAACCACTCTTGCGGTTTCACTTCGAGATCATGGGAGCAAGGACACGGATGACAATTGGATCAAGCGCAAGTTTCTCAAGGCCATGATGCCTTACCACAAGGCCATGTCCTCCGTCATTCGCCAAAGACCAGACTTCCACACTTTGTCATCAAATGAAGTGTTGTATGAGTTCGTTGCCATGAGGATCTTGGACAAGACCGCCGACAATGCGGTTTTAAGAGCTCACCGATCAAAGAAGCCTAACCTTGCCTTGAAGGCCAAGGCTTGTGTGGAAGAAGAGGAGGAGGAGGATGAAGATGAGTGTTGTCCCGAGGACACCAAATATGCCTATCATGAGCACATGGCTCTTGCTTCACGGCAATTTTGGGGCAACAAGAAGAACTCAAGGGCCAACTTCAACAAGAACAGCTCAAGTGGCAACAAGGGCAAGCAACGAGTGAGGACGTGTGTAATGCCCAGGATGGAGTTATACCTCCTACATGTCGAGGCACGACTTAAAGGCATAAGTCCATCCTAGAATGATCTCAAGTTTGGTAATCTTTGCACATCTCATGTAAAAGAGGGGATTGTAAACATAAATAGTTGGCTTACACTCGCCACGTCACACAATTACATAACATGTCTCAAACATCATACATTATGAATATCCCAACCCTCTAAGGGCAAAATCCAAATGTCAAGATACCAAACTTAAATAACATCCACAGGCGGATCGAATCCTAGTAGAAGTCTCCACTACTGATCATCCGGATAACGAACATAGTACCGACTACGCTCCTCGTCGTACTCCCAATCCAGCTCGGTGCCATCACCTGGATAGCTCACAACTGGACCTGCATCTGGTGTGATGAAGTAACTGTGAGCCACAGAGGACTCAGCAATCCCGTTCCCGGGTAACAAGACTATTTAAGCCTTCGGAGAGGATAAGGCTGAAGAAAAGAATAAGTGTCTGCAGCAGCAACTAGCAACTAGCTTACGTGAGTGAGAGCGAGAAGAGAAAGCCTCGGTCGAGAAGTGATCACGAAGTGATCCTAGCTACAAGCTCATCAAACATAACCCCTCCGTGTTCAACTCCCGAATCCCTATTCGGAAATTGACAGTCACGGAACACACGCTGGTAGTGTATTAGAAACATTGTGTCAAGTTATCTACAACCGGATATTAACAAGCTCCCATCTGCCACATAACCGCGGGCACGGCTTTCGAAAGTTCATAACCCTGCAGGGGTGTTCCAACTTGACCCATTACAAGCCCACGATCCGCGGAGTCGCAACTCCAAAGTGGGAAGACTCGAGTATTCTCGGAATCCCGTGCTCAAGATATACCGAACTAAGGTAAGGCTAATCCAGCAAATCCTCCCGGCGTGTCGACACCCTGATAGTAGCAGCGCGTATCTAAGTCTCAGGACATGACCGGATGGGCGATTCTACAGGTGTATGCCAGATACCTCGGGTTGCCCCAAGGCGGCCCCGCAGAACCCCCGTTTCGGACCAACACTCATGTGGAGCACTGGCCCGGGGTTGTTGATTA
The DNA here is from genome assembly GCA_902687465.1 of Secale cereale. NCBI lineage: Eukaryota > Viridiplantae > Streptophyta > Magnoliopsida > Poales > Poaceae > Secale > Secale cereale. Next base: position 834,718,106 of record LR738712.1, on the reverse strand, counting down.
AGAAAAAGGGTTTATAACTCCCTATGCAAGTTTAGTTTGTTATTAAGCAAATAGTACCAATGTTGGGACTTGCTGGAAAAGACTTAGCACTTAGCGGTTTATCGAGGGGGTCCCATACACCCCAACCGTGTTAGGAACGCATAATCAAGGAACATAACACCGGTTTATACGGTTCCTAACGGCATGAGTGGAACAAATCACCAAGCAAAAGGCTTAGCCTTCCACCCTTGCCAATATATAGATGATTTCATTTAAGCAATTATATAGTGTGATAAAACCCAACCAAACTTCAACATGAAGCAAGCATCTTCGATCTTCACCTGCAACTAGCAACGCTATAAGAAGGGCTGAGCGAAGCGTACTTAGCCAAGCAACGGTTTGCATAGGTAGGTTGGTTAAACATGCAATGGTTACAAGTAGGAGGCTGACAAGAAGATCATGGGCATCGAGGCAAAACTATAGAGCGGAACTACTAGCAATAGGCAAAGACAGTAATGTTATCGGGGTTCGGTCATCTTGCCTGAAGAGAAGTCGTTCGGATCGTAAGAAGGGTCCTCGTGCTCAACCTCGTTGGTAACCTCGTGCTCGTACTCGAACTCAGTCTCGGCTTCCGGCTCTAAACAAAACAATCACACTAAGCACAAATCAACAAGATGCAATGCGCACTCGAAAATGATGGATGCATGATGGATGCACTAAGGATGCACACGGAGCACGGAAATTAGCACTCAAGCAAAACACCTCAAAACATGATAACAATCTGATATTATTAATCTACACAGAAAATCAATCAAGTTTCATATAAGATTCGCTGAAATCGGAGTTACGGGCTAAAAGTTATGCCCGAAACAAGAAATGAGCGAAAGCTGAAAATTACAGCAACATAGCAACTTCGGAGCACAAAACAATTAAGCTACAGCACTCAAACAACATGGCAAAGACCTAGAACACAAACTAGACATATACTACAGCAACTAAGTCCAAAGGTGCACCCCCAAAGGAGCCACGGTTCAATAGCAATGAGCTCGGACATATTGAACTTGACAATAAAATTCTGGCAGCAGAATTTTATTGAAACTTTGGAGCAAAAGATAAACATGCTACAGCCACTTAAATAGGCATGTGAGAACATGAATGGAAATACAACAATATATACTACAAGGAACAATCAAGATCCACTCCAAAACTAACATGGTTTGTCCTAGAACATCACACGAACATGGCATCAGAACGTTACAGATTTCAGACTTAGTGAAAAACCACTAAGTCCTAAAACAGCAATTTCATCATAGCATCTAAACGAGCATGTTTAAGTCACCTCGAAACTAAACATGGCAAGTGGTAAGCACCTCATCAAAGTACACATGAAGGTGATTCCGAAACACACAAGCATGCTTCATGGAGATAAACACAACGATTGCAACGAGCTCAACAAGATGGCATTTCATAACAAGTGAAATAACATCACAGCCACATGGCACTTTGCAACGATGATAAACATGGCAAGAATAAATCTATCATGCAACCTATCACAAGCAACACGTAGAGCATGGCAAGACGAACACGTGGACATGTCATTTGCATCATTCGGACAAACGAGCTAAAAGATATCACATGGCAAAGATGGCATAAAAACATCACATAGCAGCAGTTTATATCACAATGCACTCTTGCAACAGCAAAACAAGCTCCTAGATGACTTCTAACATGCATGACAACAAAAGATAAAACGTAGAGCACGATCCCACGAACGTCTGGACATCTCATATGCGCAAAACGGAGTAACACACAAGAAGTTATGCATGTTTGAAAAAGGCATCAGACACAAAATTACTGGGGACTTAGGGAAAAAAAGGAGTCAACCTAGATCTGGAGAATTTCGGGCCGAAGAGATGGATCCGGCCTGGCTGGCGGCTGGGCTCGGGGCAGCTGACACGCGGCCCGGTCGCGGCTGAAGTGGCGGCGCGGGCCGCCTGGAGGGGCGAGCGGGCCGGCGGCGCTGTGGTGAAGAGGCGGCCCAGCGACAGAGGCGGCGGCCCAGGGCGGAGGGAAGGCAGTGGCCCGCGGTGGCGCGGTCCAGCCGGCCTGGAGCGCTGAGGCGAGGTCCGGCTCGGAGGGGCGACGGCCCACCAGAAGCCGAAGGGAGGCGGCGGATCGGCTGGGGCGTACGGGCCGCTGCGGTGTCTTCGGGCTGGAGGGGAACCGACGGGGATGTGGTCCCTGGGCCCTTGCGCCTGGCGCCGATCGGAGGGACGGAGGGAGCCGCGGAGGCCTGCGGCGATCTGGGCCCGACGAGGGAATCGGTCGAGGGGGATCCCTCGCTGGAGGCGTTGACCCAGGGCCTCGGTCGATCGAGCGAAGGGACGGCGCCCGGCGGCTGGTCGATCGAAGGAACCGGCTGGATCGGCCGGGAACTGCCAAGTGGTGGCTGGCTGGTTGGTTAGACCCAAAAATTGAGGGGAGGAAGGGGAAAGAAGATAGAGATGCCAAAAATTAGACCTAGGGGTCTATATATATAGCAGGTAGCTAGGGTTAGGGGATTTGGGGGTGTTAGGAGCCCTCCGATCGCGATCCGACGGATCCGATCGCGGGGGTAGTCTAGATGGGCCTAGGAGAAGGTAGTAGACTGCAGTAGGGGTGTTTCCGGGCCACAAGTGGAGGCACTTTGGACCCACACGAATAACGGATGGGATAGCAAACGGAGTCCAAACGCGACGAGATTTGAGAGGCGGGTTGCACACAACAAAACAACAACACACACAACAACCTCGCGGCACACCGGTAACGTTACACGCCCAAACAACAAAGTAGGCCTACGGGACGTCACGAACACGTGAGGGAGCTCCGGAACGCGAAACGGACAACGGGAAGGAACGCGTGGAACCGGATGCAACCGACAACACAAATGCAATGCGATGCACATGTCTACATGATATGAATGAATGCCACACACTCACACAACAAAACGACGAAAACCCGAAAGACAAAGAACCCGGAATGGAAATAGATGAAGCCTGAGATATATTATATACCCCAAAAGGGAAAGTATTACATCCGGGGCATTACAACGTGCTTCAACTTTGGGAATGTGATCCACTTTGTTGTAGATTGCCCATATGAGAAAAGAGAAGACTTTGGAGGCAAGCTTATCCGGAAGGACAAGGCCAAGTCTTATCCCAACAAGAACAACTTCAACAAGAAGACCCCTCCTAAAGGGTTGGTGGCCCAAGAAGAATATATTGAGGATGATGATAATGAAGATGATGAGATGGTCACCATGGCCACAATTGCTATTGGTACTACTCCTCGCTCATCTCTCTTCGACTCACCAAATGAGAACATCACCGCCAAGTGTCTCATGGCTAAGGCCACCAACAAGCTAACTCCAAACATCAACACTACCATCATCTCTAATCCTTCATTGACGGATTGTATTGATGAGAATGAGGGAGCTAAGGAGAAAGAGAATGAATTTGAGTTGTTTATGAGCAAACTCAAGGGCAAACCCAAGAAGCATTTTGTTGCTCTCTTGGAACAACTCGGTGAGGCCAATGACATGATCGAGGCTCACGAGGAGACCATTGCTAAAATGGAAGTACATAGTCGAGACTATGCCGATGAGATATTGGATCTCTCTAATGCTCCAGAGGAAGAGCGTGGTCTTCGTTTGGCTCTTGAGGAGTCACACAATGATGATCATGCTAAATTAAAGAAAGATCTCGATCATGCTTTAGTTGTCTCTCGTATGATTAATTCTGAGAAGGCAAAACTTGGGGTTGACCATGCTAGACTCAAGGAGGAGTTTGTTACACTTGACAAGGCTCACAAGGCCTTTAAAGGTATACATGCTTCTCTTAAGGAGTCTCATGATCAACACCAGGTTTCGCTAACCAAGGAGAAAGCTATCTTTCCTCGCATGGTGTTGATTGATAGTGCAAATGCTACTAACCCATGTTGCGAGCATGTGCATCTTGTTGAAGAGAATGCCAAGTTGAAGAAGCAACTTGAGAAAGGCCTTGTGACATGTATACAAGGTGAGAAGAACCTCAACGATCTTTTGAGTAATCAAAAGGAGGTGGTGGCAATGGAAGGAATTGGGTTTGCTCCCAAGCCCAAGAAGAAGAAGAACGAGAAGACCAAGCTACCTCCTCTTCTTAAACAAACCTTTGTGAAAGAGGGAGAGGGTTCTTCTAAGAAGAAGAACAATGTGAAGGGTGATGGAGTCAAGAAGAACCCCACCATACCATCAAACATAGCTGGCGACTTTAATCCTTCATATGTTTTATGTCGTGCTAGTGATGGTCATGTCTTTGCTAAATTTGTTGGTTCTTCTTATGAGTACATTGAATGGTCTATTTGGGTTCCTAAGACCCTTTTTAGTAACCTCAAAGGACCCATTACCAAATAGGTACCTAAATCAAAGCATTGATCTCGTGTAGGAGTTTGCTTCCGGTGGGGGATCATGGTTGCTCGATAGTGGAGCCACAAATCATATGACCGGAAGCAAAGACTTGGTGGTGGACGTGCATCAAGGTTCACCCATGGCCACCAACATCGAATGGGGTGATGCTTCATCTTCTAAGGTATTGGGGCTTGGCAAGGTTGTTATTTCTCATGATCTCACAATCGAGAAAGTCATGCTTGTTGTGTCCCTTGCATATAACTTACTTTCTGTTCGTCAACTTGCACTCATGGGCTTTGCTACATTCTTTGATATTGATATCGTGGCCCTCTTGTGGAGCAAGACTCTTAAAGTAGCCTATGTTGGACATGTCGAGAACGGTCTCTATGTGGTTAACTTCTCGGAGCAACCCACTAAGACCGCGACATGCCTAATGGCTAAAGTTGATGTGGGATAGCTTTGACATCGCCGGTTAGCCCATGTCAATATGAGATCTTTGCAAAGTCTTCTCAAGGGGGACCATGTCCGTGGGCTAACAAATGTTAGCTTTGCCAAAGATCGTGCGTGCAGTGCTTGTATTGAAGGAAAGCTACATGAGAAGGCTCATCCTCCCACGACTATCATCTACTAAAAAAGACCATTAGAGCTCCTTCACATGGACATCTTTGGGCCTCCATCATTTGATAGTCTTGGGGGCAGAAAGTATTGCTTGGTGATTGTGATTATTCAAGATACACATGGGTATAATTCTTCAAGAAGAAGAGTGAGACCCAACAAACCGTCATCAACTTTGCAAATGAAGCTCAACGACAACATGAAGCAAAGATTTTGATGATCCGAAGTGACAACGGCACCGAGTTCAAGAATTACACCTTGGATGAGTTTCTTAGTGATGAGGGGATCAAACATCAATATGCCGCACCTTATACCCCTCAACAAAATGGTGTAGCTGAGAGAAAGAAACGTACATTGATGGACGCGGCAAGGACCATGATGGCGGAATTCAAATCTCCATAAAACTTTTGGGCTGAAGCCATCAACACCACGTGTCATGCATCCAATCGGCTCTATCTCCGCAAAGGTTTGAACAAGACTCCATATGAGATTCTTACCGGTAACAAGCCCAATCTCAACTACTTCCGGGTGTTCGGGTGTAAGTGTTTCATTCTCAAGAAAGGTGCTCGTTTATCTAAATTTGAGTCTAGAGCTCATGAGGGCATATTTGTTGGTTATGCTACAAACTCTCATGCTTACCGTTTCCTCAACAAGTCCAATGGACTCATTGAGGAGACGTGTAACGTAGAGTTTGATGAGAATAACGGCTCCCAAGTGGAGCAAAGTGGTACTTGTGATGTAGGTGATGAAATTCCTCCTCAAGCCATAAGAAGAATGGGTGTTGGATATATCCTACCCATTGAGGAACCCCTTGTGGCTGAAGGAGAAGGACAATGTTCCACCCAAGTGGAACCATCATCAACTCAAGACCCACACGCTTCCGAAGAACAAAGTGAAGGCCCTCAACTAGACGAACAAGGCCAAGTGCAAGATCAATCACAAGATGGTGGTGAGCCACCAAATGATGCACAAGGCCAAGTTCTCTCCTCTGAGCAAGATCAAGATCAAGTGGAAGCTCAAGATCAAGATCAAGCTCTTGACGTCGCTCAAGATGATCAACTCAGTGCTCCTCAACTGTCACTTGAAGAGCAATTGGAGCGTCGTGCTGCAAAAGTTGCCTCCGGGCTTGCTTCTAGAGAACATCACATGGAGAATATTCTTGGAAGCATCACAAAGGGGGTAAGCACTCGTAGACAATTAGCAAACTATTGTGCTCATCAAGATTTTGTCTCTTGTGTTGAACCTCAGAAGGTCTATGAGGCGCTCGAAGATCCTGATTGGCTTAATGCCATGCATGAAGAACTCCACAACTTCGAGCGCAACAAAGTGTGGTGTCTGGTGTCGAGGCCAAAGGAGAACCATAATGTCATTGGAACCAAGTGGATCTTTAAGAACAAGCAGGATGCGCATGGCATTGTAAGTCGCAACAAGGCGTGGTTGGTGGCTCAAGGCTACTCCCAAGTCGAGGGTATCGACTACGGTAAAACCTTTGCCCCCATTGCTCGCCTTGAATCTATCCGTTTGTTGCTTGCCTATGCTTCTCATCATAATTTTAAGTTGCAACAAATGGATGTGAAAAGTGCATTTCTTAATGGTCCTCTTAATGAGTTGGTTTATGTCAAACAACCCCCGGGGTTTGAGGATCCTAAGTTCCCCAATCACGTGTATCAACTCGATAAGGCACTCTATGGCCTTAAACAAGCCCCACGTGCGTGGTATGAGCATCTTACCGAGTTGGTACAAGATCGTGGGTTTGAAATTGGGAAAATCGACCCTAATCTTTTTACTAAGAAGGTCAAAGGGGAGTTGTTTGTCTGCCAACTATATGTTGATGATATTATCTTTGGTTCACCTAACAAAGCTTTCAATGATGAGTTCGCCGCACTCATGACCACACATTTTGAGATGTCCATGATGGGAGAGTTGAAGTACTTCCTTGGGTTTGAGATTAAGCAAAGAAGAGAAGGAATCTTTATCAAACAAGCCAAGTACACTCAAGACATGCTCAAGAGGTTTAATCTAAGTGATGTCAAGCCGGCTACTACTCCAATGCCAACCAAGTGCCAACTTGACATTGATCCCAATGGTAAAGCGGTGGATCAAAAGGTATATCGTTCTATGATTGGTTCCTTGCTTTACCTTTGTGCATCTAGACCGGATATTATGTTGAGTGTGGGAATCTGTGCACAGATTCAAGCCTCACCTAAGGAAAGTCACTTTCTGGCAGTCAAGCGAATCTTTCAATATTTGGCTCATACCCCAAACTTTGGTTTATGGTACCCAAGAGGAGCAAACTTCAACCTTGTAGGTTTCTCTGATTCGGACTGGGTGAGAGACAAAGTGGATAGGAAGTCCACTTCCGGAGGGTGCCAATTCCTTGGTTGCTCTCTGGTAAGTTGGTCTTCCAAAAAGCAAAGTTGTGTGTCTCTCTCGTCCACCGAAGCAGAGTATGTGGTAGCTGGCAGTTGTTGTGCTCAACTTCTATGGATGAGGCAAACTTTAACATTTCAAGACGAAGCATATTGAGATTCGATATCACTTCATCCGGGATCATATTCGGCGAGGAGAAATCGAACTTCACTATGTCAACACTTATGATAACCTTGCAGATATCTTCACGAAGCCTTTGGATGAAGCAAGATTTCACGAGTGAAGGCATGAGCTAAATATCATTGATTTGAGCAATGTGGTTTGAACACGTGCACACCCCACCATACTCTTCATGTTGTCTAATCTAGGGGTAGGCATGGACATAGGGGAGTGTTGTTCTCTCAATGAACTCTCCCTCCCCCCATTATGCATAAATTGATCAACTCTTTCACATTCGTCATTTATGATGACACTTGTGTTTCAAATACGAGCCTTGGTTATGGGCCCAAGGATAATTCTTCGCGGTGCCATACCATTTGACTCAAACATAGGTGGCTCCGGCCGCCGCCCTCGGGCTAGGTTGGTTCTCTTTTGTTTAGCTCCTTGAGTGTTCTTAGGTGTGTGAATTTTCCAATGGATCTTGGAGTATTCACCATCATACTACAGTGACTAGCTCCATCCTAAGCCTTCTCATCCAAGCCATCTATTCCAAATGTACACAAGTTTGCTATCTTGGAGTGGGCAGTTGCTTCCTGGCGGTACAACCGGTGGTACCAGCGGTTCTACCGCTTTACCACCGGGCTATAGGCCAGTGGTTCTACCGGTCTAGAGCCAGCGGTTCTACCGCTGGTACTATAACCAGTACCCCTGGCCGGTACTACCGGTGTTGGTGTGCGGTACCACCGCTTCACGCGGAAGTACTACCCCAACCACTAGGTAGCTCCTGGAGCGGTACTACCGGTCCCCGGACCGGTACTACCGGCTACTTAACTGGGCGGGTATAAATAGCATGGGCCGAAGGGGTATCTCTGTTTTCCCCTTCACACCCGTCCATTCCATTTTCCCTAGCTGCCGGTTGCTCCACCCACTGCCCCGAAGCGCCCTCCGGCACTTCGGATCGGTCGGCCCTTCATCGGATCCGCTCCGTGGAGGCCGCCTCCTCCTCGATCTCCTCCCATGGATACCGGTATTGCCCTATTCTTCTCTTTTTTAGGGTTCTTTTCTTGAATCCTCTTTCTAGGGAAATGCTAGTGTTCCCTCATTTTTTGGCTAAATGCTTGGTGGGAGAGGTCCTTATAGACTCCTTATTCACTTGTGCGTAGTTAGTAATAGACATAGTGCATCTAGTTTTGAGATCAGGTGGTTCCTCTCCTTCAACTCGGCAGTTCCGCTCTCAGCGGTTCTACCGGTCTTCACGACCGGTACTGCCGCTGGACCGGAACTACCGGTTGCTCTGAACATATATGCTCTGTTTCTATTCTAATTACATACCCGTGAATTATTCTTCTGATCTTGTGTACATTCCTCTCATCTTTGCTGGGTTGCTTTGTTTTCTCCGTGTGCGTTTGCAGGTGGCTCTAGCTCTCGTGCTGCTCAGAACACCAGGAAGAGGGCTCGTAGGGGCAAGAGGCCAGCTGACAATGAAGAAGATCGCGAGGTAGTGGTCCCCACCGAAACCACTCGCCGGGAGAAGTCAGTTGCTGCCAAGCAGCGTGCAGCGCTACCTATGCATAAGTGGAAGCTTCCGGCCTGGGAGAAGTTTCGCTTTCAGGATCCTTGCACCGGACCACCAACTCCTCGCTGGAATAACCCTCAGTTCCGGAATGAATTGCAAATGAGGATTGTGTCTGAAATCTTTGAGCACCACAAGAACAAGTTCACCCGGATGTGGTCCATTGACCTTGAGCAATGGAGGAACAACCTCAATTACTTTGGGGAGGCTCTGGAGGTATGTGAGGAATTTGACTTGATCAAGCTCATGGAGCTGCGCTGTGATTTTGATGTGGAGCTTGTCCATCAGTTTTATGCTACTGTCCACTTCGGCAGTGACGATCAGCGTCACCTTTTTTTTATGTGCCAGGATGAGTTCTTCCATGTTCCCTTGAGTGCCTTCAGCAATGCTCTGGGCTATGCTGACACTGGTTTGGAGGGTCAAGGTGGTCTCCGTCCTCACGACCGAGCCAACCCCATGGATAAGGTGAAACTTGCTCCTCTGTATACTCCTGGCCGTGGCATTGTGGGTAAATCGAATAATCTTCTGCCTGTCTATGATATTCTACACCGTGTGTTCCGTTGTGTGCTGCTGCCCAAGGTTGGGAACCAAGATGATATTTATGGATATATGGTGGATTTGCTTGTGGCCATGAAGACCAAGCGGGGCAAAGGCATCACTTTCGATGTGTCTAAGTGGATGTGGGAGGAGATGTACAACTGTGTCTGGTACCGCAAGGTTCCTATCTACGCTCCTTTTGTGATGCGCTTCCTATACTCAGTTTGGGAAGTCCGGAGGCCTGGAGTGCCTCTTACTACTCATGATAAGCTCACGGAGCATGAGGTCAAGTTGCTGAGGAAGAAGAAACATGCTGCTCCTCGCTTCCATGCGGGGAATGAGGAGGATACTTTTGCTACCTCAGATGACGAGGACTTTGAGTTGGAGGTGGGGGCCAAGCCCTCTTGGGTGGAGAAGCTGTCTGCCAAGGTCAAGAAGACCTTCTGCTTACGGACTCATATTCAGAAGAAGCTCTACAAGGCCCATGTGTCTGAGAAGATGGCGCGCCGCAGATAGATTCAGATGATGAAGCACCTCAATGTGCCAGGTGTGCAGAGTGGCTCTGAGAAGAGCATCACTCCTGAGGAGAAGTGGTCTTTGGCTAACTGTCAGTGGTCTGATGACTAGCCCACTACGTCTGCTGCTCGTGTGACTGAGAATGCTGAGGATACTGAGGCTGAGGTTGCTGAGGATGCTGAGGAGTCTAAGGACTCTGACGATGATGATTTTGATGATTCCCTTGCGACAGACGAGGAGCTTTACTGAGCCTTGGGGCGTTAGTTTCGCTCTTTTCCTTTTTGGTGGTTGATGCCAAAGGGGGAGAGAGTTGTTAGGTCACGGGAGTTGCATGGGTTTTCTTGCAGTTACTTTCCTCGTATTGAACTTTTTATTTATGTCATGTGTACTTATCCTGCGTTGTGACCTTGTGCATGGTGTGAGACATGCGTGCCCTTATCTATTTATCTATGCACTTATCTCGAAAGAGCCTGCTTATTACCAATGATCTAATCTTTAGCTCTCTGCTCTTTCTCTGCAATCATATGCTTTGTTGTCAACTATATTGGTTTGCGGTCGCTGGTTGGTCTACAAAATCTAGGGGGAGCATTGATCCTAGTTTGAGCACTTTTGCATTCCAAAAGCAAACTCTAAATAAGTTCTCACACTCAGGGGGAGCTCCGCCTACGTTTTATAGATCCCCCGTGCTATTCGTGTGGTTGTCATCATTCACCAAAAAGGGGGAGATTGTAAGGGCATCTCTTGCCTAGGGTTTTGGTGATGATGACAATACATGTGTGGACTAATCGTGCGTCATATGTTACTCAGGTACACATTGTGTGGCGCAAGACGGTTAGGCCTTCCCTCTATAAGGAAAAGATTGAAGACGGAGTTTTCGACGCTTTTTGTTTCCCTTTGTCGTAGGAAATCCGTACTATTAAGAGGGAACCCACATCGGAAGGTAGTGGGTGAATCAAGTCACGTACACAGTTACTATGCACCCACCATATTGCCTTCGTTCGAGGAGAGAGAGGTCCCCTTGGTTCTACGTGTGTGTAGTCTTCTCTACTGTGGTAGTATCGCTGTTAACAGCGGTAGTACCGGTGGCCGGTAGTTCCGGTCGAACCATCGCCCCTAGTACCGCATAGGGGTGACACCCTTCTGTACTGGGTGCGGTGGTGGACCGATGGTAGCCCGGAAGTACCGAAGTCCTCTCGACAAACCGGTACTACCGGTATTCAGTGCGGTAGTACCGCTTGAACTGCCACCACTCAGGAGCTACTGCCCCAGCGGATGTTCCGGCTCTACCAGCGCCCCAACTACCAACGTTGGTTAAAAACCTTCTGGACTCGAAGCAGTAGTTGACCGGTGGTTGAGCGGTAGTTCCGGTTTTCTCCGGAAGACCGGTACTACCGTGTGCTACACCGGAAGTACCGCCCTGGTGCCATGGCTGCGGTGTTCTTCACACACCGGTTGTACCGGTGGCTTGTGCGGAAGTACCGGCCCAGTGTATTTCTGCACATAACGGTTGGAATCTTGGGGACCCTTGAAAGTGCAGTATATCGACTAGAGGGGGGGTGAATAAGCGATTTTTATGAAATGCTTCAAAACATGGTAGTTTCGAAGACAAACGATAAGCTCAAGCCTATTAGTATGCAGCGGAAAGTGGACTACACTAGATAAGCCATAGTCATGTATTCAATGAAGTGAAAACATGAAGACTAATAGCAACTAGGCAGTAGTGATCATAAAGGAAGAAGGAATGAAGCCAATCACAACAAGTAGATACTCAATGAAGACTATCAGATAAGGCAAGCATGCAATGTCTTCACAACATACATCAGTAAGTAAAAGGGAAGGAAAGGATAGAACCAGTAGCTCGGGGAAGACAGTGATTTGTTAGACCAGTTCCAGTTGCTGTGACAACTGTACATCTGGTTAGGGAGGCTGAGATTTAACTCAGAAGACCGTATCTTCACCTTGTTCCCCTTGAGCTAAGGACACCTAGTCCTCGCCCAATCACTCTGGTAAGTCTTCAAGGTAGACTTCCAAACCTTCACAGACTTCGTTCACCGGCAATCCACAATGACTCTTGGATGCTCAGAACGCGACGCCTAACCGGCTGGAGGAAACACAGTCCTCAAGTGTAACAAGTCTTCAGGTCACACAGACAGAAAGACTTCAGTGATGCCTAACACTCTTTGGCTCTGGGTGTTTGGGCTTTGTCCTCGCAAGGATTTCTCTCTCAAATGCTTCGGAGGTGGGTTGCTCTCAAACGACAAAAGCCGTGCAATAACTCTGAGCAGCCACCAATTTATGGTGTAGGGGGTGGGCTATTTATAGCCACTGGGCAACCCGACCTGATTTGTCCGAAGTGACCCTGGGTCACTAAGGAACTGACACGTGTTCCAACGGTTAGATTTCAAACACACACGTCAACTTTACTTGAGCTCCAAGTAAAGCTGACTCATCTGCCTCTGGATAAGATTTGCTCTCATAGTCTTCGCTCGAAGACATAGGATTTGGTTGAGCATCACTTCAGTCACTCTGACTTAGTTCACTTGGACCCCACTTAACAGTACGGTGGTTCCTATGACTCAACAAAGAAGAAGAGGAAACAACGAAACATCTACGTCTTCGCTCTCCATAGTCTTCACACAATGTCTTCTCATGTCATAGTCTTCAATATGATTATCTTCTTATACCACCACTGATATCAATGTCTTCATACATTTTTAGGGGTCATCTCCGGTAGTTAACCGAATCAATGAGGGACTACTACCTGTGTTATCCTGCAATTCTCACAAACACATTAGTCCCTCAACCAGATTTGTCGTCAATACTCCAAAACCACTAGGGGTGGCACTAGATGCACTTACAATCTCCCCCTTTTTGGTGATTGATGACAAACTGGTTGAAGTTTTCAACGGGGATAAAGATATGTGAAATTGTAAAGGATAAAGGTATTGTCTTCGTAAGTAGCAAAAGGCTCCCCCCTGAAGATGTGCATATAGTTGATTTGCCTTTGAATGCAAATGCACATGGCAGGTTGTACTTGTGGAGATCCTCTTCAACTTATGAAGACAATTCATCATGCATAATTGATATGTCGAAGATAATGACATGCATAATGAAAATGGACGTCTGCAATAATGACTAAGTGCGGAATATAAGGTAGCAGATGCGGAATTTATCATCGCATTACAGAGTAGCATAAAAACGTAGCAGACGACCATCAGTTTAAGTGTTACAACTCAAAGAACCAAATGTAGCAAAACGAGAGTTGTAAACACTAGGCAAATTATAAAGCACCCGCCCATATGGACCCGTTTGAAGACTATCAACTCATATGCTTCTCCCCGTTTTGTCAGTAAGGACCAAAAAGGTTTGAAGACATAGAGCCTCTACTCCTTCCCAGTCGGAGCAGAAGAGGATGCAGGGTCGGTGTTGTTGTTTGGCGGTGCTGAAGGGGTTGGTGCAGTGTTGATGCGCGCTGAAGTAGGAGGCGGTGAAGTAGCATCATCCTGATCATCGATCACCCTGGCGTCAATTGTTGCAGCGGAGGAGGAGTATTCAGAATTTTCAAGGGATGGAGTTCAACGCATATCAGCAGTCCTTGGAGGAGTGTTGTCAAACTTGAATCTCTCAGTGAAGCCATCGTCTTGAAGATCCGCTTCAGCACTCAGCAAGGTCAAACTCTTCCAAGACCTCCGACATGTTTCATGAGCAACAAAAGCATTCTTGGTGGCAACATTGCGAATGCGATTGACATCCACCAAGAGGCTTTGCATCTGACGCTTTAACCAGAGGTGATGCTTGTCCTGTTTCTGATGAAGGGCTACAAGAAGCTCTCGGTTGTTCAGGACACGAGATCGCTTCTGAGGCCTTTGAGCGATGGTGCTTTCAGTTGCTTCGGTTTCAGCGTGTCGAGGTAGACGAGTACGGCCAGCCAAAGGATAGACACGTGAGACGGCTGGAACCCCTTCAATCTACTGAGTGAAGCTTTGGTGATCAGTGTTGTGAAGACTAACTGGCTCTTTAGCAGGCTCTTGGTAAATGGCTTCAGCTGACATATCAACCTCAGGCAAGAAAATCTGATGGTTGCGAGCAGAGGGTTGATAGGTGACAGCTGAGTGCAACTTGATGAGGCGCATTATCCAAGGTGTATAAAATTTCAGTCCAAATAGATCAGCTCCAGACATAGCCATTTGCCTGATAAAGAAATCTTGAGCATTGAAGCTGATGCCATTGAAGATATAGAAGACCAAAGTCTTCATAGTGCCTTCAAGCTTGGCTGATGAAGAATGTCCTTTGATTGGCCATAGAGTACGCCTTATAATGTGATAGTTGGTGCGCGGCAGGTACTCAAGGTCTTCAACAAAGAATTCCTTAGGATATTCAGTATCACTAGGCAGAGCCTTCATCATGCTGAGCATTTGGCTCATGTTGGGCTGACGCTTCTGAAAGATACTCTCCAAGGCTTCAGTGTGCAGTTGACAGCCAGGTTCATATAGATCTCCTGGAGTGGGCAGGCCAGTAAGCTCAATGAGATCAAAGGCTTTAGCTTCATGATGCACATTGCCTGACATCCACTCAAGGACCCATGTCTTCGGATCCCTGCTGCAGCCTCGGATGTGGAGTGTTGCATAGAATTGCAGAAGCAGCTCTTCATTCCAATGCTCTTTATCCAGGACAAAATTGAGTAGGCCAGCATCACGGAAGCAGTCAAGAGCTTCCTCCTAGCAGGGCAGACCAGCAATAGCTTCAGTGTCAAGACGCATATGAGGGAAAATGCGGCCTTGATTATATAGTACCCTTGAGTAGTAGTTGCGCTGTTGATGGCTCCATAACCTATCTGATGATATTCTTGGCTTGGAATATGGGTTCTTGGCGCTGTCAAAGAAGGTGTTGTGCGCAGTGAAGCTATTGGCATTGAATGACCTTGAAGAGGTTGCAATACCTGGAAGCCTTGGCAGTCTTGGCTTAGGCTTCTGAACTTGGGGCCTGTGCGCAACATGATGATCAAACTGAGGACCAGCAGCACGCGGTTCAGTTGTAGGTGGCGGAATCAGAATGGGCCACCGGACAGTAACAAGCTGATCATCCTTGTTGTATGCTTGCTCAATGGTATGAGGCCGTGGAGGCGGAACAGGAGCAGAGGCATTGTCTTCAAGCTGCAGATTGGCGTCAGGTGCAGCATTGACTTCAGGCACAGCACTGGCTTCAGGCACAACACTCGCTTCAGGAGCAGTTACTTAAGGCGCAGGTACTTCAGGTGCCACAGTATCTTCAGGTGCCACAAAAGCTTCAGCCATGACCACGTCATTGGCTTCAGTGTTGGTGGTGGCAGCCTCTGAATTTGTTGCCTCCACTTCAGGAGCTGGAGGGTCGGACACGTTCTCCTCGAGAACAGGGGGTGCGGCAGTACTTTCTTCTTCAACTTGGGGTTGTTCTTCTTGTTGTTGTGGTGGTTCTTCTTTGGCTGATGCAGCCGGAATATCTTCAGCCGCTTTGGCTTCAGATTCCGAGGGGCTTCCAGTAGGAGCAGCATCAGGTGCAGATGGTTGCTCTACTCCTTCTGGAGCAGTTGGGGCAGTGACTTGAGCCCTTGGTCCTTTGCGAAGCCTGCGAAAAGCTGGCGACACCTGAGGAGATGGAGGTTGTTTGGCCTCAAAGTATTCGTCTTCAAGCACCGTACTGGTGTCTTGAGTTTGCTGGGGAGTGTCTTGTGTATCCTGTGGGTGATCAGCCCATGAGTCATCCTAAGCAGTTGGCGTCAATGGACGACCAATGCTGATGCGTTCGCTGTTCGTGAGAACAGGCGAAGAGTCAATGTTGTATTCGATCTGAGGAAGGACTTCATCATCTTCAACATTGTCGTGAGGACCAATGTCTTCAGCTGCGGTGGGGTTGACAACTAGAATGTCTTCAGCCTCTGTGGGAGCAGGCTCATGAACAGTCAGTCTTAGTTCTCTCTGGGCAGATGCAGGGCGAGCAACTGAGATTGGCTCGACAAAGATAGGCTCTTTGGAAGCAGCCTTATCCTTCTTGGTCTTTCGCTTCTTGGTGGGTGGAGCTTCATCAGTAGATTGCTTACGCTTACGAGCTTCAGCTTCAGCCACCTTAGTCTTCTTGAGCTTTGAAGCGGTTGGAGTTGCCTTAGGCTTCGTGCCAGTCATGCTAGCAGGGAAGACTATGCGAGGCATTTCCTGCCCAGATGCTTTAGCTTCGGGCACAAGCTGCTTCTTCTTCTTCTTGGTAGCCATTCTTGGATCAATGCCAGGACGCCCAAGTGCCTTGCGCTTTTCAGCTTCATTGAATGCTTGAACGCATTTGGCAGCCAAGTCCTTGATTCTCTCACGAGAACCTTTAGCTTCTTCATGCCGCTGGCGAAAGGCTTCCTTGAGCTCGTGCATCATAACTTTGATGTTTTGGATTTCTTGCACGCTGAGCTTGTCCATATGCTTCTTGAACTGAGCTTTCTCATAATCTATCTTTTGCTTCAGCTCAACAATTCTTTGAGCCAGAGCCAGCTCAGAAGCAATGGCGCCATGGAAGGAGACGCTGAGGCCAACTGGAAGTTGAAGATCGTCGAAGCTCAGGTTGGGTGTGTCAAACCATTCATCAATGAAGTTATTGAGCACTTCAACGTCAAAGAGCGGCAAATCATTGAAGATTTCAGCATCCTGCTTGCTCTTGATCAATAGCTCCAGAGCATCATCTCCAAGATCTTCATCACTTGAGAGATCAAGGGCATCATTGGCAGTCTTCAGTACTGCATCAGGAGTGAGAGCTGGACTGGGGTTGCGTGTTGGCTTCCTCTTCAGCTGTCTGCTCTTGGAGATACGAGAGTGTTCCTCAGATTGCACACTTGGTGCAGGTGGAGCAGTGGCCAAAGGCTTCACTCTAGAAGCCCTTGGTGGAGTAGTCTTTGAAGCCTTTGGATTCTTCTTCTGGGGCTTCGGCGTTGCAGGTGCTTCTTCAGGCTGATCTACATCTGCCCCTTGAACCCTTATGTGACTGTTGAGGCCCTCTAGGTTGTAGAAGGGCCCAACCAAATTCGGTTCAGCTTCGCGCGTGCCATCAGTGCGGGGCGCAGAGGGGCCAGGATTGAAGTCTAATCCCCACAGCTTCTTGTTTTTCTTTGGCCGAGTTCTTGGCGAATTGAAGATTTCGCTTGAACAGATTGTCGTCGCGACACCAGAGCAGAGAGCTTGGATCAGCTTCAGCAGGCTGAGGCCCTCTGACCATGCAAGGATAGAAGCCTTGAGCAATGGCTTCAGCACGAGTCTTGGGGGGAAGATTATTATAAGTGATATCTCCCCAAGGATGCTTGACGGCGTTTTTCTCAGCATATTCTTGGGTCACGAACCTATACTTGAACCACTGTTCGGCCCAATATCTTCGAATCCATTGGATTTGGGTCTTCCTCTGATTGTAATCCTCCTCTGGATCAGTCTTGTATATTTCACTGAGATCAGGAGGCAAATCAATGGAGGTGTTGCCACAACGCTGTCTGTCACCCTTTCTTACTGTCTTGTCAGTTGCCATTTGCTTCAACCTGAAGGGCTTCAAATTGAATGGCTTCAAAACTGGCAAATGCTTCGGTTTGCTGGTCAGACAGGAACTGTCTTCAGGGGAATGAATGTGATGCTGCAAAAACTCTGCAAATGAATGCAGACTATGAGAACCAAGGGATTCTCCCACGGACATGTACCTGTGACAGCATTAGAGATGCGAGGGAAGGGGAAGAGGTCATATGCATTCTCAGAAGTTTTGAAGATTAAAACAGTTTTGAAGACTTTGACCTCACAGTGCGAAGACATTCACTCATGGGAGTTGGTTCCAGATTTGTATGAATCCATGAATAAGTACAAGTGAGGAATCTTACTATAGTTGAAGCATATGTGAATGTACAAGGCAAGATATAAGATGCAGAAAGGATAGGTCTATATATCTATGTAGGCAGAAACTTCTTGTGGTAAAGTAGATGAATCTTTATGGATCTAGAAGATGGTAAAAAGCAAGTTTTATTTACCACACGATGAACTGCTTAGACGGAGTAGGAGTTGGATGCCAGGTAGTTCGGTCTTTCGTGCCCTAACTTGGCGACGGAGGACAGCTACGACGACCGCGGAGTGGAAGATGTCCGTGGCCGGCGTGAGGACGGCGTCGACAAGTTGCGGCAGCAAAGCGCTTTGTCGCCGGCGTCGTCGAAAGCTAGCGGAGGCGCTAGGGTTGGTCGAGGTGGAGAGGTGGTAGAAGAAACTTTTGACCGTGATGGGACGTGCATTTATAGGCATGGGAGACGGCACAGCGTAATTACTCAGGTGCCCCTGACGGTTCACGTACGAGTGACACATGGCGGTCATGTAATGCATTGGGAGTTGTCCCACGATCCCACGTACACCACGATTGTCGGAGTAGTCGTTCCGGCTTCTCCGGGTTTCAGGCATAACAAATGGAGCATTAAAATCAAATTTAAAGTTTGTCTCTGTATCTTCTGCTGACAAGGACGCAGAGAAGATATTCGACTATTTCAACAGAATGCATATGATTTGGACAGACAGAGTGTGAGATGAGAAAGCATAGAGATGTTAGGGTCCGATCACATTCACTTAGTCCAAAAGATTCAAATATGAAGACATAGCTATAAGTGAATGCTGTTGAGGACAGAAGACAACTCTCTCTCTCTCTCTCTCTCTCTCTCTCTCTCTCTCTATATATATATATATATATATATATATATATATATATATATATATATATATATATATATATATATATATATATATATATATATATATATATATATATATATGTCCTATATGAAGACAAATCAAGTGCGAAGACTTTGCAATTGTAACGCCACGAGAAAAGCTTCAAACAAGAATTTGGTGGTGGCATTACCCACCGTATAGGAAGTATTAGACCCAGACACAGCGCACAATTATCGTGGCGCTCCGAAGTCAATTTCCATGTTAATGTATTCACACTTAGAATGTAAGTCTTCATTGATTGAAGATATACTTTACTTCGTGTGTTGCACATCTAAGTCATCAACATGCATAAGTGTTAGGATGTGTGCCTGATTACAGGACATTTGAGGATTCTAAGATATTTAGCTCATACCGCAACTTGCAAAACCTTTTCTCATCCAAGGGCTTTGTGAAGATATCTGCCAGTTGATCTTCAGTGTTGACGTGTATGATATCAATATCTTCCTTCATAACATGATCTCTGAGAAAGTGATGACGAATTTCAATGTGCTTTGTCTTCGAGTGCTGAACTGGGTTGTTGGCAATCTTGATGGCACTTTCATTATCACAGTAGAGTGGCACATGCTTCAGATGGACTCCATAGTCCTTTAGTGTTTGCTTCATCCAGAGAAGCTGAGCGCAGCAAGATCCAGCAGCAATGTATTCAGATTCAGCAGTGGAGAGTGATACACAGT
Source organism: Secale cereale (assembly GCA_902687465.1). Taxonomy (NCBI): domain Eukaryota; kingdom Viridiplantae; phylum Streptophyta; class Magnoliopsida; order Poales; family Poaceae; genus Secale; species Secale cereale. The sequence goes on along the minus strand of LR738712.1, from coordinate 834,698,501 downwards.
TCTGCTTCTTTGAAGACCAACAGACAAGTGATCGTCCTAGAAAGTGACATGTGCCTGATGTGAACTTGCGATCAACTTTGTCACCAGCATAATCAGCATCTGAAAATCCTACTAGATCAAACTCTGAGCCCTTTGGATACCATAATCCTAGTATTGGGGTGTAAGCCAAATATCGAAGTATTCGCTTCACAGCTAAGTGATGCGACTCCTTTGGTGCCGCTTGATATCGAGCACACATGCAAACACTAAGCATAATATCTGGCCTAGATGCACATAAATAAAGTAAAGAACCAATCATGGAGCGGTATACCTGTTGATCAAACTCTTTACCATTGGCGTCGGGACCCAGATGATGTTTAGCAGGCATTGGCGTTGAGTACCCTTTGCAGTCTTGCATTCCAAACTTCTTCAGGCAGTCTTTAAGGTACTTCTCTTGAGATATGAAGATGCCGTTGCTTTGCTGACGAATTTGAAGACCAAGGAAGAACTTCAGCTCACCCATCATAGACATTTGATATTGTTCTTGCATCATGTGACCAAACTCATCACTGTATTTCTTGTCCGTGCAGCCGAAGATAATGTCATCCACATAGATTTGACAGACAAATAGCTCATCATCATATGTCTTCGTGAATAGTGTGGGATCCAGGGATCCAGGTTTGAAGCCTTTGCTCTTCAGGAAGTCTTTGAGGGTGTCATACCAAGAACGAGGCGCTTGTTTGAGGCCATACAGTGCCTTGTTGAGCTTGTATACCATATCATGACGTTTTGGGTCTTCAAAGCCAGGTGGTTGTGCAACATACACTTCTTCTTCAATTCTTCCATTGAGAAAGGCACTCTTTACATCCATTTGATATAGAAGTATGTTGTGATGATTTGCATAGGCTAGCAGTATACGAATAGCTTCAAGTCTAGCCACAGGAGCAAATGTTTCATCAAAGTCAATCCCTTCAACTTGAGTGTATCCTTGAGCAACGAGATGAGCTTTGTTTCTGACCACTTGACCATGCTCATCTTGCTTGTTGCGATAGATCCATTTTGTGCCTATTATGTTGTGCTTTCGAGGATCAGGACGCTTGACAAGTTCCCACACATTGTTCAGCTCAAACTGTTGAAGCTCTTCTTGCATTGCTTGAATCCATTCAGGCTCCATAAAAGCTTCAGCAACTTTCTTGGGTTCAGATATTGAGACAAAAGCAAAGTGCCCACAGAAATTTGCAAGTTGTGTTGCTCTTGAGCGAGTGAGTGGACCAGGAGCATTTATGCTATCAATTATGTTCTCAACTTGCACTTCATTTGCAACACGAGGATGAGCTGGACGAAGATTTTGTTCTTGCTGTACATTGTCTTCATCAGGAGTATTGTCTTCAGGCTAAGCATTATCGTCAGGTTGATTTGGAGCAGAGATGATGAGTTCCTCGTCAGGTTGTGCTTCAGAAGGCATGATCTCACCAGTTCCCATTAGCTTGATAGATTCATTTGGTGAAGCTTCATCTAGCACATTTGGTAGGGATTCTCTTTGTGATCCATTTGTCTCATCAAACCTCACATCCACAGTTTCAACAGTTTTATAGAGAAAAATGTTGAAGACTCTGTAGGAGTGTGAGTCCTTTCCATATCCGAGCATCAAGCCTTCATGAGCTTTGGGTGCAAATTTTGACTTATGATGAGGATCCTTGATCCAGCACTTAGCTCCAAATACTCTGAAGTAGCTTACATTTGGCTTCTTTCTAGTGAGGAGTTCATAGGTTGTTTTCTTTAGAAGCTTGTGAAGATAAACACGGTTGATGATATGACATGCAGTATCAATAGCTTCGGGCCAGAACCTTCTTGGTGTTTTGTACTCATCGAGCATCGTTCGAGCCATCTCAATTAGAGTTCTGTTCTTGCGCTCAACGATCCCATTTTGCTGAGGTGTATATGGGGCTGAGAATTCATGAGTAATTCCCATCTCATCTAGATAAAGATCGAGGCCAGTGTTCTTGAATTCAGTGCCATTGTCACTTCTGATATGTTTGATCTTGATGCCATAGTTGTTCATGGCACGGTTGGCGAAGCGTCTGAAGACATCTTGCACTTCAGTCTTATAGAGTATTATGTGCACCCATGTGTATCTTGAGTAATCATCAACAATGACAAAGCCATAGAGACAGGCTGTGGTAGAGAATGTAGAGTAGTGAGTAGGGCCAAATAAGTCCATGTGAAGCAGCTCGAAGGGTTTGGATGTCGTCATGATTGTCTTCGAGGGGTGCTTGGCTCTAGTCATCTTCCCAGCTTCACAGGCACCACATAGATGATCTTTCTTGAACTTGACTTCCTCGATGCCTATGACATGCTTCTTCTTTGCGAGAGTGTGCAAGTTCCTCATGCCAGCATGTCCTAACCTTCGATGCCAGAGCCAACACTCTGAAGCTTTTGCTAGAAGACATACGGCCATCTGCAGTCCAGCTGAGAAATCTACCATATACAGATCACCTTTTCTGTATCCTTCAAATACTAAAGACTTGTCAGATTCCATTAGTACAATGCAACGAAATTTACCAAAGATCACAATCATGTTTAAGTCACAAAGCATTGAGACATACATTAAGTTGAAGCCAAGAGATTCAACAAGCATGACTTTATCCATGTGCTGATCTCTTGAGATTGCAACTCTACCTAGACCCAACACTTTGCTTTTACCAGTATCAGCAAATGTGATGTGACTTTTGTTGGATGGACGTAAAGTTGAGTCCATGAGAAGATTTCGATCACCAGTCATATGATTTGTGCATCCGCTATCCATAATCCATTCTGAAGACTTTGGTGTCTCCCCATACAATGCAATTAGGAGGATAGGCTTCACCAAAAGCCATTGTGAAGCATAAACAATTGATGCATAAGTGGATTATGAAAGCTTTATATGTAAGTCAGGACGGATAAGATGTTCAGCAAGTGATTTATGAATAGTATGAGCAGTAAGTCATTTTGGGCATTTGATCTTGTGCTCTACAAGTGTTTTAGGTCCCCAGCAATAGCATCAGAAGCCTTTGATTATAGGCTGGAGACCTTTCCCTGCAAGAGAAAGTTAGTTCTTCTTAACAACCCACATTTTCAGGGGTGGCTTAGAAGCAATGAGTCTAAGAGCAGCATATGAAAATTTTGGCTTTGGGGCCCTAGCAAATAGTCTTGCAGGAGGAGAATAATACTCATACGAATAGGCAGAAAAGTTCTTTGATTTATGAACATAGCGGTTTGAAGAAACACGCTCATATTCATGGGTTTGAGTATGATTTCCCTGCAAAACATCTGTGTTAGGGTGACTCAGGTGAGTCCTTTGTCTGTATGAAGCCTTAGGACCATATGAAGCCTTTGGTCTGGGGTTTGTCTTCATCCCAGGAGGTGTCATGATAGTGTTTGCTGGAAGCTTCTCAAGACAACCTTTGGGTACCCAGATCTTCTTCATAGGTGGTCCGTTCCTGCAGTTAGTACCAATATACCTGGCAAACACTTCACCATTTTGATTCTTAAACAGTTTATAGTTTGCATCAAAGGATTCATCAATGATAACAGGATTAGCACAAGTGAAGCCAGATAAGGTAGATGGATCCACTGAAGGTCCCTTTGCAGCAACCCATGTGGTTTTGGGATACTTCTCAGGCTTCCAGTATGAACCATCAACATTCATTTTCCTGTCGAACCCAACACCCTCTTTCCTAGGGTTTCGGTTCAGTATCTGCTTTTTGAGGACATCACATAGAGTCTGATGCCCTTTGAGGCTTTTGTACATCCCTGTTTCAAGCAAAGTCTTCAACCTAGCATTTTCATCAGCAATAGTAGTGGTTTCCTCAGCAGAGGGGTTAGTTACCACATCAATAGTTGAAGATATTGCAACAGTGGCAGCAGTAGAGCATTCAGCAACAGATGTAGCATTATCACGTTCAATGCATTTTAGACATGGTGGTTCAAACTCTTCGTGAGAGGAGCTGATTAGTTGTGCGCGGAGTGACTCATTCTCCTTTTGAAGATCTTCATGAGCCGCTTTCACTTTCTCAAGTTCTCCTTTCCTTTGAATGTAATCGTGGGAAAGATTTTCATGAGTTTTTGAAAGCGATTCATAAAGACCTTCAAGTTCCTGGTACTTAACATGAAGATTTTTTATGTCTTCAATTAAGGACTGAGAACGGGTCAGTTCCGCGTCCAACAGATCATCGCTTTTGTCTAACAGTTTTTGAATATGTTCCATGGCTTTCTGCTGTTCAGTGGCAATTTTAGCAAGTGTTTTGTAGGTAGGTTTTGATTCACAATCAGAGTCATCTTCACTAGATGTTTGAAAGTAAGCATCGTGTGATTTTACCTTGGCACCGCGTGCCATGAAGCAGAAGGTGGGTGCAGAGTCGTCGTCCTCGTCATCGTTGTTGGGGACGTGTAACGACCCGAATCTGATAAGATTCGATGTCTCTGTGCTTACCGTGCTAGTCCCTGGATCGACTCGCTAGCACACACAGTACATAGGAATATCAAAGTAACAAGTGCATCATTTAATATAACGTATGATCCAGAATATACAAAGTATTACAAACTGAATAGCACAAGGCTAGCTTATTCAATAATAACAGCGGAAAGGTAGCATAATAAACTATGAGTCCATCAATGCCCACTGGAGAAAATGTTGAGTGAAGACTCGCGACCCTACTGTATCTCAATGATCATCTGAAAAACCTGCAACATGATAAGTTGCAGCCACAAAGGGTCAATACATTGAATGTATTGGCAAATCACACAATATGATATAGCAAACCTACATCCACAAGCAAAGTATGACAAACACAACACTCAAGTTAAATTGGAGAAGAAAGTCTTCACCTACCTCCACTAAATGAACTCATAATCGTCCCAATATATTCGGCCAAGATAACCCAAAGATTCTAATAAACATGACAAGAACTTCAGAAGTGTCTCAAGTGCGCTCTGTCAGTGGCGCATTCTCTAGGAACAATAGAGCGCTCTGCCAAGGACGCATCCACCTGATTTAAGTTCCGAAAACTATACCTCGCCTCAAGTGCGCTCTGTCAATGGCGCATTCTCTAGGGACAATAGAGCGCTCTGCCAATGACGCATTCACCTGGTTAATAATCCCGAGCCTACGGCTATAAACACTCACCACTTTCATGGATCACTCGACACATGCCCGTGTATACCATAGCAAGTTGATCACACCATCACATAACACATCAACAACCAAACATGGCAACACGAGATACACATATCAAGCCAAACATTTAACATAGCATAAAACCACACTTGCATAGCAGAATATAGGATGAGCAAAATCAAAAGTGCAAACTTGCCTGGAACGGTGTTGAAGTACTCTAACGCTTAATTCCGGTTCGCTTGACACTCCGGACAATCTATACGATAACGAAGGCACCGATAAATAAACCGTACTCACATGGCTCACAATAAAGTGAACAACAAAGAATTCAAATAAAACTCAACTAACAAAACATATCAGTAGGTAAATAATATCTACATGATACTAGGATCACAATGCAAAAATAATCAACTAATTTGGATCGACGGTTTGAAAGATATGGCCTCCGGAAGTTTGAATTCAAATTTAAACAAACTCAAATTTGAACTGTTCAAACATGTGAAATTTTGGTTCTACAATATTCTCCTGGTCTCTACGAGTACACAGGAAAAAGAATCGATAAATTTGGAGTTACATACTAAAAGATATACTTAAATGAAGTTTTGATATAGAATCTGTCAAAAAAATATTGTGCCAAAAAGTATTCCTGGAAGAACTGCTGCGGCAGCTGTGGACGTGCGACGTGTCGCATGCTGAGTGGCTGGAAACCGTTCGCTGTGGTGGCTAAGGAGCGGACGGCCGCAACTTAACAGATAACGGTTCGGTAGTAAAAAAAAACACAGTGATCTGATTTCAGCGGTCGGATGTTGATCGGACGGGCGAGGGTTGCTCACCGGAGAAACAGGGCGCGGACGGCTCGGAGTTGAACGCGACGGCGGCGGTGCGGCTCGGGCGTCGTCGGTGGCGGTATTCCGGTGGGTCTCCGGCGAATACGAGGTGACGTTCGGGTGCGGTTTCGAGCGGTGGAGGCGGTGGTGAAGTCAAACGGCGACGGGGATGCCTCTGTGGCCGGCGGTGGCGACGTGAACGGGGCTGTGCTCCGGCGAACGGTGGTCGAGCTCGATACACTCGGGTGGTTGCTTCCCTGCTAGAAGTAATAGGTGAGGGAGAGAGAGGAGGTCGAGGCGAAAAGTACAGAGGGGAGGAGAGGTGCTGAGAACCTACAGGCGCAATGAAATCGGCCGGCGGGGTGCTCCTACAGCGAAGGACTCCGGCGAGATCGGGGGGGGGGCCCTAAGACACGGGAAGCGAGCAATTTGGCCAAAAATCGGCAGAGGAGGACTCTTACAGTATTTATATGGAGTTGGTACTGGGCTAGGGGCAGAAAACCGATCGAATCGATCGAAGATTTCGACCGGGATACGAACTCGTGTGCGTGCAGGAATCTGAGCGAGAGGAGAGAGATGACAACTGGGCCCCTTGCGTCAGCGGGAGAGACGAGAGCGGGTTCCGGGCGTGGGTCGGGTGCAGTGCTGCGTACCGCCTCGCGGATGCGGGCGCTGCGCATTGGTGGGCTGCGGCGGCTCAGTTGGTGGGCTGCGGTGCTGGCTGGCTGGCCTGGCCGGCTGGCTTCTGTTTTTTTTTTACCAAAACCACATAAGTTAAATAACTAAAATAAATACACTAAAATAAATTCTAAAACAAAAACATACACACACAGTAAAATCAACACTACTAATATAAAATATAGGAACACTAGTTCCACCTAATGCAATTTTGTAAAATCAATTTCATGCAATATAGGCCACTAAAACAGCAAAATAACACACCAACAAAAATACTCTGGAAATAGCTAAAAATACAATAACGTATCAAATTTACTAGAAACATTATTCTGGACATTATGAACATTTTTAAAACCTATATACACAAAAAAAATATTCTATGCAATGCAAGCATACAAAGAGCATTATAACAACTATCAAACTTTTGAGTTTCAACAACTCCAAAATATTATCAATATTCAGAAATTTCAAGATAATAATAGAAAACATGATGCAAAGGAATGATCCTATTAACATTCCAAATTCGAGAAATTTGGGATGTTACAGGACGGGGCCATTGTCTTCAGTGTTAAAGATGGACTTGCCCATGTAAGCAATGGCTAAAGCCAGACTTGCAGCACCAGAATCAGACTCCTCCTCCGACTCCACTTCCACTTCTTCAGAAGCAGACTCTTCCTCAGAATCCATCTCCTTGCCAACAAAAGCGCGAGCCTTGCCAGATGAATTCTTCTTATGTGATGAATACTTTGATGAAGACTTTGAAGAAGACTTTGAGTATTTCTTCTTTTCTTGTCATCAGAATCATATTCCTTGCTCTTCTTTTTCTTCTTCTCGTTGTCCCACTAAGGACACTCAGAGATGTAGTGACCAGGTTTCTTGCACTTATGACATGTTCTTTTCTTGTAGTCATGAGCAGATGCTTCATCATTTCTTGAGCTGGATCTTGAAGACTTTCTAAAGCCTTTCTTCCTAGTGAATTTCTGGAACTTCTTCACAAGCATGGCAAGCTCCTTTCCAATGTCTTCAGGATCATCAGAACTGCAGTCAGAATCTTCTTCAGATGAGGAAACATCTTTTGCCTTCAAGGCGTGAGATCGGCCATAGTTGGGACCATAGATGTCACGCTTCTCAGATAGTTGGAACTCATGTGTGTTGAGCCTCTCAAGTATATCAAACGGATCGAGAGTCTTGAAGTCAGGGCGTTCCTGAATCATCAGGGCAAGGATATCAAATGAGCTGTCGAGTGATCTCAGAAGGGTCTTGACGATTTCATGCTTGGTAATCTCAGTGGCGCCAAGTGCTTGAAGCTCATTTGTGATGTTAGTGAGACGATCAAAAGTATGCTGGACATTTTCATTGTCATGTCTCTTGAAGCGATTGAAGAGATTGCGAAGGACGCTGATCCTTTGATCTCTCTGGGTAGAGACTCCTTCATTGACCTTTGAGAGCCAGTCCCAAACTTCCTTTGACGTGTCCAGAGCACTTACACGACCGTACTGTCCTTTGGTCAGCTGACCACAGATGATGTTTTTGGCCGTTGAATCCAATTGAACGAGCCTCTTGACATCAGCAGGGGTGATACCTTCACCAGTCTTGGGAACGCCGTTCTTGACGACAAACCAGAGGTCCACGTCAATGGCTTCAAGAGGCATGCGCATCTTGTTCTTCCAGTAGGGATATTCGGTGCCATCGAAGACGGGTCACGCAGCAGAGTCTTTGATTATCCCTGCAGTCGACATAGCTAAAACTCCAGGTGGTTAAACCGAATCACACAGAACAAGGGAGTACCTTGCTCTGATACCAATTGAAAGTGCAGTATATCGACTAGAGGGCGGGTGAATAGTCGATTTTTATGAAATGCTTCAAAACATGGTAGTTTCGAAGACAAACGATAAGCTCAAGCCTATTAGTATGCAGCGGAAAGTGGACTACACTAGATAAGCCATAGTCATGTATTCAATGAAGTGAAAACATGAAGACTAATAGCAACTAGGCAGTAGTGATCATAAAGGAAGAAGGAATGAAGCCAATCACAACAAGTAGATACTCAGTGAAGACTATCAGATAAGGCAAGCATGCAATGTCTTCACAACATACATCAGTAAGTAAAAGGGAAGGAAAGGATAGAACCAGTAGCTCGGGGAAGACAGTGATTTGTTAGACCAGTTCCAGTTGCCGTGACAATTGTACGTCTGGTTAGGGAGGCTGAGATTTAACTCAGAAGACCGTGTCTTCACCTTGTTCCCCTTGAGCTAAGGACACCTAGTCCTCGCCCAATCACTCTGGTAAGTCTTCAAGGTAGACTTCCAAACCTTCACAGACTTCGTTCACCGGCAACCCACAATGACTCTTGGATGCTCAGAACGCGACGCCTAACCGGCTGGAGGAAACACAGTCCTCAAGTGTAATAAGTCTTCAGGTCACACAGACAGAAAGACTTCAGTGATGCCTAAAACTCTTTGGCCCTGGGTGTCTGGGCTTTGTCCTCGCAAGGATTTCTCTCTCAAATGCTTCGGAGGTGGGTTGCTCTCAAACGACAAAAGCCGTGCAGTAACTCTGAGCAGCCACCAATTTATGGTGTAGGGGGTGGGCTATTTATAGCCACTGGGCAACCCGACCTGATTTGTCCGAAGTGACCCTGGGTCACTAAGAAACTGACATGTGTTCCAACAGTCAGATTTCAAACACACACGGCAACTTTACTTGAGCTCCAAGTAAAGCTGACTCATCCGCCTCTGGATAAGATTTGCTCTCATAGTCTTCGCTCGAAGACATAGGATTTGGTTGAGCATCACTTCAGTCACTCTGACTTAGTTCACTTGGATCCCACTTAACAGTACGGTGGTTCCTATGACTCAACAAAGAAGAAGAGGAAACAACGAAACATCTACGTCTTCGCTCTCCATAGTCTTCACACAATGTCTTCTCATGTCATAGTCTTCAATATGATTATCTTCATATACCACCACTCATATCAATGTCTTCATACATTTTTAGGGGTCATCTCCGGTAGGTTAACCGAATCAATGAGGGACTACTACCTATGTTATCCTGCAATTCTCACAAACACATTAGTCCCTCAACCAGATTTGTCGTCAATACTCCAAAACCACTAGGGGTGGCACTAGATGCACTTACAACCCTATTTAAGGAGGTCCTTCTCCCACCTCCCACCTCCCTCTTGCCTCTCTCTCTCTCTCCTCCATTAATCCCATTGAAGCTTTCTTGCCCGATCTCTCTCCCTAGCTACTCAAACTTGTTGATTTGCTAGGGATTGAAGGAGGAGACCTAGATCTACACTCTCACCAAAGGAAACTTGATTCCCCCATACTTTATTGTGTGGATTTTGTTACTCTTGGGTGTTTGAGCACCCTAGACGGAAGAGGTCACTTCGGAGCCACATTCCATTGTGATGAAGCTCCGGGGTTTCATTGGGAGCCTCCAATTAAGTTGTGGAGAGAGCCCCCACCTTGTTTGTAAAGGTTCGGTCGTCACCTTCAAGGGCACCACTAGTGGAATCACGGCACCTTGCATTGTGTGAGGGCGTGAGGAGAATACGGTGGCCCTAGTGGCTTCTTGGGGAGCATTGTGCCTCCACACCGCTCCAACGGAGACGTACTTCCCTTCAAAGGGAAGGTACTTCGGTAACACATCCTCGTCTTCACCGGCTCCACTTGTGGTTATTTCTTTCCTTTACTTGTGCAAGCTTTCCTTGTTTATCTTAGGTAGCTTGCTTGTGAGGTTGTTATCCTTGCCTCCTATTAGTTGTCATCCTAGTTGCTTATCTAGACAACTTACTTTGTTGCTTAATTTAAATTGGTTAAGAAAAGCTAAAAATTGTTAGTTGCCTATTCACCCCCCTCCTCTAGTCAACCATATCGATCCTTTCAGCGTCTATTGATTATAAGTTGGATTTCATAGCCCTTTCCGAGACTGGACGGGACAATTTTACCCCACAGTTCCTTAGCACCCTGTCTTGAGGGGTGGATTTTGATTGGCATTGTTTACCCCCAAGAGGAAGATCCGGTGGGATTTTACTTGGGGTTAAATGCGAATCTCTGGAAGTGAGGAATGTGGTTATGGGAGACTTCGCGGTTAAATTTAGGGTTCGGTCAAAGGTCGATGGTTTCGATTGGGCTCTGGTGGCGGTCTATGGGGCCGCGCAACCGGAGCTTAAGCCAGAGTTTCTAGCTGATTTAGTGAGCATTTGTGGGAATGAGCAACTCCCTATCTTGGTTGGGGGATACTTTAATATTATTCGTCGGAGGGAGGAAAAAAATAATGATAACTTTGACGGCAGATGGTCATTTATGTTTAATACGATTATCGAAAGCCTGGACCTTCGCGAGATTGAGCTCTCGGGTAGGAAGTTCACATGGGCTAATACGCTACCAGTCCCGACTTTTCAGAAGTTGGATCGGGTTCTTGCGAGTGTTGAATGGGAACAGAAGTTCCCTCTCGTGACGGTTCAAGCGCTCTCTCGTGGAATCTCAGATCACACCCCATTATTAGTTGATTCGGGGGAGGCAACGCATGTAGGGAACAAACACCCTTTCTCTTTTGAAACTGCGTGGTTTGAATGAGAAGGGTTTATGGATCTGATTGCAAGAGAATGGGCGAAAGACGCAGGAGGAAGATCGAACATTGATCGATGGCAAAATAAAGTTAGGCACTTGAGACAGTTCCTCAGGGGGTGGGCTATGCATATTAGTGGGTTATATAAGGCTGAAAAGGAAAGGCTCCTTTTACTTATCCAATCCCTGGACATTAAAGCGGAGTGTACCATCTTAGACGATAGCGAGCTGGAAACTAAGATGGCAACATAGTTAAGACTGAAAGAATTGCTACGTGAGGAGGAACTGAAATGGGCATTGCGGGCTAAAGTGCGTAAAATCGTCCAAGGGGATGATAACACACAATTTTTTCACATGATTGCAAATGGCAAACATCGAAAGAAGAAAATCTTTCAACTTGAGCAGGATGAAGGTACGATTATGGGTCAAGAGAGCCTAAAAGTATACATTACCAATTACTATAAGCAGCTGTTCGGGCATCCTGAGGATAATTTTGTCTCTCTGGATGAATCAAGGGTAGAACATGTGCCTCAGCTTGCAAATGAGGAGAACGAGATCTTGACTGCCCCTTTTCAGAGAAAGAGGTGTTCGATGCCATTTCCCAAATGAAAAATAACAAAGCTCCTGGTCCGGATGGTTTTCCGGCGGAGTTTTATAAAAAGTGTTGGCATATTATTAAGGGAGATTTGCTTCCGATGTTCCATGACTTTTTCTTGGGACAATTGCAGGTGTTCCACTTGAATTTTGGTACAATCACATTGCTTCCTAAGAAAACAGAGGCAGTTAGAATTGAACAATTCAGGCCGATCTGTCTTCTTAATGTTAGCTTTAAAATATTCACTAAAGTCGGGACTAACAGGCTTACTCAGATTGCACACTCAGTGGTGCATCCTTCTCAAACTGCGTTCATGCCAGACAAAAACATCTTAGAAGGGGTGGTGGTACTGCATGAAACGTTGCATGAAATCCATACGAAAAAACTAGACGGGGTGGTTTTTAAAGTGGATTTTTAGAAAGCATATGATAAGGTAAAATGGCCTTTCCTGCAGCAAGCATTGCGTATGAAAGGATTCGATCAGGTCTGGAGAGACCAGGTGGACTCTTTAACGCAAAAAGGGAGCGTTGGAATAAGGGTCAATGACGACATATGGCATTATTTCCAAACGCATAACGGTTTGCGACAAGGAGATCCGATGTCGCCAATCTTATTCAATATTGTCATAGACATGCTGACAATCCTAATAGGGAGGGCCAAGGAGGTTGGGCAGGTAGGGGGCCTGGTTCCGCATTTAATTGACGGGGGAGTATCCAACCTGCAGTACGCTGATGATACTATCATATTTATGGAGCATGATTTGGCAAAAGCTAGGAACATGAAACTAGTGTTATGCTTGTTCGAACAATTATCGGGGTTGAAGATTAACTTTTACAAAAGCGAATTGTTCTACTTTGGAAGAGCGAAAGAAGAACAACAAGCTTACAAAGAATTGTTTGGCTGCGATTTGGGGTCTCTACCCTTCACGTATCTAGGCATACCAATTCATCATCGTAAGCTCACAAACAAAGAGTGGAAGAGCACTGAGGATCGATTTGAGAAAAAACTAAGCTGCTGGAAGGGCAAGCTTATGTCATACGGAGGACGATTGATTCTCATTAATTCGGTCCTTACCAGTATGCCTATGTTTCTATTGTCTTTTTTCGAAGTTCCGGTTGGAGTATGGAAAAGGCTAGATTTTTATCGATCACGTTTCTTTTGGCAGAGTGATGAATCCAAAAGAAGGTATAGACTCGCTAAGTGGGACATCATTTGCAGACCGAAAGACCAAGGGGGTCTAGGTATTGAAAACTTAGAGGTGAAGAATCGATGCTTGATCAGTAAATGGTTATACAAGCAGTCTTGTGAAATATACGCCACCTGGGCACAGATTCTTCATAATAAGTACCTTCAGACCAAAACACTGTCCCAGGTGACGGTCAGACCGACTGATTCGCCCTTTTGGAAGGGACTTATGCGAGTGAAATCAACATTTTTTAATAGGGCGAAATTTATGCTTGGAGATGGTACATCCACAAGATTCTGGGAAGATACATGGCTAGGGGAGACACCTCTGGCAATTCAATATCCGTCTCTTTATAATATTGTTCAACGAAGAGACGCTTCTGTTGCAACGGTATTACATTCAACCCCCCTAAATATCCAGTTTAGAAGGACGCTAGTGGGAAACCGTTGGGAAGCTTGGCTACATCTTGTCAGATGACTGATGGATGTCCAACTTTCTCCATGTCCAGATCAGCTGCGCTGGAAACTAGCTAAGAATGGGGTGTTTTCAGTGAAGTCAATGTATTTGGATATTATTAACACTAGGGTGGTTCCTAGCTCGAAACATGTGTGGAAAGTAAAAGTACCTCTAAAAATCAAAGTGTTTATGTGATTTGTACATAAACGGGTCATCTTAACTAAAGATAATTTGGCAAAAAGGAACTGGACGAGGTCTAAAAGATGTAGTTTTTGTGATCATGATGAATCTATTAGACACCTATTCCTAGAATGCGCTATGGCCAAGATTTTATGGAGGTCGGTACAGATAGCCTTTAATATAAATCCCCCTCGTCCATACACACGCTTTTTGGGACATGGTTGCATGGGATTGATGTAGTAATAGCGAAACATATCCGAGTGGGAGTATGCGCTTTACTATGGGCTATTTGGAACTGCATAAACGATTTGGTTTTTACCAGAACAACAAATTTTCACTTCTTGCAGGTTATCTTCAGGGCCACTACTCTTATCCGTATGTGGTCACTACTCACTCATACGGAGGCCAGGGAGCCTTTGGTTACTGCGTCTATCCGATGAGAGACGGTAGCTCGGGATATCTACAACCGGTTTGGATGGCGGTCATGTAATAGGATAGGTGTTTAGCTGCTTATCTATTTTTGCCTGCCGGCTGTGGCGGTTTTCTTTTTCGTTGTATTCGGAGTGTAACATCCCAAATTTTCAATTTGGAATGTTATACATAGATCATAATTGCATTGCATGTTTTTGCATTTTTGTTTGTGGTGTTCCTCAAAATTCTAAGCAACTCAAGGACCTACGGAGAGAGTTGGGAATTTTACTGTTTTCGTATTTGAGTTCGCTCGAATACCGGTACGAGGACAGTGTGATTCTAATTATTTTTCTCTCCTAAAAATATTTCTAAAAACAAAATATGAGCGGAGATAATATGACTTCTCCAAAATAACATAAATATTGGAGGAAAAATGTTAAAATCACTTTTGGTATTTTTCTGGATTTATTTGTGGATTTATTTGCATAGGAAAAATGCGTGTTTTTCAAAATTGCATTTAGGTCCGGGAAAAATGTTCACTTTGTCCTAAATATTATTAGAGGACGGTGAAAATTTATTTCGGGAATTTTGAAGTCCGTTCGGTATTTCTTTCGTTAGTTTTTCTGCGCCGGGACTCTTTTAGAAAAAAAAAAGGAAACCGACTTAGACTCGTGAAGGACCAGGAGACTGGGCTTTATAAGCCAGCCCTGCCGGCCCAAGTCGCCCAGCCGCCTGCCCCCGCTCGCCCGAACCCTAGCGCCAGCCCGCCGCCGCCGCCGCCCCGCCGCCGCCAGCCCGTCGCCGCCCCGCGCCGCCACTCCGCCGCCGCGCTGCACCGCCCCGCCGCCCGCCGTCGCCGCCCCGCGTGCCGCGCCGCCCCGTCGGAGTTCCGCCGGAGTTGGTTGAGAAGAGGTAGTTTTTTTCGTTTAACCGATCGGTTTTGTTTAGGAAAACCTAGATCTGTTTTTTTAGTTAGTTAGAATAGATCGGTTCGATTTTTTTATTTTTTCGTCGGTTTAGTTAATTAGCGGACGTTCGTCCGTATGTTCGTTTTAACGAACGGTTTTCGTTAGTTTGCCGCAGACAGCGAACGTTCGTTCGTTAGCCTGTTCGTCGTTTTTCTTTTTCGGGGTATTTATCCACGGTTATTCCGATCGCGATTTCTGCCCTGATCTTGTTTTTCGTTTCTCTTTTCGCTCGAGAGTCGGAATTAGGTGATTCAAAATCCCAGATCTTCGTCTCGAAGCCCTCTTTACGTTAGATCAACTGGAACATAGTTTTGGCTACTGTAAAATTTTATTTTAGGCCAACTAGTAAACCGAAGCTCGTTTATTTCGCAGTTTGAGTTTCGTTGCTTCTTTCGAGTTGATTCTTTTTGCAAACCGGAGTTCTTAAGTTGAACTTTCTGGTTAGATCTCTGACTTGAGTTTTACCCGTGCATTAGTTAAGTACTTATTGTGTGCTTGTTTGATTGTGATAGAGTACCCGAAGTGCGCCGCTTGCTACTTTGAGTCTCTAGGTTTTGCGGATCATCAGCAAGGCAAGTAACACTTTGATCATGCTTTCCAATTACCCAGTTTTCATTGCATTAGTTCAAACCCTCACACATTGCATGAGTAGGATCAATTAACTTGTGGGACTGGGAAGTAGATTGAGGTAGTACCTATTACCTGCATTACATTCAAACCTTTGGGAGTTACTTCTACATTGCTGTTAGGACATGCTATGCTCGTAGACGTGGATTGGGTGAGTGAAATCCATGACAGATGTGAGTTTGTTAATTAATGGTTCAACTTAAGGTGGCAACATTAGTACACATCTGGGTGGATTGAAGCATCTGGGTATTTCAGCGATTGCCTGTTTTTCTTTTGGACTGCCACCCAGGCTCAAAGGGATCATGAGATTATTCATACTAGAAACTTCCGTGTGCAGCCACAATGCTATTATGGGCTCTAGCATAGTATGAGTAAGTTGTGCGAACTCTTACAGTGGTGGACTAGCAGATGTAGGGGATGTAGGTTGGTACGGTCCGCCCGATCGTAAGGTGCTAGCGCTTCTGAAAGACTATGTCTCGGTCATCCGTTTCTCAAACAATATGCAGTGCGAGAAACCAAACGGAGGCGATCGAGTCTTGTGGGAAAAGTGCACAAACCTCTGCAGAGTGTACAAACTGATCATGATTAGCCGTGTCCCCGGTTATGGACGTCTTGAGTATCTAGTACTTGGATTTTCATGTGCATCTCAACATGTTACTCTAATTTAATTTTGTTGGGTTTAATGATGAACTTTAATTGGGGTTGAGAGGATGTCTATCTTCTCAACGATGTTTCAACTACCATGATAGTTAATTAAAATGCATTCCTTTGAAGTAGGGAAAAATTGGCTTTACGCAAAAACTTAACCATAGAGCTTTCCACCAGCCATATTGCATGTAGTATAGCTTTACTTTCATTGCATTCTCTTGTGTTACCTTGCCAGCATATTCCATGTGCTGACCCGTTTTTTTCGGGCTGCAACGTTTCATGTTGCAGACTTTTCAGACGACGAGTAAGATGCCATTTTAGGTCGTGGTTCTATACACAGTGATGCCGCTAGAGTTGATGGACTCACTTATCCTTTAAGCCTTCCGCTGTTATCGTATTAGATGGCCTTCAGCCATATTATTTGTAATAAATTCATCGTTGGACTATCGATGTTATAAGTGTGTGATTGCTACTCTGTTATAAATCCTTCAAGTACTGTGCGTGTCAGCATTACTGATCCAGGGATGACACTGATGCACAGAGATCAGACTGTTTGAGGTCTGGTCGCTACAAGATGGTATCAGAGCACACGCTGACTGTAGGACACGACCACTAAGACAAGCCCTAGAACACAATTCACTCTTCTCTTTTCTGACTCCTCATCTTTTCTACTCTTTAGGATGGTGGAAGCAAAGCACAAGTTCATGCAACCGGATGAAGAAACACCCTTTGGACGACACCTGAAGGAAGTCACAAGATATCTCAACATTGGACTACCAAGTTTCACTAGAACCTACAATGCCACTCTAACTGAGGAGGAGTGTTGGTTGATTCAAGCTCAAGTTCCAGGAAGGACGTTCGCACCCGTCACCTCACTCATAGCATTTTCCTTTAATGCACCTACATGGAGCCTAGGAAGGAGTTGTTGGAGATATGCCCTAGAGGCAATAATAAAAGCATTATTATTATTATCTCCTTGTTCATGATAATTGTCTGTTATTCATGCTTGAATTGTACTGTACGGAAACATCGATACATGTGTGAATACATAGACCACAATGAGTCCCTGGTAGGCCTCTAGTTACCAGCTCGTTGATCAACAGATGGTCACGGTTTCCTGACCATGGACATGGGATGTTGGTGATAACGGGATCACATCATTAGGAGAATGATGTGATGGACAAGACCCAATCCTGAGCATAGCACGAGATCGTATAGTTCGTAATGCATAAGCTTTTCAGTGTCAAGTATTTATTCCTTAGACCATGAGGTTGTACAACTCCCGGATGCCGTAGGAATACTTTGGGTGTGCCAAACGTCACAACGTAACTGGGTGGCTATAAAGGTACGCATCGGGTATCTCTGAAAGTGTCTGTTGAGTTGGTACGAACCGAGACTGGGATGTTGTCACTCCATATGACGGAGAGGTACCTCTGGGCCCACTCGGTAAGACATCATCATAATGAGCTCAATGTGACTAAGTAGTTAGTCACGGGATGATGGATTACGGATCGAGTAAAGAGACTTGCCATGACGAGATTGAACAAGGTATCGGGAATACCGACGATCGAATCTCGGGCAAGTACCGTACCGATGGACAAAGGGAATAACGTACGGGATTGAGTGAATCCTTGACACGGTGGTTCATCCAATGAAGATCATCGAGGAACACGTGGGAACCAACATGGGTATCCAGATCCCGCTGTTGGTTATTGACCGGAGAGTGGTCTCGGTCATGTCTACATGTCTCCCGAACCCGTAGGGTCTACACACTTAAGGTTCGGTAACGCTAGGGTCGTAGAGATAAATGCACATGGAAACCCGAAAGTTGTTCGGAGTCCCAGATGAGATCCCGGACGTCACGAGGAGTTCCGGAATGGTCTGGAGGTAAAGATTGAAATATAGGAAGTCCAGTTTCGGCCAGCGGGTGATCTCCGGGGGTCATCGGGAGCGTCCCGGGACCACCGGAGGGGCCCCTGGAGTCCACCGGGTGGGGCCACCCATCCCGGTGGGGCCCCTAGGCCGCGAGGGGAAGTGTCCAGCCCTAATGGGCTGGCGCACCACTAGGGGCCCACCTCCCCATGCGCCTAGGGTTGAAACCCTAGGGGGGAGGGGGCGCCCCACTAGCCTTGGGGGGCAAGGAACACCCCCTGGCCGCCGTCCCCCCTGCAGATTGGATCTGCAGGGGGCCTGGCGCACCCCTGGCCCCCTATATATGTGGAGAGGGAGAGGACAGCCGCACCCTTGCCCTGGCGCCTCTCCCTCTCCCGTCACACCTCCATACTCCCACGTAGGGCGCCCGGCGAAGCCCTGCTGCGATCTCCACTGCATCCGTCATCACGCCGTCGTGCTGCCGGATCTCTGACGACTTCTCCTCCCCCCTTGCTGGATCAAGAAGGAGGTGACGTTGCTGCACCGGACGTGTGTTGAACACGGAGGTGCCGTCCGTTCGGCGCTAGATCATCGGTGACGAAGAACGCGAAGAGTACGACTACTTCATCCACGCTTCTTCGAAAGCTTCCGCTCGCGATCTACATAACGGTATGTAGATGCACTCTTACTTGTTCGTTGCTAGATGTCTCCATAGTTGGATCTTGGTGAAAGCATAGAATTTTTTTGAATTATGCTACGTTCCCCAACAGTGGCATCTGAGCTAGGTTTTATGCGTAGCATCTTGCACGAGTAGAACACAAAGCAGTTGTGGGCGTTTGATTTTGTTCAACTTTCTTACCGTTACTAGTCAATCTTGATTCGGCGGTATTGTGGGATGAAGCGGCCCGGACCGACTTTACACGTACGCTTACGTGAGACTGGTTCCACCGACAGACATGCACTAGATGCATAAGGTGGCTGGCGGGTGTCTGTCTCTCCTACTTTAGTCGGATCGGATTCGATGAAAAGGGTCCTTATGAAGGGTAAATAGAAGTTGACAAATCACGTTGTGGTTTTGGCGTAGGTAAGAAACGTTCTTGCTAGAAATCCTATAGAAGCCACGTAAAACTTGCAACAACAATTAGAGGACGTCTAACTTGTTTTTGCAGCATGTGTTATGTGACGTGGTATGGCCAAAACGAAGATGTGATGAATGATATATGTGATGTATGAGATTGATCATGTTTTTGTAATAGGGAATCACGACTTGCATGTCGATGAACTTGACAACCGGCAGGAGCCATAGGAGTTGTCTTAATTATTGTATGACCTGCGTGTCACTGAATAACGCCATGTAATTACTTTACTTTATTGCTAAACGTTAGCCATAGTAGTAGAAGTAATAGTTGGCGTGATGACTTCTTCAAGACACGATGATGGAGATCATGATGATGAAGATCATGGTGTCGAGCCGGTGACAAGATGATCATGGTGCCCCGAAGATGGAGATCCAAGGAGCAAGATGATATTGGCCATATCATGTCACTTTAATTGATTGCATGTGATGTTTATCATATTTATGCATCTTGTTTACTTAGAACGACGGTAGTAAATAAGATGATCTCTCACTAAAATTTCAAGTATTGTGTTTCCCCTAACTGTGCACCGTTGCTAAAGTTCGTTGCTCCGAAGCACCATGTGATGATCGGGTGTGATAGGTTCTAACGTTCGCATACAACGGGTGTAAGACAGATTTACACACGCGATACACTTAGGGTTCACTTGACGAGCCTAGCATGTACAGACATGGCCTCGGAACACGGAAGACCGAAAGGTTGAACACGAGTCGTATAGAAGATACGATCAACATGAAGATGTTAACCGTTGATGACTAGTCCGTCTCACGTGATGATCGGACACGGGCTAGTCGATTCGGATCGTGTATCACTTAGATGACTAGAGAGATGTCATTCTGAGTGGGAGTTCATTGAAATTTGATTAAGATGAACTTAATTATCATGAACTTAGTCTAAATTCTTTACAATATCTCTTGTAGATCAAATGGCCCACGCTCAGGTTTCCCTCAACTTCAACGCGTTCCTAGAGAAAACCAAGCTGAAAGACGATGGTAGCAACTATACGGATTGGGTCCGTAACCTGAGGATTATCCTCATAGCTGCCAAGAGATCATATGTCCTTGAAGCACCGCTAGGTGATGCACCTTCTCCCGATGCGGCCCAAGACGTTTTGAACGTCTGGCAGTCGCGTAGTGATGATTACTCCCTGGTTCAGTGCGGCATGCTTTACAGCTTAGAGTCGGGGCTCCAAAAATGTTTTGAGCACCACGGAGCATATGAGATGTTCGAAGAGCTGAAAATGGTTTTCCAAGCTCATGCCCGAGTCGAGAGATATGATGTCTCCGACGCATTCTACAGCTGTAAGATGGAGGAGAACAGTTCTGTCAGTGAGCACATCCTCAAGATTTCAGGATTGCACAACCGCTTGTCTCAGCTGGGAATGAATCTCCCAGATGAAGCGGTCGTTGACAGAATCCTCCAGTCGCTCCCACCAAGCTTCAAGAGCTTCGTGTTGAACTTCAATATGCAGGGGATGGAGAAGTCCATTCCCGAGGTATATTCGATGCTGAAATCAGCGGAGGTGGACATCAAGAAAGAACATCAAGTGTTGATGGTCAATAAAACCACTAAGTTCAAGAAAGGCAAGGGTAAGAAGAACTTCAAGAAGGACGGCAAGGGAGTTGCTGCGCCTGGCAAGCCTGTTGCCGGGAAGAAGCCAAAGTATGGACCCAAGCCTGAAACAGAGTGCTTTTATTGCAAGGGAACGGGTCACTGGAAGCGGAACTGCCCCAAATACTTAGCAGACAAGAAGGCCGGCAACGTCAAAGGTATATATGATATACATGTTATTGATGTGTACCTTACCAGCACTCGTAGTAGCTCCTGGGTATTCGATACCGGTGCAGTTGCTCACATCTGTAACTCAAAACAGGAGCTGCGGAATAAACGGAGACTGGCGAAGGATGAGGTGACGATGCGCGTCGGGAATGGTTCCAAGGTCGATGTGATCGCCGTCGGCACGCTACCTCTACATCTACCCTCGGGATTAGTTTTAAACCTCAATAATTGTTATTTAGTACCAGCTTTGAGCATGAACATTGTTTCTGGATCTCGTCTTATGCGAGATGGCTACTCTTTCAAATCGGAGAATAATGGTTGTTCTATTTATTTGAGAGATATGTTTTATGGTCATGCCCCACTGGTCAATGGTTTATTTTTGATGAATCTCGAACGTGATGATACACATATTCATAGTGTAGATGCCAAAAGATGTAAAGTTGATAATGATAGTCCCACATACTTGTGGCATTGCCGCCTTGGTCATATTGGTGTCAAACGTATGAAGAAGCTCCATTCAGATGGACTTCTAGAGTCTCTTGATTATGAATCATTTGACACGTGCGAACCATGCCTCTTGGGCAAGATGACCAAGACTCCGTTCTCCGGAACAATGGAGCGAGCAACCAACTTGTTGGAAATCATACATACCGATGTGTGCGGTCTGATGAGTGTTGAGGCTCGCGGAGGCTACCGTTATGTTCTCACCCTCACGGATGACTTGAGTAGATACGGGTATATCTATTTGATGAAACACAAGTCTGAGACCTTTGAAAAGTTCAAGGGAATTCAGAATGAGGTTGAGAATCAACGTGACAGAAAAATAAAGTTCTTACGATCAGATCGTGGGGGTGAATATTTAAGTCATGAATTTGGCACACACCTTAGGAGCTGTGGAATTGTTTCACAATTGACACCGCCCGGAACACCTCAACGTAACGGTGTGTCCGAACGTCGTAATCGTACTCTGTTGGACATGGTGCGATCTATGATGTCCCTCACCGATTTACCGCTATCTTTTTGGTGTTATGCTTTAGAGACTGCCGCATTCACTTTAAATAGGGCTCCGTCGAAATCCGTTGAGACGACTCCGTATGAACTTTGGTTTGGCAAGAAACCGAAGCTGTCGTTTCTAAAAGTTTGGGGTTGCGATGCTTATGTCAAGAAACTTCAACCTGAAAAGCTCGAACCCAAATCGGAGAAATGCGTCTTCATAGGATACCCAAAGGAAACAATTGGGTACACCTTTTACCACAGATCCGAAGGCAAAGTCTTTGTTGCCAAGAATGGATGCTTTCTGGAGAAAGAGTTTCTCTCGAAAGAAGTGAGTGGGAGGAAAGTAGAACTTGATGAGTGACAGTCACCCCTCCTGGACCGGAAAGTAGCGCAGCGCAGGAAACTGTTCCTGAGGTGCCTGCACCGACAAGGGAGGAAGTTGATGATAATGATCATGAAGAAACAGATCAAGTTACTACTGAACTTCGAAGGTCCACAAAGGCACGTTCCGCACCAGAGTGGTACGGCAACCCTGTACTGGAAATCATGTTGTTAGACAACGGTGAACCTTCGAACTATGAAGAAGCGATGGCGGGCCCGGATTCCAATAAATGGCTTGGAGCCATGAAATCCGAGATAGAATCCATGTATGAAAACAAAGTATGGACTTTGGTGGATTTGCCTGATGATAGGCACGCCATAGAAAACAAATGGATATTTAAGAAGAAGACATACGCGGATGGTAATGTGACCATCTATAAGGCTCGGCTTGTCGCTAAGGGTTATCGACAAGTTCAAGGGATTGACTACGACGAGACTTTCTCTCCCGTAGCGATGCTGAAGTCAGTCAGAATCATGTTAGCTATTGCCGCATTCTATGATTATGAGATATGGCAAATGGACGTCAAAACAGCATTCCTTAATGGCTTCCTCAAGGAAGAGTTGTATATGATGCAACCGGAAGGTTTTGTCGATCCAGAGAACGCTAACAAGGTATGCAAGCTCCAGCGCTCGATTTACGGGCTGGTGCAAGCATCTCGGAGTTGGAATATTCGCTTTGATGAGGTGATCAAAGCGTTTGGATTTATACAGACTTATGGAGAAGCCTGTATTTACAAGAAAGTGAGTGGGAGCTCTGTGGCATTTCTCATATTATATGTGGATGACATATTGCTGATGGGAAATGATATAGAATTCTTGGAAAATGTAAAGGCCTACTTGAATAAAAGTTTTTCAATGAAGGACCTTGGAGAAGCTGCTTACATATTAGGCATCAAAATCTATAGAGATAGATCGAGACGCCTCATTGGTCTTTCACAAAGTACATACCTTGACAAAATATTGAAGAAGTTCAATATGGATCAGTCCAAGAAAGGATTCTTGCCTGTTTTACAAGGTATGAGATTGAGCAAAGCTCAGTCGCCGACTACGGCAGAAGATAGAAAAGATGAGTGTCATTCCCTATGCCTCGGGCATAGGTTCTATCATGTATGCCATGCTGTGTACCAGACCTGATGTGAACCTTGCCATAAGTTTGGTAGGGAGGTACCAAAGTGATCCCGGTACGGAACACTGGACAGCGGTCAAGAACATCCTGAAGTACCTGAAAAAGACTAAGGATATGTTTCTCGTTTACGGAGGTGACGAAGAGCTCGTCGTAAAGGGTTTCGTCGATGCTAGCTTCGACACAGATCTGGATGACTCTAAGTCTCAAACCGGATACGTGTATATTTTGAACGGAGGGGCAGTCAGCTAGTGCAGTTGCAAGCAAAGCGTGGTGGCAGCGTCTACATGTGAAGCGGAGTACATAGCTGCTTCTGAAGCAGCACATGAAGGAGTCTGGATGAAGGAGTTCATCACCGACCTAGGAGTTATTCCAAGCGCGTCAAGCCCGATGTCTCTCTTCTGTGACAACACTGGTGCTATTGCTATTACCAAGGAGCCCAGGTTTCACAAGAAGACCAAGCACATCAAGCGCCGTTTCAACTCCATCCGGAATTATGTTCAGGATGGAGACATAGATATTTTTAAAGTGCATACGGATCTGAATGTCGCAGACCCGTTGACTAAACCTCTTTCACGAGCAAAACATGATCAACACCAAAACTCTATGGGTGTTCGATTCATCACAATGTAACTAGATTATTGACTCTAGTGCAAGTGGGAGACTGTTGGAGATATGCCCTAGAGGTAATAATAAAAGCATTATTATTATTATCTCCTTGTTCATGATAATTGTCTGTTATTCATGCTTGAATTGTATTGTACGGAAACAGCGATACATGTGTGAATACATAGACCACAATGAGTCCCTGGTAGGCCTCTAGTTACCAGCTCGTTGATCAACAGATGGTCACGGTTTCCTGACCATGGACATGGGATGTCGGTGATAACGGGATCACATCATTAGGAGAATGATGTGATGGACAAGACCCAATCCTGAGCATAGCAAGAGATCGTATAGTTCGTAATGCATAAGATTTTCAGTGTCAAGTATTTATTCCTTAGACCATGAG
Source organism: Secale cereale (assembly GCA_902687465.1). NCBI lineage: Eukaryota > Viridiplantae > Streptophyta > Magnoliopsida > Poales > Poaceae > Secale > Secale cereale. Next base: position 834,673,918 of record LR738712.1, on the reverse strand, counting down.
GTTGTACAACTCCCGGATGCCGTAGGAATACTTTGGGTGTGCCAAATGTCACAACGTAACTGGGTGGCTATAAAGGTACGCATGGGGTATCTCCGAAAGTGTCTGTTGAGTTGGTACGAACCGAGACTGGGATGTTGTCACTCCATATGACGAAGAGGTACCTCTGGGCCCACTCGGTAAGACATCATCATAATGAGCTCAATGTGACTAAGTAGTTAGTCACGGGATGATGGATTACGGATCGAGTAAAGAGACTTGCCATGACGAGATTGAACAAGGTATCGGGAATACCGACGATCGAATCTCGGGCAAGTACCGTACCGATGGACAAAGGGAATAACGTACGGGATTGAGTGAATCCTTGACACGGTGGTTCATCCGATGAAGATCATCAAGTAACACGTGGGAACCAACATGGGTATCCAGATCCCGCTGTTGGTTATTGACCGGAGAGTGGTCTCGGTCATGTCTACGTGTCTCCCGAACCCGTAGGGTCTACACACTTAGGGTTCGGTAACGCTAGGGTCGTAGAGATAAATGCACGTGGAAACCCGAAAGTTGTTCAGAGTCCCGGATGAGATCCCGGACGTCACGAGGAGTTCCGGAATGGTCCGTAGGTAAAGATTGATATATAGGAAGTCCAGTTTCGGCCATCGGGTGATCTCCGGGGTTCACCAGGAGCGTCCCGGGACCACCGGAGGGGCCCCGAGGGTCCACCGGGTGGGGCCACCCATCCCGGTGGGGCCCCTAGGCCGCGAGGAGAAGTGTCCAGCCCTAATGGGCTGGCGCACCACTAGGGGCCCACCTCCCCATGCGCCTAGGGTTGAAACCCTAGGGGGAGGGGGCGCCCCACTAGCCTTGGGGGGCAAGGAACCCCCCTGGCCGCCGCCCCCCTGCAGATTGGATCTGCAGGGGCCCTGGCGCACCCCCTGGCCCCCTATATATATGTGGGGAGGGAGAGGGCAGCCGCACCCTTGCCCTGGCGCCTCTCCCTCTCCCGGCACACCTCCATACTCCCACGCTGGGCGCCCGGCGAAGCCCTGCTGCGATCTCCACTGCATCCGTCATCACGCCGTCGTGCTGCCGGATCTCTGACGACTTCTCCTCCCCCTTGCTGGATCAAGAAGGAGGTGACGTTGCTGCACCGGACGTGTGTTGAACACGGAGGTGCCGTCCGTTCGGCGCTAGATCATCGGTGACGAAGAACGCGAAGAGTACGACTACTTCATCCACGCTTCTTCGAAAGCTTCCGCTCGCGATCAACATAACGGTATGTAGATGCACTCTTACTTGCTCGTTGCTAGATGTCTCCATAGTTGGATCTTGGTGAAAGCGTAGAATTTTTTTGAATTATGCTACGTTCCCCAACAGGAGTTTGGCAGCCCACATTGCTATGGGAAGGATTGGAGAAGTCTACAAGCAGGAGCTAAAGGACACTATCTACCAGATTTGTGGACGCCGAGATGAGAATTGGTATATGATCAGCACCCGAAAGGTTATATCCATTGCAGCATTCATCCAGGAGTTGAACCACCACATTCGTCGCCAGGAGCACCAGATGTGTGCAGGGATGATAGATTTGAAGAAAGCCCTAAATAGGAATTTGGAGCTAGAAGAAGAACTCAAGTCTACACGCGACGGATATGAGGAGGAGATGAAGATACTTGTGGAGAAGAATGATGACTTGACCCGGAAGTTAGGGATACTCATGGGAGAAGAAGACGAGGAAGAAGAACCCAAGGAGATTCCACCGGAAGATTATATCATCATAGATGACACGGATTCGGAAGCTGAGGATAGCAAGGACGAAGACTATGAAGATGAAGCTGGAGCAGATATTATGGAATCCTCTGCCGATCAATATTTTTAGATGACCACCCTGTGACTAGTAGTTTACCACCAAATATTAGATTTAGAGCACCTTTGTAACGATCGTTAGATTTGTAAGACCTTGTTTGAAATTGATTGGTGTGATATGATTGTGTGTTTGTCTCATGTGCATATGGGTAGTGATTTTCCCCTTAGACCTCTTTTCTATTCTAATCTCTTCCCTCTACACCCATCAGATGCCTCCAAGACGTGAATTCGAGTTTCCCCCTGAGCTCACGCAGTTGATCCAGCAGCAGAACACCCTGATGCAACTTCTTGTCCAGAACACTCAGAACAACCAGAACAACAACAACAACCCTCCACCACCACCACCCGTGGACAACCTGACACGTTTCTTAAGGTTGCAACCACCCGTGTTTGCTAGCAGCATCGAACCAATTGTGGCTGATGACTGGCTACGCAAGATTGGAAGGGATTTGACCACCACCAATTGCTCGGAGGCTGAGAAGGTGCGATTTTCCGCACACCAGTTGTCTAGACCAGCCGCCGCATGGTGGGAGAATTACACAGCCACTTACCCCATAGCCAATGTGACTTGGGATCAGTTTCAGCAAGCTTTTCGTACTGCCCATGTCTCAACCGGTGCAATGAGTATGAAGAAGCAGGAGTTTCGCAATTTGCACCAAGGGAACCGTACTGTGGCCCAGTACGTGGATGAGTTTAGTACCCTATCTCGTTATGCCCCAGATGATGTGGCTACAGATGCCAAGAAGCAGGAGAGATTCATGGAAGGGCTGAATGATGAGATGAGTGTACAGTTGATGGTGGCAACTTTCAATAATTACCAGGAGTTGGTTGACCGCGCCCTAATGATTGAAAGGAAGCATCAACAGATTAAGAGTCGCAAGAGGAAGTATGGGCAAGGAAAGTATAATTCTGGAGCACAGCAGAAGCCCCGCTTTACCCCTAAAGCGGTAGGACAGTTTCAGCATACCCATGGAGGAAGTAGCTCGCACAACCACAATGGCACCAAGAATGGCAATGGAAATGGGAATGGAGCCAATGGAAACCAGAACCGCCCTACACCGTCCACGCCCACCAAGAGGGATTTTAGCCATGTCACTTGTTACAAGTGCGGGAAGACTGGACATTATGCCAATGAATGCCCTGAAGTTAAGAATGGGAACGGCAATGGAAGCGTCGGGAAGAATCCCAACCCGTTCAACAAAGGACAAGTGAACCACGTGACTGTGGAGGAAGTAGAGGAGCAACCAGATGCAGTTATAGGTAAGTTCTTAGTTAAGTCCTTTACTGCACTCATTCTTTTCGATACTGGTGCATCGCATTCATACATTTCAAGGGGATTCGTGGATAAGTATAAGCTGCCGACCCAAGCCCTTAGATCGCCCATGTTAGTAACCTCACCAGGAACAGAGAATATGGCTAGGTCATGGTGTGATCAGTTGCCCTTAAGGATTGGTAATTACATTTTCCCTTCGGACCTAATAGTATTGGAATCTCAAGGACTGGATGTGATATTAGGCATGGATTGGTTATCTAAGTATGAAGGGAATATTGAATGTGCCAGTAAGACCATTTTGCTTACTACGCCGGAAGGAAGAAGGATCAAGTATGTATCCCGGCATGAGTCAAAGAGGAGTAGATTAAATTCCTTGTCAGGAGTTGTTCAGGAGGAAGTGCCAGTAGTGAAGGATTATCCGGATGTGTTTCCAGAGGAGTTACCTGGCATGCCACCGGATAGAGATATAGAGTTTTTGATTGAACTTTTGCCAGGCACCGGGCCAATTTCTAAGAGACCATATAGGATGCCCGCAAAGGATTTGGAGGAAATTAAGAAACAAATTAAGGAGTTACTGGATAAAGGATTCATACGCCCAAGTTCTTCACCTTGGGGTTCGCCAGTACTTCTAGTGGAGAAGAAGGATGGATCGTTAAGAATGGTTGTTGATTACCGAGGATTGAGTGAAGTAACGATCAAGAACAAGTACCCATTACCGATGATCAATGATCTGTTCGATAGATTGCAAGGAGCTAAGGTATTTTCCAAGATCGATCTGCGATCAGGGTACCATCAACTGAAGATCCGAGAGCAGGATATACCTAAGACGGCCTTTACCACTAGGTATGGGTTGTATGAGTATACTGTTATGTCATTTGGTCTGACAAACGCACCGGCATACTTTATGAATCTGATGAACAAAGTGTTTATGGAGTATTTGGATAAGTTCGTCGTAGTGTTCATAGATGATATATTGATCTTCTCGAAGGATGAAGAGGAGCATGAAGAGCATTTGTGTTTGGTATTGGAGAAGCTCAGAGAACATCAGTTATATGCCAAGTTTAGCAAATGCGAGTTTTGGTTGAAGGAAGTCGGATTCCTCAGACATGTTATATCCGGAGAAGGAATAGCAGTAGATCCCGCTAAGGTGGACACTGTGACCAATTGGGAAGCACCGACAACAGTTGGAGAGATCCGGAGTTTTCTTGGACTCGCAGGATACTACTGGAGATTTATCGAGAATTTCTCGAAGATTGCAAAACCAATGACGGAGTTGTTGAAGAAGGACACCAAATTCAGATGGACCGAAGAATGTGAGACTAGTTTCCAGGAGTTGAAGAAAAGGTTGGTCTCGTCCCCTGTGTTGCTTCTGCCAGATCAACATAAGGATTATGAGGTGTACTGCGATGCTTCACGTCGAGGACTTGGAGCTGTTCTTATGCAGGAAGGAAGAGTTGTTTCCTATGCTTCACGACAACTGAAACCTCATGAGATGAACGATGCCACCCATGATTTGGAGTTAGCAGCCGTAGTGCATGCATTGAAGACGTGGAGACATTTTCTTATTGGAAACCATTGTGAAGTATATACGGATCACAAGAGTTTGAAGTATATATTCACTCAGGAGGAGCTGAATCTTAGGCAAAGGAGATGGCTGGTACTCATTAAGGATTATGACATGAGATTGCATCATCATCCCGGAAAGGCTAACGTAGTAGCTGATGCGCTAAGCCGTAAGAGCCATGTCAATACCCTAATGATGGAGGAGTTTCCAAAGGAGTTAGCCGAGGACCTACGAGAACTACGGTTGGAGATAGTTCCGAGAGGCTATGTAGCAACACTAGAAATCCAGTCTACCCTGATGGATAAAATCAAAGAAGCTCAGAAAGCTGACACAGAGGTTGCCTCTATAAAAGAGAGGATGAGCGAAGGAAAAGCTAAAGGATTTCGTGAGGATGAACACGACACCCTATGGTTTGAGGATCGAATCTATGTGCCCAATGACCCGGAGATCAGGAAGTTGATTTTACAGGAGGCCCATGATTCACCATACTCGATTCACCCAGGAAATACTAAGATGTATTTGGATTTGAAGGATATTTTCTGGTGGACCGGTATGAAGAAGGATATTGCGGAGTATGTAGCAGTTTGTGATGTATGCCAGAGAGTAAAGGCAGAACATCAGAAGCCAGCGGGATTGTTACAACCTATGCCAATACCCGAATGGAAGTGGGAGAAGCTTGGCATGGATTTTATCACCGGATTGCCCAGGACCAAAACAGGATATGATTCAATCTGGGTAGTAGTAGACCGATTGACGAAGGTAGCCCACTTTATTCCTGTGAAAACCACATATACCAGTGCAAAGTTGGCTAAGATATACATGACCAGAATTGTATGTCTGCATGGAGTTCCAAGGAGCATCGTATCAGATAGAGGAACCCAGTTTACCTCAAAGTTCTGGAATCAGTTACATGAAACTTTGGGAACCAGGCTAGAGTTTAGCACAGCATTTCACCCGCAGACAGATGGACAGACGGAGAGAGTCAATCAGATTTTAGAGGATATGCTAAGAGCATGTGCATTAGATTACGGATCTAGTTGGGATGACAACTTGCCCTACGCGGAGTTCTCATACAACAACAGTTACCAAGCCAGTTTGAAGATGGCACCGTTCGAGGCATTGTATGGAAGGAGATGCCGAACACCGTTGTCATGGGACGAAGTTGGAGACCGACAGTTGTTCGGACCAGACTTAATCAAAGAGTCTGAGGAGAAGGTGAAGTTGATCCGAGATAGACTGAAGGTAGCTCAGTCCAGGCAGAAGAGTTATGCAGACTCGAAGCGCAAGGAGATAACCTATGAGATCGGAGATAGAGCGTACTTGAGAGTATCGCCTCTGCGAGGAGTTAAACGTTTCGGAGTTAAAGGGAAGTTAGCCCCGAGATTTGTGGGACCTTACCGTGTTTTGGAACGCATGGGAGAGGTTGCCTATAAGTTGGAATTGCCCGAAGGATTGTTAGGAGTGCACGACGTGTTTCACGTATTGCAGCTTAAGAAGTGTCATGTGGAGATGGCCGATATACCACTTAGAGACACAGTACCCCTGGAAGCAATTCAGTTGGACAGTGATTTGACCAACGAGGAGAAGCCTGTTAAGATTCTCGAATTTTCGAGCAGAGTTACTCGCAGCAAGGTTATCAAGTTTTGCAAAGTTCAGTGGAGTCACCACACCGAGGAAGAAGCCACCTGGGAGCGAGAATATGATCTACGCAAGTACCACCCACACGTGTTCTCTAGCCAAGTCGAATCACGAGGGCGAGATTCATTCTAAGGGGGGTAGGTTTGTAACATCCCAAATTTTCAATTTGGAATGTTATACATAGATCATAATTGCATTGCATGTTTTTGCATTTTTGTTTGTGGCATTCCTCGAAATTCTAAGCAACTCAAGGACCCACGGAGAGAGTTGGGAATTTTACTGTTTTCGTATTTGAGTTCGCTCGAATACCGGTACGAGGACAGTGTGATTCTAATTATTTTTCTCTCCTAAAAATATTTTTAAAAACAAAATATGAGCGGAGATAATATGACTTCTCCAAAATAACAGAAATATTGGAGGAAAAATGTTAAAATCACTTTTGGTATTTTTCTGGATTTATTTGCGGATTTATTTGCATAGGAAAAATGCGCGTTTTTCAAAATTGCATTTAGGTCCAGGAAAAATGTTCACTTTGTCCTAAATATTATTAGAGGACGGTGAAAATTTATTTCGGAATTTTGGAGTCCGTTTGGTATTTCTTTCGTTAGTTTTTTTGCGCCGGGACTCTTTTAAAAATAAAATAAAATAGGAAACCGACTTAGACTCGTGAAGGACCAGGAGACTGGGCTTTATAAGCCAGCCCCGCCGGCCCAAGTCGCCCAGCCGCCTGCCCCCGCTCGCCCGAACCCTAGCGCCAGCCCGCCGTCCCGCCGCCGCGCTGCGCCACCGCCGCCGCCCCGCCGCCGCCACCCCGCCGCCGCCCCGCGCCGCCACTCCGCCGCCGCGCTGCACCTCCCCGCCGCCAGCCGCCGCCGCCCCGCCGGAGTTCCGCCGGAGTTGGTTGAGAAGAGGTAGTTTTTTTCGTTTAACCGATCGGTTTTGTTTAGGAAACCTAGATCTGTTTTTTAGTTAGTTAGAATAGATCGGTTCGGTTTTTTTAATTTTTTTTCGCCGGTTTAGTTAATTAGCGAACGTTCGTCCGTACGTTCATTTTAACGAACGGTTTTTGTTAGTTAGCCGCAGACAGCGAACGTTCGTTCGTTAGCCTGTTCGTCGTTTTTCTTTTTCGGGGTATTTATCCGCGGTTATTCCGATCGTGATTTCTGCCCTGATCTTGTTTTTCGTTTTTCTTTTCGCTCGAGAGTCGGAATCAGGTGATTCAAAATCCTAGATCTTCGTCTCGAAGCCCTCTTTACGTTAGATCAACTGGAACAAATTTTGGCTACTGTAAAATTTGATTTTAGGCCAACTAGTAAACCGAAGCTCGTTTCTTTCGCAGTTTGAGTTTCGTTGCTTCTTTCGAGTTGATTCTTTTTGCAAACCGGAGTTCTTAAGTTGAACTTTCTGGTTAGATCTCTGACTTGAGTTTTACCCGTGCATTAGTTAAGTACTTATTGTGTGCTTGTTTGATTGCGATAGAGTACCCGGAGTGCGCCGCTTGCTACTTTGAGTCTCTAGGTTTTGCGGATCATCAGCAAGGCAAGTAACACTTTGATCATGCTTTCCAATTACCCAGTTTTCATTGCATTAGTTCAAACCCTCACACATTGCATGAGTAGGATCAATTAACTTGTGGGACTGAGAAGTAGATTGAGGTAGTACCTATTACCTGCATTACATTCAAACCTTTGGGAGTTACTTCTACGTTGCTGTTAGGACATGCTATGCTCGTAGACGTGGATTGGGTGAGTGAAATCCATGACAGATGTGAGTTTGTTAATTAATGGTTCAACTTAAGGTGGCAACATTAGTACACATCTGGGTGGATTGAAGCATCTGGGTATTTCAGCGATTGCCTGTTTTTCTTTTGGATCGCCACCCAGGCTCAAAGGGATCATGAGATTATTCATACTAGAAACTTCCGTGTGCAGCCACAATGCTATTATGGGCTCTAGCATAGTATGAGTAAGTTGTGCGAACTCTTACAGTGATGGACTAGCAGATGTAGGGGATGTAGGTTGGTACGGTCCGCCCGATCGTAAGGTGCTAGCGCTTCTGAAAGACTGTGTCTCGGTCATCCGTTTCTCAAACAATATGCAGTGCGAGAAACCAAACGGAGGCGATCGAGTCTTGTGGGAAAAGTGCACAAACCTCTGCAGAGTGTACAAACTGATCATGATTAGCCGTGTCCCCGGTTATGGACGTCTTGAGTATCTAGTACTTGGATTTTCATGTGCATCTCAACATGTTACTCTAATTTAATTTTGTTGGGTTTAATGATGAACTTTAATTGGGGTTGAGAGGATGTCTATCTTCTCAACGATGTCTCAACTACCATGATAGTTAATTAAAATGCATTCCTTTGAAGTAGGGAAAAATTGGCTTTACGCAAAAACTTAACCATAGAGCTTTCCACCAGCCATATTGCATGTAGTATAGCTTTACTTTCATTGCATTCTCTTGTGTTACCTTGCCAGCATATTCCATGTGCTGACCCGTTTTTTTTTGGGCCGCAACGTTTCATGTTGCAGACTTTTCAGACGACGAGTAAGATGCCATTTTAGGTCGTGGTTCTATACACAGTGATGCCGCTGGAGTTGATGGACTCACTTATCTTCCAAGCCTTCCGCTGTTATCGTATTAGATGACCTTCAGCCATATTATTTGTAATAAATTCATCGTTGGACTATCGATGTTATAAGTGTGTGATTGCTACTCTGTTATAAATCCTTCAAGTACTGTGCGTGTCAGCATTACTGATCCAGGGATGACACTGATGCACAGAGATCAGACTGTTTGAGGTCTGGTCGCTACACGGAGTCTGTAAGACCTTTGTTGGACATGTTTGCCTTTTAATAATATGGCCGTATGCATCATTCTGATGCAGAGGCCGGGGATTTAAAGCCCCTTTTCGAAAGAAAGAAAAAATGAGATGGGTTATTTTGTCCCCAATCCTCTATTTTGGCGCATGATTGGAATTTTGTGTGATAATTTGAAGAGAAACTTCATTCCCTTGTTTAGTTTGTGGGAACCGACGAGAGACTAGAAAAGAGAAGTTAACGTGAGTTATAATGAAGAGTTAAATTTGACTCACTAAAACAATTCCCTTCCAACTCCCACCCCCTCCCCTATTAATAAAATTGTGGGAGTTAGAGTCTTAAGTCCCATGCCTATCCCCTCATGAATTCCCAATCCCACTGACCAAGGAATAACTTTGAAGCCTCGTATCGTTTCAATTCCAATTCCCTAGCTCTAATTACCTCCCACCAAACACACTATTAGGATATGCTATTTCCTCGCATCAACCTATTCGGTGCCTCTAGCACCGGTGAAGGCGCAAAAATACCAAACACCTATAGATAGCTTCCATGACCCCTTCCGTAGTGGGACGACCCATTTTTTTTGTTCACCTATAGCTGGCTTCCGTGAAGAGCAGCCAGCTGCCGGGCCATGGAAGAGCAGCCAGCCACTAGATCATGATAGGCGCGCGTTGCCGCAACCGTTTATTTTTTCGATAGAATGATAGGAAATTCCATACATATATGATGGCATGTAACACACTACCAGCTCCCCAAAAAATTATGGACAAACTCTGAACCGCAAATAATTTCCAAGTCATTCAGCAACCAGGTTGAGCTACCACCTATATTCAATAAAATGAAACAAGTTTAATTCTAACAAATGGATGTGAAACCTCTTTACCAGGAAGGATTCCCATAGGCCCGTGATGGTGGCCTAGATAGCTCACAAAATAAATGATAGAACTTGACAGAAAAAATATTTCACTCAATTTGCAGCTAACTCAAAATCTGGAAGCAGCTTGGGTCATAGTAATAGTCTAAGCCATATATTTAATCATCCACAATGACAGAATGGATGGAATGAGGATTTCAGTTATGAACACAATGTACATACATGAGAAGAAGCATAGAGCCGGTGATAACTTAGTGTGGAGCCAATCATGAAACCAGTGAATTAGTATGTAGATATTCATTTTGCAGCAATTTAGAAAGAAGTACACCAGCCAAGGGAAAACATCTTAAAAGCCAAAGTTGACCTTACATTGGAGAATAGGCACATTTTGCATAGCGAAGAAAAATAGATCTACTGATCTCCACCGTCGTATTCTTTTTTTCTTCAACGTGTCCACAGCCACTTTTTCTTCTTCTTCTTATAATGCATGAAAGAAGTAGAGCTAGATATAACATATATGGAAGATCAAAATGCTCGAGAGACAAAGAGAAAAACAAATACTCCAATACATCCCCAGTATACTTTTCAATCAAAGCACCCATCTGTTACATCAAAAATGATTTGTTTGACCAAACTGCAACTCTATAGTGAGTTGGTAATAAATTACTTGTAGTATAGAAACATCATAATTTTTGCTACAGAATACATGTATTGGAAATATATGTCCTCACAAACGTCCTGGTATCTGTTTGACATCGACCAAATCGAAAAGATACATCAGAAAGCCACAACTGGTTTTGAGCAATGGGGATTACAACAGAATATCTGAATATTTGGGAGGATAAAATACCTGACGATAATGGTGAACACTGACATCATATTTTTCACATCATATCTGCAATTCATCAAACAATTCAAGTGCAAAGGCTTAAGCGACATCTCAACAGAAAGAAAATGGATATATGGTAGCTGTAGAGTGCCCCAGCAGGTTAGATTGGTCCATACCTCGGATCGCAGCGGTGGTGCACCTCAGATCGCAACTGCTGCTATTGTAGACACGGTGACCCGCCATGCCTGGATCAGCATTCAGGGCTCGATCGATGTTACCTGAACGATCACGCCCATAGATCATATGACATGCGATCGTACCTTGCTAGTCGGGTGCTCGAGCAAGATAGGATCTACCAACGGCGCGGCTGAGAAGTTCAAATCCGGCGTAAAAAGAAGCTGAACCAGGCCTGAGGCGGTGACTCGCCCACCATCGCGTTCTTATTCATGCGGTGTTCCGGATCCTCGTGCGTCTCAGACGTGTACCTGCCACCGGGGGTGCCTTCGTCGCTCGGGCAAGAGAGGATGTAGTGGCTTGAGGTTGGAGTTAACAGTGGCGGTGACGGTGGCGCCACACTAGGGTAAGGTCGCTAAAAAGAGGGGAGGTCGGGGAAGAGAGAGAGAGACATGAAAGGTGAAGGGACGTGCTCGCGGGCTTAGTGGTTTTAAATGGGCGCCAAGCGGTAAAGGCCCGGTTAACCAGAGGCTTCCGTTTTTTCTACGGGAGTACCAACCCCTTAGGACAGCGGCCCAGTTAGCGAGAAGTTGAAAATTAGACGGCCAAGATGACTCAGATTTTTGATCTAATGGCCAAAATCTTCAAAAGTGTGAGAGGGATGGAATTAGGCACGGTTATACTGTCCTAAATGTGCATTAGAAAAAAAAACAAAAAAAAATGTGGACTCAGCGGGGGCAGCCGTCTCCATAGAGGTCAACGTGGGTCCGCCCGTGCTAACTCGGCAATACCCCTTCACGAGTCCTCCTATTTCACGATATGAGAGCAAGAAAGTGAGGTAACGTGCACCTCTGCTTTCCCGCATGCCATTTTGGGCAATCCGTCTGCGGGCTAGGTGCTCCTTTTTTTTTCTCCGTTTTTCTTCTTTGTTTCATCTTGCTTTTTTACTTCAAAAACTGTTCAACAATCTAAATTAAAAAAGTTTTAAGACTTTAAAAAATGTTGCTCGTTACAAAAACCGTTCAATAATTTGAAAATTATTCCAACTTTCAAAAACTGTTCATGAATTTGAAAAATGTTCGGGATTGATAAATTTTTTACCAATACAAAAAATGTTCATGAATTTCTAAAAAATGTTCCAATTAAAAACTTATAATTTTATAAGTATTGTTGAATTTCAAAAATTGTATTGTTCTTCGAAATTCATGCGAATGCCAAATAAAGTTCGTGAATTAGAAAAAATATTTACCAATTTAGATTTTTTTTTCCAATTCAAATGATATCCGTGAATTAAAAAAATATCCGTTAATTTCAAAGTTTCTCCAATTTTTTTTTGTCAATTTGAGAAAAGGTTCTCAAATTTTAAAAACAATTCACAAATTTGGTAAAATTTAACCAACTTAAAAACAATTCTATCAAAAAATACGAACAAATTAAACTAGTGTTCGTGACTTTTAAATTTTCCCCGCACACAAAAACTGCTTGCGAATTTCAAAAATTATTTTTTAATTTCAGAGAAAATAAAAAGTAAACATAAATTGTATATGCATAAAAAGGAAAATAAAACCATAGAAAAAAGGAAAAAATTAAAGGGGGGAAAAGAAAGAAAAATAAATAAAATCCGGAAGAAAACATAAGAGAATAAGGGAATACCGACCAGTGCGGCGGAAATGCCAGGAATTGGCCGGCTCAATTTAACCAGCACGCTGCGACAGGAGGTACACATTACTAGGCTATTTTCCAACCTATCCGAGAAATAGGATCTGGCCCGACATGTAACAGCATGCATGTGCGAGCGCACGGTAAGTTTGTTAGTTTTTTTTCCTTTTTCAACTTTTTCACTTTGTTTTTTTATTTCGAGTGCTTTCACTTTCAATTTAATAAAATTCAAGAATTTCATAACACTTTTCAAAATTTTAAAAATTGTTCACATTTGAAAAACATTTGTCAATTCAAAAAATGTTCATGGTGTATTTTTTTTTTCACGATTACAAGGAACACAAATTTTGGAATAAGTTCAAGAATTTGATAAAATTGTTTGTGCGTAATATGTCAGTTTGTTTTTGCAAAAAGTTTTGTGTGTATTAGAAAAATATTAAATGTATACTAATAAAGTAGTTCATCATACTTCGCAGATTAAAGAAAAGGTCACTTTGTATAATTTTTTTCATCAGTTAATTTGCTGCACCGTACATTTAAAAAGGTTCACTGTATATAGAAAAAAGGTTCAGCGTATATTAAAAACTGAAGATGTGGTTTGGGTTTCTAGATTTAAGATGTGGTTTGGATATTTTTTTAGAAGGCAAAAGGGATAAAACATACAGTTTCATTTCTGTTTGTATTACTGACATCCTCATGGAAATAGAGAAAAGGTATTACTAACATCCACCTTGGCTGATAGATGATCTGCTGTCCGGTCGTTGTATCAGGATAAAACAAACTAGCTGAGTAGTACTCCCTTCGTCCTAAAATAAGTGTCTCAACTTTGTACTAGCTTTAGTACAAAATTGTACTAAGGTCAAGACACTTATTTTAGGACGGAGGGAGTATTAACTAGCTATCTGCCTGTGTTTGCCAAGCTGAGCTCTGTCGAGTACTGCTGTCTTTTTTGGTTTCTAGCTAGTAATGTAATTTATATTTACACAGAGACAGCTTCAATGTGTTGCGTGCATTACATTGAAGCTCTGATAAACTCTTGCGTGCATCACTTCCACGATCTTCAATGTGTTGCGTGCATCCTCTGATAAACTCTTGCTTGGTCACCGTGACATCGACCATAATATGTCCATAATGATAAATGGACCATGACACTAAAAAGTACTTGCATCATGAAGAAAACCTTTTTGTGCGTAGTGATTCAATATAATGTCACATGTGATATTTTTGAATTTAATTTAAATGGTATGAATAAAGAAAAGTTCTCTCAGACATGGTAGATATTTTCGAAAAGGGGCGCTTTATTACTTAAAAGGTTTAAGCATTACACCCGGCCTCTGCATAACTAAGATGCACACAGCCAAAAATAGTTCTCTCACACAATAAAAAATAAATAAAAAGGCGAAATACAAAGAGACATGGTAGATATTGTACGGTCGCTTCAACATACCACTTACATTTTACTTCTATTGTCGTCTTCGCGATAGTAACCGATATCATCAAATTGTCGTGATCTAGCTACCTTTGTAACCGAGGGTACAATTGTAGGACAAGAGAATCTAAAATTATACATTTCCGATTATTTCAAGAAACTTTTCGGAGCACCCGAAGAAAGTTTTGTCTCTCTTGATGAGAATGTTATCGGGGACATACCACAACTCAACTTAGAAGAGAATGAGGTGTTGTCTGCTCCGTTCACTGAGAAAGAGGTGTTCGATGCCATAACACAAATGAAACATAATAAAGCGCCCGGGCCAGACGAGTTTCCGGCCGAATTCTATCAACGTTGTTGGCATATCATAAAGAATGATCTCATGCCTATGTTCCATGATTTTTTGAAGGCCACCTAGCTTTGTTTCACCTCAATTTTGGAACAATAACATCGTTGCCAAAGAAGGCGGAAGCGGTTCGCATTGAGCAGTTTAGACCAATATGTCTTCTCAATGTAAGCTTTAAGATCTTTACAAAGGTTGGCACGAATAGGTTGACGCAGATTGCACACTCGGTTTTGCAACCCACTCAAACTACTTTCATGCCAGGACGACAAATCCTAGAAGGGGTGGTAGTCTTACATGAAACGTTGCACGAAATCCACTCGAAGAAACTCGATGGGGTTGTCTTCAAAGTGGATTTTGAAAAACCGTATGATAAGGTCAAATGGCCCTTCCTACAGCAAGCCTTACGTATGAAGGGATTCAATGATACCTGGAGATCTCAAGTGGATTCATTCATACAGAAAGGTAGTGTTGGGATAAAAGTCAATGATGACACCGATCATTATTTCCATACTCGTAAGGGACTAAGACAGGGAGACTCCATGTCTCCTATGTTGTTTAATATCGTTGCGGATATGTTGGCAGTACTTATTAGTCGGGCTAAAGAGAGTGGCCAAGTAGGAGGTCTCGTTCCTCACCTTGTAGAGGGGGGCATCTCCGTCTTACAATACGCAGATGATACAATTATTTTCATGGAACACGATCTTGCAAAAGCTAGGAACATGAAGCTTATTTTATGCATGTTTGAGCAATTATCCAGACTCAAAATCAATTTCAATAAAAGCGAACTATTCTGCTTTGGGAGAGCTAAAGAAGAAGAGGATAATTACAGAAGCTTATTCGGCTGCGAAATGGGATGCCTACCTTTTAGTTATCTAGGGATCCCAATTCACTATAGGCGGTTAACGATCAAAGAATAGAAATGTATAGAAGGTAGATTTGAAAAAAAATTGAGCTGCTGGAAGAGCTCATGTCTTACGGAGGAAGCTGGTATTGATTAACTCGGTTTTGACGAGTTTACCAATGTTCCTCCTTTCTTTCTTTGAAGTACCGGTAGGGGTACAGAAAAGATTGGACTTTTACAGAACCCGTTTCTTCTGGCAAAGTGACGAGTCCAAGAAGAAATATAGACTGGCTAGATGGGATATTATGTGTAGACCCAAATACCAGGGCGGGTTAGGGATCAAGAATTTAGAAATAAAGAATAGATGTTTGCTTAGCAAATGGTTATACAGATTATCGACGGAGACCGACGGCATGTGGGTACAAATATTGCGGAATAAATACTTGCATACTAAGACTTTGGCTCAGGTGAATGCAAGACCATCACACTCACCCTTTTGGAAAGGGTTAATGAAGACAAAAGTAACTTTCTTCCAACGGGTGAAGTTCCTAGTTGGTAATGGTACTTCTACTAGGTTCTGGGAGGACATTTGGCTAGGGGAGATGCCCCTGGCCTTACAATACCCTTCTCTTTATAATATTGTGCAACGTAAGGAAGATTATGTCGCCACAGTATTAAACTCAGTACCTCTTAATATCCAATTTAGGAGATCTCTTATGGGGGAACGTTGGAATGCTTGGTTACACCTGGTACGTAGGTTGATGGTGTTGGAATATGCCCT
The DNA here is from genome assembly GCA_902687465.1 of Secale cereale. Lineage (NCBI taxonomy): Eukaryota > Viridiplantae > Streptophyta > Magnoliopsida > Poales > Poaceae > Secale > Secale cereale. The sequence goes on along the minus strand of LR738712.1, from coordinate 834,657,834 downwards.
AGAGGCAATAATAAAATGGTTATTATTATATTTCCTTGTTCATGATAATTATCTGTTATTCATGCTTGAATTGTATTATCCGGAAACAGTGATACATGTGTGAATACATAGACCACAATGTGTCCCTCGTAAACCTCTAGTTACTAGCTCGTTGATCAACAGATGGTCACGGTTTCCTGACCATGGACATTCGATGTCATTGATAACGGGATCACATCATTAGGAGAATGATGTGATGGACAAGACCCAATCCTAAGCCTAGCACAAGATCGTGTAGTTCGTAATGCTAAAGCTTTTCCAATGTCAAGTATCTTTTCCTTAGACCATGAGGTTGTGCAACTCCCGGATACCGTAGGAATACTTTGGGTGTGCCAAACGTCACAACGTAACTGGGTGGCTATAAAGGTACGCAACGGGTATCTCCGAAAGTATCTGTTGGGTTGGCACGAACCGAGACTGGGATTTGTCACTCCGTATGACGAAGAGGTATCTCTGGGCCCACTCGGTAAGACATCATCATAATGAGCTCAATGTGACTAAGGAGTTAGTCACGGGATGATGTATTACGGAACAAGTAAAGAGACTTGTCATGACGAGATTGAACAAGGTATCGGTATACCGATGATCGAATCTCGGGCAAGTACTATACCGATAGACAAAGGGAATTGCATACGGGATTAAGTGAATCCTTGACATCGTGGTTCATCCGATGAGATCATCGAGGAACACGTAGGAACCAACATGGGTATCCAGATCCCGCTGTTGGTTATTGACTGGAGAGTCGTCTCGGTCATGTCTACATGTCTCCCGAACCCGTAGGGTCTACACACTTAAGGTTCGGTGACGCTAGGGTTGTAGAGATATATGCACACAGTAACCCGAATGTTGTTCGGAGTCCCGGATGAGATCCCGGATGTCACGAGGAGTTCCGGAATGGTCCGGAGGTAAAGAATTATATATAGGAAGTCCAGTTTCGACCATCGGGAGAGTTCCGGGGGTCACAGGTAGTGTACCGGGACCACCGGAAGGGTCCCGACGGTCCACCTATCCCGGAGGGCCCCTTGGGCCGTAGGGGGAGGGGAACCAGCCCATAGTGGGCTGGCGCACCCCCTTGGGCCTCCCCCCTGCGCCTAGGGTTGGGAACCCTATGGGTGGGGGGCGCCCCCCTTGCCTTGGGGGGCAAGCCTCCTCCTTGGCCGCCGCCCCCCTAGGAGATTGCATCTCCTAGGGCCGGCGCCCCCCTGGCCCCTATATATAGTGGGGAGGAGAGAGGGCAGACGCACCTTTGCCCCTCGCGCCTCCCTCCCCCCGTTACACATCTCCCTCCTCTCGCAGGTGCTTGGCGAAGCCCTGCAGGATTTCCGTTGTATCCACCACCACGCCATCGTGCTGCTGGATCTCCATCAACCTCTCCTCCCCCCTTGCTGAATCAAGAAGGAGGAGACGTTGCTGCATCGTACGTGTGTTGAACGCGGAGGTGCCATCCGTTCGGCGCTGGGATCATCGGTGATTTGGATCACGACGAGTACGACTCCATCATCCACGTTCTCTTGAACGCTTCCGCTTGCGATCTACAAGGGTATGTAGATGCACTCATTTCCCCTCGTTGCTAGATGACTCCTTAGATTGATCTTGGTGAAGCGTAGAATTTTTTTGAATTTTGCTACGTTCCCCAACAGTGGTATCAGAGCTAGGTGTTTGTGTAGCATGTTGCACGAGTAGAACACAAAGCAGTTGTGGGCGTAGATTTGTTCAATTCTCTTGCCTCTACTAGTCCAATCTTGATTCGGCGGCATCGTGGGATGAAGCGGCCCGGACCGACCTTACACGTACGCTTACATGAGACAGGTTCCACCGTCTGACATGCACTAGTTGCATAAGGTGGCTAGCGGGTGTTTGTCTCTCCCACTTTAGTCGGATCGGATTCGATGAAAAGGGTCCTTATGAAGGGTAAATAGAAATTGACATATCACGTTGTGGTTTTGGCGTAGGTAAGAAACGTTCTTGCTAGAAACCTATAACAGCCACGTAAAAACTTGCAACAACAATTAGAGGACGTCTAACTTGTTCTTGCAGCATGTGCTATGTGATGTGATATGGCCAAAAGATGTGATGAATGATATATGTGATGTATGAGATTGATCATGTTCTTGTAATAGGAATCACGACTTGCATGTCGATGAGAATGACAACCGGCAGGAGCCATAGGAGTTGTCTTATTTATTGTATGACCCGCGTGTCACTGAATAACGCCATGTAATTACTTTACTTTATTGCTAAACGTTAGCTATAGTAGTAGAAGTAATGTTTGGCGAGACGACTTCATGAAGACACGATGATGGAGATCATGATGATGGAGATCATGGTGTCATGCCGGTGACAAAGATGATCATGGAGCCCCGAAGATGAAGATCAAAGGAGCAAAATGATATTGGCCATATCATGTCACTTTAGTTGATTGCATGCGATGTTTATCATGTTTATTACATCTTATTTGCTTAGAACGACGGTAGTAAATAAGATGATCTCTCACTAAAATTTCAAGAATTGTGTTCCCCCTAACTGTGCACCGTTGCTAAGGATCGTTGTTCCGAAGCACCACGTGATGATCGGGTGTGATAGGCTCTAACGTTCGCATACAACGGGTGTAAGCCAGATTTACACACGCAATACACTTAGGGTTCACTTGACGAGCCTAGCATGTACAGACATGGCCTCGGAACACGAAAGACCGAAAGGTCGAACATGAGTCATATAGAAGATACGATCAACATGAAGATGTTCACCGTTGATGACTAGTCCGTCTCACATGATGATCGGACGTGGGCTAGTCGATTCGGATCATGTATCACTTAGATGACTAGAGAGATGTCAATCTGAGTGGGAGTTCATTAAATTTGTTTAGATGAACTTAATTGTCATGAACTTAGTCTAAAATCTTTACAATATGTCTTGTAGATCCAATGGCCCACGCTCATGTTGCCCTCAACTTCAACGCGTTCCTAGAGAAAACCAAGTTGAAAGACGATGGTAGCAACTATACGGATTGGGTCTATAACCTGAGGATTATCCGCATAGCTGCCAAGAAATCATATGTCCTTGAAGCACCGCTAGGTGATGCACCCGTTTTCCCGACAGCCCAAGACGTTATGAACGCCTGGCAGTCACGTTGAGATGATTACTCACTGGTTCAGTGCGGCATGCTTTACAGCTTAGAATCGGGGCTCCAAAAGCGTTTTGAGGACCACGGAGCATATGAGATGTTCCAAGAGCTGAAAATGGTTTTCCAAGCTCATGCCCGAGTCGAGAGATATGACGTCTCCGACGCATCCTACAGTTGTAAGATGGAGGAGAATAGTTCTGTTAGCGAGCACATACTCAAATTGTTTGGGTTGCACAATCGCTTGTCTCAGTTGGGAATTAATCTCCCAGACGAAGCAGTCGTTGACAGAATCCTTCAGTCGCTCCCACCTAGCTACAAGAGCTTCGTGATGAACTTCAATATGCAAGGGATGAAGAAGTGCATTCCCGAGGTGTATTCAATGCTTAAATCAGCGGAGGTGGATATTAAGAAAGAACATCAAGTGTTGATGGTGAATAAAACCACTAAGTTCAAGAAAGGCAAGGGTAAAAAGAACTTCAAGAAGGACGGCAAAGGAGTTGCCGCGCCCGGTAAACCAGTTACCGGGAAGAAGCCAAAGAATGGACCCAAGCCTGAAACTGAGTGCTTTCATTGCAAGGGAACGGGTCACTGGAAGCGAAACTGCCCCAAATACTTAGCAGATAAGAAGCACGGCAACGTCAAAGGTATATATGATATACATATTTATTGATGTGTACCTTACCAGCGCTCGTAGTAACTCCTGGGTATTTGATACCGGTGCAGTTGCTCACATTTGTAACTCAAAGCAGGAGCTACGGAATAAGCGGAGACTGGCGAAGGACGAGGTGACGATGCGCGTCGGGAATGGTTCCAAGGTCGATGTGATCGCCGTCGGCACGCTGCCTCTACATCTACCCTCGGGATTAGTTTTAAACCTTAACAATTGTTATTTAGTACCAGCTTTGAGCATGAACATTGTATCTGGATCTCGTTTAATGCGAGATGGCTACTCATTTAAATCCGAGAATAATGGTTGTTCTATTTATATGAGAGATATGTTTTATGGTCATGCCCCGCTGGTCAATGGTTTATTCTTGATGAATCTCGAACGTGATGTTACACATATTCATAGTGTGAATGCCAAAAGATGTAAAGTTGATAATGATAGTCCCACATACTTGTGGCATTGCCGCCTTGGTCATATTGGTGTCAAACGCATGAAGAAGCTCCATAAAGATGGACTTCTAGAGTCTCTTGATTATGAATCATTTGACACATGCGAACCATGCCTCTTGGGCAAGATGACCAAGACTCCATTCTCCGGAACAATGGAGCGAGCGACCAACTTATTGGAAATCATACATACCGATGTGTGCGGTCCAATGAGTGTTGAAGCTCGCGGAGGCTATCGTTATGTTCTCACCCTCACAGATGACTTAAGTAGATATGGATATGTCTACTTGATGAAACACAAGTCTGAGACCTTTGAAAAGTTCAAGGAATTTCAGAATGAGGTTGAGAATCAACGTGACAGAAAAATAAAGTTCTTACGATCGGATCGTGGGGGTGAATATTTAATTCACGAATTTGGCACGCACCTAAGGAACTGTGGAATTGTTTCACAATTGACACCGCCCGGAACACCTCAGCGTAATGGTGTGTCCGAACGTCGTAATCGTACTCTGTTGGACATGGTGCGATCTATGATGTCGCTTACCGACTTACCGCTTTATTTTTGGGGATATGCTTTAGAGACTGCCGCATTCACTTTAAATAGGGCTCCATCTAAATCTGTTGTGACGACACCGTATGAACTTTGGTTTGACAAGAAACCTAAGTTGTCGTTTCTGAAAGTTTGGGGTTGCGATGCTTATGTCAAGAAACTTCAACCTGAAAAGCTCGAACCCAAATCGGAAAAATGCGTCTTCATAGGATACCCAAAGGAAACTATTGGGTACACCTTCTACCTCAGATCCGAAGGCAAGATCTTCGTTGCCAAGAATGGATCCTTTCTGGAGAAAGAGTTTCTCTCGAAAGAAGTGAGTGGGAGGAAAGTGGAACTTGATGAGGTGACAGTCACCTCTTCCGAACCGGAAAGTAGCGCAGCGCAGGAAATTGTTCCTGAGGTGCCTGCACCGACTAGGGAGGAAGTTAATGATGATGATCATGAAGCTTCAGATCAAGTTACTACTGAACTTCGAAGGTCCACAAGGACACGTTCCGCACCAGAGTGGTACGGCAACCCTGTCATGGAAATCATGTTGTTAGACAACGGTGAACCTTCGAACTATGAAGAAGCGATGGCAGGCCCGGATTCCAACAAATGGCTTGAAGCCATGAAATCCAAGATAGGATCCATGTATGAAAACAAAGTATGGACTTTGGTGGACTTGCCCGATGATCGGCACGCCATAGAAAATAAATGGATATTTAAGAAGAAGACTGACGCGGATGGTAATGTGACCATCTATAAGGCTCGACTGGTCGCTAAAGGTTATCGGCAAGTTCAAGGGATTGACTACGATGAGACTTTCTCTCCCGTAGCGATGCTGAAGTCCGTCAGAATCATGTTAGCAATTGCTGCATTCTATGATTATGAGATATGGCAAATGGATGTCAAAACGACATTCCTTAATGGCTTCCTCAAGGAAGAACTGTATATGATGCAGCCGGAAGGTTTTGTCGATGCTAAGAATGCTAACAAGGTATGCAAGCTCCAGCGCTCAATCTATGGGCTGGTGTAAGCATCTCAGAGTTGGAATATTCGCTTTAACGATGTGATCAAAGCGTTTGGGTTTATACAGACTTGGGGAGAAGCCTGTATTTACAAGAAAGTGAGTGGGAGCTCTGTAGCATTTCTCATATTATATGTGGATGATACACTGTTGATGGGAAATGATATAGAATTCTTGGAAATCATAAAGGCCTACTTGAATAAGAGTTTTCAACGAAGGACCTTGGAGAAGCTGCTTACATATTAGGCATCAAGATCTATAGAGATAGATCGAGACGCCTCATTGGTCTTTCACAAAGCACATACCTTGATAAGATATTGAAGAAGTTCAATATGGATCAGTCCAAAAAAGGGTTCTTGCCTGTATTGCAAGGTATGAGATTGAGCACGGCTCAATCCCCGACCACGGCAGAAGATAGAGAAAAGATGAGTGTCATCCCCTATGCCTCAGTGATACGTCCAAAACGTATCTATAATTTCTGCTTGCTCCATGCCTCTTTTGTGTGATATTGCTATGATATTTATACACTTCCATACACTTTTGATCATATTTGGACTAACCTATTAACTCAGTGCACCCCAGTGCCAGTTTCTGTTTTCTGCTGTTTTTGTATTTCAGGTTTTCCCGTCACGAAAACTGCCAGAAAAATCCCGGAAAAATTATATAAAAAATCAGCGTTCCGGAAGCTTCCACACGGCCGAAGTAGGGCCGGAGGGGGGCCACCAGGGCTCCAGGCGCCCTGGTGGCACGGCCCCCCTCCTGGCCGCGCCGGGGGGGGGGGGCGCCTGGGCCCCCCAGGCCTCCGCTGATGCCCCCCTTTGGCATATATTTAACACGCGTCCCGAAACCCTCGAGGATGGAACCCTTTTTCGCGATCTCATCTCTGTTTCGCCACCGCCGCGCTTCCAAGATCGGGAGCACCAGGAGAACTCTTCCCGGCACCCTGCCGGAGGGGAGGATCACCACCGGGAGCCTCTCCACCACCATGGACGCCTCCCGGATGAGTTGTGAGTAGTCTCCCTTGGACCATGGGTCCATGACCAGTAGCTATGTGATGTTCTCCTCCCCTTCTTGTGCTTCACTAATTAGACCTCGTGAGCTGCCCTACATGATCGAGGCACATATGTAATCCTTATGCTGTTGCTATGTTGAGTTTGCCGGGATCCGATGGATTGTGAGATTATGTTCAGATTGTGTTTGAGTAATATATTTGATTTACCTCTTTTATATTTATGTTTGTAAGTAATTCTTGCATGTTCTCCGTTGTTATTTATTGCTTTGGCTAAGTAGTAGGTAGTGACTCCAAGAGGGAACGTTATGCTTGATTGTGGGTTCATGCCCCTCGATGACTAGCTTGAGTGACAGAAACATGAGTCTAGGGGATGTGCTGTTGCCACAAGGGGGAAAATAACGGTGCTTGTGCCCGCGGGTGCAAGGATGGTTTACTTTACGCAAAGTTCTCTTAATGCAGTTGTCTGTTGCTTTGAGTTTACACTATGGGTGGGACTCGCAACTTAATACCAGCGAGATGTTCTGGATAGATATCTCAAGGTGGATGATTAGTAGTAGATGCAGATGGATTTCGGTCTACTTGCCTTGGCGTACCGCCCATGCTTTGAACCTCTATCTTTCTTGCAACATAGTTAGCATTGGTTTGCGCACATAATTCTGTCAATTGCCCAGCTGTAATTCGTTTACCTCACATAGCTGTTTTATCGTCTTTTGGGAGAGAGACATCACTAGTGAACATCATGGGACCCCGGTCCATATTACCATCACTGATCACATCCGCTATTTACTTTCTGCTTTTACATGCTAGTTACAGTTTTACCTATCACTATTATCTCTTGCATTTGACCCTTTGTAAACGACAAGGCCGGAGGGACCGACAACCTCTCTGTACTCGTTGGGAGCAAAGTTATTTGTATCTGTGTGCAGGTCCAAGTTGATTGCTAAATATCTGGCGCCATTAGAAGTTGACACCTTCTTGTTGAACCTTGGAGTCTCAGGGGAAATCGATCCTTGGTATCTTTGCCAAGGGAAAACTTCCGCTACACTGCATCTCAAACCTTCCACTTGGGGTAACCAACGAGGGGCGAGAAGCCATCAAGCAAAGTTTTCTGGCGCCGTCGTCGGGGACTCCACTCTTCAAGATAGGGGAGTTGCACGCTATCTTTTACCTTTGCTTTTTAGTCTTGTTAGTTTACCTTTCAGTTTTCTTTATGTCTTTTCACTAGTTTTGCTTAATGGAAAACAACAAAAATATGAGAGAGCTTTATAAGCTCTACCTTGCTTTGGGACATGATGTGTTTGAAGAGAAAATAAAAAAACTATGGAACTTTATTATTTGCATAATAATCATGATGGTGGTGATGTTATTAGTATGCTTTCTTTGAATATCAATATTGCTAATGACATGGAAAGCTCTAAGCTTGGGGATGACACGTTTGATGAACATGATATTCTTAGTCCCCCAACTTTTGAAGAGAAAATTTACTTTGATGATGAATATGATGTTTTCAGTCCACCTAATATTGAGGATAAAATTTATTATGATTATGATATGCCTCCTAAATACAATGATTACCATGATGGTTATGATTGCTTTACTCTCACTATTCCTAATAAGAAAGATTTTGCTTATATGAAGAGTAATGATACTTTTATGCTTTTGGATCATGGTAACAATGCTTTATGTGATGCTTATATTGTTGAGTTTACTCGTGATCCCACTGAAAATTATTATGAGAAGGGAACATATGCTTATAGATATTTCAATAATATCAAGTTCCCTCTCTTTATGTTGAAGGTTTTGAAGCTGCACTTGTTTTGTCTTCCTATGCTTATTGCTTTGTGCTTCAATGAATTTTTCTATTGCAATATTCTTATGCATAGGAAGCATGTTAGGCTTAAATGTGTTTGGTATTTGCTTCTTGATGCTCTCTTTTGTTCTTCAACTCTTATTCTTACGAGAGCATCATTAAAGTCTTAAGCCTATCTTTATGGCTATAAAGAAAGAGCTCTGGGGAGACAAACCTTGTTATCTTTGCTTTCAGTTTGTTCTTTCAGTTCTTAGTGGTCTTGATGTTTGTTACTACAGTAGCATCATCATTGTATCTTTGCTTATCAACTTTGTGCCAAGTGTAGCCTCTGATTGCAAGAAAGTTCAAAAGTTGTGACGTGCTGTCCAGGAAACAGATTTTGTCCTTGGATAGAAAAATTCGTATAAAATCACCAGATCATCTTTTTGGTCTGAATTGTTTCGACAGCGTGCTCTATACAATTGTCTTTCGTGCGTCTGTTCTGAGTTTTTTGATTAGAGTTGCAGAAGTGCCCCGAAAAAATCATTTACTACCTGTTGTTCTGTTTTTCACAGATTCTGTCCTGTTTTGCCTTTCCTTCATTTTGCAAACCTTGAGCTTGCTTTTTCTTTGCAAAAACCTTTTGGCAATCTTGAGAAATAGTAGACCTTCAAGAATATCCTTATTTACAGCAAGGAACAATTATTTTATTATGGGTACTAACCTCGCTAATCAGATTATGATGAGTTATGTATGAAGGGAGTTTTCAAGTGTGCGAGGGAAGATGATAAAAAGATTCAGGAGTGTCAAACGCTCAAGCTTGGGGATGCCCCCATGCATCCCCAAGAAATATTCAAGGAGACTCAAGCGTCTAAGCTTGGGGATGCCCACCGTGCATCCCCTTCTCCATCAACATTATCAGTTCGTCTTTCGTTCCACTATATTTTTATCACTTCATGTGTTATGTGCTATGCTTGGAGCGTCTTGCTTTTTAGTTTTCTTTAGCTTTTCATAACGAGTTGGAACTTAGCTTTCTTTGTGTGGGAGAGAGACACGCTCCACTTCAACCTAGTACACAACATAGAAATTTCATGTTTATCTTTGCTGTGTATGTTCTTGGTCTTTCAATAGCTACTATGATGTTCAGCTTTTAGTTTTCATGCTTATCTTTTTAAAGAGCTTTTGTTTAGTTGGTCGCTTGAACTCTCTTTAGTTATCATGCTTATCTTATTAAGAGAGTTTGCTTCTGTTGCATTGGTCGATATGTCTATGATAAAAATGCTACGTGCATAATGGTGCTTAGTAGTTCATGTTTTCTTATGGTTAGTCTCAAATAGCTGGGGGGTTCACAATGTGTTATTGGAGTACCAACATGATTTGTTTGCCTATGATGTGGTATGGTTTAGTAATATCTTCCTTCAAGAATTTATCTTGATTGACTTGGCGTATGCTCACGCATATTTAAGACTGTAAAGAAAGTCTGTCAAGCCTTGATGATCTTTAATTTCTGAGTAGCAATATAACTTCCATGCCCGATTCAATGTTGCTTTGTCGCTCTGCATGATTATGACCGTCATTGCTCTTTTAGTTGGTCGCTCCCAGTCTTTTGCTAACCTCCACCTGTACTAAGCGGACTGACTGCTTGTGCATCCAAATTATTTTAAACCAGTTATGCCATATGAGTCCACCATACCTTCCTATACATGGTATTTACCTGCCATTCCTAACGGAGACTTTCATGTACCATCTCGAAATTATTCAAAAAAGCATTCCTATTTTGTGCCTCTGTTTTAGTTCATGAGGAAGTAGTAGTTAATTCATGATCTTTTTAAGTTGGACAAGCTTCACCCCGGGATTGCATGTCTAATGTGCAAAACCATAATACGAGAAGGAACTGGCAAAGAGTGCGCCCGGCTCAAAATTAATATAACAAACAAACCCTCCTTCACGCTTTGTTCATGAGAAATCAGAAAACTTTGGCAGTGATAAACAAAGGAGATTAAGAGGATGTGATCGTCCTCATTCGGGAGCCGTTCCTCGAAACCTGTCCATCTCAAGAAGTGATTGAGTTATCTGCTAGCATTCGTTGACGAAACATGCATAATCTAAATAAAAAATAATTATTACCTCTGTTTTTAAAACCAAGAGCTCTGGTACATGTTTTGTCTTTGTTTCCGACTACGGGTTTTCAACTTTGCCAACAAAAGCCACGGTTCGAGAGTCCCCACCTTCTTTTAAAGCACCAACTATTAAGAGCATGATTGTCATTCTGAGTGTAATGTGCATTGTCCCAAAGTAGCATTGTCTTTTGCATGATTGTGATATCGTTTATTCTGAAATCATTGTATCTAGTCATCACTTAAACCTTGGAGGTGCCCCTGCATTTATGTTTTGCTTCACTAAAGGAGGCAACCAAGAATATCACTTTATCATATTTGCACACCATGCTCATTACAAATCTTTTTGATGTTTCAGTATCATATTGTAAAACTTTCAGTTCTTTGTGATTTTCTCATAAGGCAACTTAATTACTACAGATTCATTGTCTCAGTAAGCTTTTGTCATGTGACTATGAAAAAGTCCTTATATGGTTAATAGCATGTCACCACAGAAATTATTCTTGTTATCATTTACCTACTCGAGGACGGGCAGGAATTAAGCTTGGGGATGTTGATACGTCCAAAACGTATCTATAATTTCTGCTTGCTCCATGCCTCTTTTGTGTGATATTTCTATGATATTTATACACTTCCATACACTTTTGATCATATTTGGACTAACCTATTAACTCAGTGCACCCCAGTGCCAGTTTCTGTTTTCTGCTGTTTTTGTATTTCAGATTTTCCCGTCACGAAAACTGCCAGAAAAATCCCGGAAAAATTATATAAAAAATCAGCGTTCCGGAAGCTTCCACACGGCCGAAGTAGGGCCGGAGGGGGGCCACCAGGGCTCCAGGCGCCCTGGTGGCGCGGCCCCCCTCCTGGCCGCGCCGGGGGGGCGCCTGGGCCCCCCAGGCCTCCGCTGATGCCCCCCTTTGGCATATATTTAACACGCGTCCCGAAACCCTCGAGGACGGAACCCTTTTTCGCGATCTCATCTTTGTTCTGCCGCGGCCGCGCTTCCAAGATCGGGAGCACCAGGAGAACTCTTCCCGGCACCCTGCCGAAGGGGAGGATCACCACCGGGAGCCTCTCCACCACCATGGACACCTCCCGGATGAGTTGTGAGTAGTCTCCCTTGGACCATGGGTCCATGACCAGTAGCTATGTGATGTTCTCCTCCCCTTCTCGTGCTTCACTAATTAGACCTCGTGAGCTGCCCTACATGATCGAGGCACATATGTAATCCTTATGCTGTTGCTATGTTGAGTTTGCTGGGATCCGATGGATTGTGAGATTATGTTCAGATTGTGTTTGAGTAATATATTTGATTTACCTCTTTTATATTTATGTTTGCAAGTAATTCTTGCATGTTCTCCGTTGTTATTTATTGCTTTGGCCAAGTAGTAGGTAGTGACTCCAAGAGGGAACGTTATGCTTGATTGTGGGTTCATGCCCCTCGATGACTAGCTTGAGTGACAGAAACATGAGTCTAGGGGATGTGCTGTTGCCACAAGGGGAAAACAACGGTGCTTGTGCCCGCGGGTGCAAGGATTGTTTACTTTACGCAAAGTTCTTTTAATGCAGTTGTCTGTTGCTTTGAGTTTACACTATGGGTGGGGCTCGCAACTTAATACCAGCGAGATGTTCTGGATAGATATCTCAAGGTGGATGATTAGTAGTAGATGTAGATGGATTTCGGTCTACTTGCCTTGGCGTACCGCCCATGCTTTGAACCTCTACCTTTCTTGCAACATAGTTAGCATTGGTTTGCGCACATAATTCTGTCAATTGCCCAGCTGTAATTCATTTACCTCACATAGCTGTTTTATCGTCTTTTGGGAGAGAGACATCACTAGTGAACATCATGGGACCCCGGTCCATATTACCATCACTGATCGCATCCGCTATTTACTTTCTGCTTTTACATGCTAGTTATAGTTTTACCTATCACTATTATCTCTTGCGTTTGACCCTTTGTAAACGACAAGGCCTGAGGGATTGACAACCTCTTTGTACTCGTTGGGAGCAAAGTTATTTGTATCTGTGTGCAGGTCCAAGTTTTGCTGACCATCGACCGGACCATCGACCATCGACCATCGACCGGACCTGCACACAGATACAAATAACTTTGCTCCCAATGAGTACAGAGAGGTTGTCAATCTCTCCGGCCTTGTCGTTTACAAAGGATCAAACGCAAGAGATAATAGTGATAGGTATAACTGCAACTAGTAAGTAAGAACTGAAAGTAAATAGCGGATGTGATCAGTGATGGTAATATGGACCGGGGTCCCATGATGTTCACTAGTGATGTCTCTCTCCCAAAAGACGATAAAACAGCTATGTGAGGTGAACGAATTACAGCTGGGCAATTGACAGGATTATGTGCGCAAACCAATGCTAACTATGCTACAAAGAAAGGTAGAGGCTCAAAAGCATGGGCGGTACGCCAAGGTAAGTAGACCGAAATCCATCTGCATCTACTACTAATCATCCACCTTGAGATATCTATCCAGAACATCTCGCTGGTATTAAGTTGCGAGTCCCACCCATAGTGTAAACTCAAAGCAACAGACAACTGCATTAAAAGAACTTTGCGTAAAGTAAACAATCCTTGCACCCGCGAGTACAAGCACCGTTGTTTTCCCCCTTGTGGCAACAGCACATCCCCTAGACTCATGTTTCTGTCACTCAAGCTAGTCATCGAGGGGCATGAACCCACAATCAAGCATAACGTTCCCTCTTGGAGTTACTACCTACTACTTGGCCAAAGCAATAAACAGCAACGGAGAACATGCAAGAATTACTCAAGAACATAAATATAAAAGAGGTAAATCAAATATATTACTCACACACAATCTGAACATAATCTCATAATCCATCGGATCCCAGCAAATTCATCATAGCAACAGCATAAGGATTACATATGTGCCTCGATCATGTAGGGCAGCTCACAAGGTCTAATTAGTGAAGAACAAAGAGGGGAGGAGAACATCACATAGCTACTGGTCATGGACCCATGGTCCAAGGGAGACTACTCACAACTCATCCGGGAGGCGTCCATGGTGGTGGAGAGGCTCCCGGTTGTGATCCTCCCCTTCGGCAGGGTGCCGGGAAGAGTTCTACTGGTGCTCCCGATCTTGGAAGCGCGGCGGCGGCGGAACAGAGATGAGATCGCGAAAAAGGGTTCCGTCCTCGAGGGTTTCGGGACGCGGTGTAAATATATTCCAAATGGGGGCATCAGCGGAGGCCTGGGGGGTCCAGGCGCCCCTCCTGCGCGGCCAGGAGGGGGGCCGCGCCCCCAGGGCGCCTGGAGCCCTAGTGGCCCCCCTCCGGCCCTACTTTGGCCGCATGGAAGCTTCCGGAACGCTGATTTTTTATATATTTTTCCCGGAATTTTTCTGGCAGTTTACGTAATGGGAAAACCTGAAATACAAAAACAGCAGAACTTGGCACAAATGATCACTTTAGTGCTAGAACTTGTGGTGTACATATTAGTGGTTCAAGAACTTGGCTTGACGGTACAAATACGGTGTCGTATACGCCTCTTGTGTTTACTAGGTGAGCCAGCTCAGCGTGAGGCCCGCTGTCAGTGAGACGAAGGAGAGGGGGGCAGGGCAAGTGGTCTGTCTTTTTGCGTGAAGCCCTTCGATATTCTGTTTCGCTCAGGAAAAAGTTGCTCAAGAGAAATTGTACATAAAAGGAAAATGCTACTCCTGAGATTCAAAATCACGGCATACAGGTTACCTGTGTGGTTGGCTATTCAGCACAACGAGTCGGATTTGACAACACACTAAGATATATTAGCTTTATATATACTTTAGGATGAAATTTAGTCCAATAAACAAAATACAACAAGTTAAATACCCCGGCATACCACCCCAACACAATACGTCTCCTGTTCAAAAGTATAATAACGCTACACATAATTCAATTATTTCATGTCATTTTAAAGAGAATTCATGTGTTATTTTAAAATATATTCATACAACTTAAAATATTTAATAATTATAAAAAATGTTTATATGATTTAAATAGCACACAATCTGAATCTGCAATCCGATGGCACACTAGGCTCGTATTTATTTTTCATACATAGTTTATATTTAATTTTAGTTAGAAATATGTAATTTTTAAGAAAACACACAAAATTTATTAAAACACATGACATATTTTTAAAATAACCTAAATTTTTCTTAAACCATTATCACTTTTATATACTACATGAATATGATATTGAAAATCAGGAAACAAATTAACATATTTATGAGTTTATTTAAATAAATAAAAAATCTAAAAGTAATTTAATATTTTCTTAAAATGTGAACACGTTCTAAGTCGTAGTTTTTCTAAATTCATAAGTTAAGTATATGGGTTCTTATTAAATTTAGTACTATGTTTTGATATTATATGAATATTTTTAATGTAATTTAGTTTATTTTTATATACATTATTTTAACACAACATTATAATTTACAAAAAATTAAAGTGCAAAAAAACTGAAATTTTGAAATTGTTCGCACTGACTACAATTCAGTTTAGCCACACAATGGTTTTGTTTTATATAGTCATAAAATTTAATTATACGGATTTCTGTGAAATTATTACGTGGGTGTGTTTTGATGTTGTATGAACATTTTCAATGTAGCTTATTTTGTTTATATGTATATTATTTATAACACATGATTATAGTTTACATAATTTTTACAAAATGCAAAAAATTAGAATGTTGAAAATGGTTGCGCTGACCGCAATTCACTTTAGTCACATGATCATGTTGTGTTATATTCATAAAGTGTAATTTACATCAAAACAAGTTGCCTTGTCAGTTGCAGTGGAATGCCCGGGCACTTATTTACCCTGATGAGTTTCCTGGTTCAAATGACGGGTTCATGCACTGATTTTTGGGATTAAAATTGTTCAGTCAAAATATATAAAGTGACAAGAAGTCTGCCTATGTGTTTTGGCTAGAACCTCTAGCGGACCATTTTCTTTTCTGTATTTTCTGTGAGAGAGAAAAATATATCAGGGGCTTTTGACAAAATAAACAGGCCACACGCCCAGCCCAACCCTTTTGCCCCCTGAAAGTGGGCTCCTCGCCATGCTGTAATGCCAAGTCAGAGTTGCAGGCGTATACAACACCGTATTCACACCGTAAAGCCAAGTTCTTGAACCACTTATATGTACACCACAAGTTCTAGCACTAAAGTGACTATTTGTGTCAAGTTCTACCACCACTGGTGTAATTGACTCAAAACAGAAACTGGCACTGAGGTGCACTGAGTTAATAGGTTAGTCAAAATATGATCAAAAGTGTATGGAAGTGTATAAATATCATAGCAATATCACACAAAAGAGGCATGGAGCAAGCAGAAATTATAGATACGTTTTGGACGTATCAACATCCCCAAGCTTAATTCCTGCTCGTCCTCGAGTAGGTAAATGATAACAATCATAATTTCTGTGGTGACATGCTATTAACCATATAAGGACTTTTTACAGTCACATGACAAGTGCTTACTGAGACAATGAGTCTGTAGTAATTAAGTGGCCTCATGAGAAAATCACAAAGAACTGAAAGTTTTACAATATGATACTGAAATACTCAAAAGATTTGCAATGAGCATGGTGTGCAAATATGACAAAGTGATATCTCGCTTGCCCCCTTTAGTGAAGCAAAACATAAATGCAGGGGCACCTCCAAAGTTTAAGTGACGACTAGATACGATGATTTCAGAATAAACGATATCATAATCATGCAAAAGACAATGGTACTTTGGGACAATGCACATTACACTCAGAATGACAATCATGCTCTCAATAGTTGGTGCTTTAAAGAAGGTGGAGACTCTCGAACTGTGGCTTTTGTTGGCAAGGTTGAAAATCCGTGGTCGGAAACAAAAACTAATCATGTACCAGAGCTCTTGGTTTTAAAAACAGAGGTAATAATTATTTTTTTAGAATATGCATGTTTCGTCAACGAATGCTAGCAGATAACTCAATCACTTCTTGAACTGGACAAGTTTCGAGGAACGGCTCCCGAATGAGGACGATCACATCCTCTTAATCTCCTTTGTTTATCACTGCCAAAGTTTTCTGATTTCTCATGAACAAAGCGTGAAGGAGGGTTTGTTTGTTGTATAATTTTTAATGAGCCGGGCGCACTCTATGCCAGTTCCTTCTCGTATTATGGGTTTGCACATTAGACATGCAATCCCGGGGTGAAGCTTTTCCAACTTAAAAAGATCATGAATTAACTACTACTTCCTCATGAGCCAAAACAGAGGCACAAAATAGAAATGCTTTTTTTGAATAATTTCAAGATGGTACATGAAAGTCTTCGTTAGGAATGGCAGGTAAATACCATGTATAGGAAGGTATGGTGAACTCATATGGCATAACTGGTTTAAAGGATTTTGGATGCACAAGCAGTCAGTCCGCTTAGT
Organism: Secale cereale; assembly: GCA_902687465.1. NCBI lineage: Eukaryota > Viridiplantae > Streptophyta > Magnoliopsida > Poales > Poaceae > Secale > Secale cereale. The sequence goes on along the minus strand of LR738712.1, from coordinate 834,640,650 downwards.
ACAGGCGAAGGTTAGCAAAAGACTGGGAGCGACCAACTAAAAGAGCAATGACGGTCATAATCATGCAGAGCGACAAAGCAACATTGAATCAGGCATGGAAGTTATATCGCTACTCAGAAATTAAAGATCATCAAGGCTTGATAGACTTTCTTTACAGTCTTAAATATGCGTGAGCATACGCCAAGTCAATCAAAATAAATTCCTGGAGGAAGATACCACTAAACCATACCACATCATAGGCAAACAAATCATGTTGGTACTCCATTAACACACTGAGAACCCCCCCAGCTATTTGAGACTAACCATAAGAAAACATGAACTACTAAGCATCATTATGCACATAGCATTTTTATCATAGACATATCGACCAGTGCAACAGAAGCCAACTCTCTTAACAAGATAAGCATGATAACTAAAGAGAGTTCCAGCGACCAACTAAACAAAAGCTCTTTTAAAAAGATAAGCATGAAAACTAAGAGCTGAACATGATAGTAGCTATTGAAAGACAAAGAACACACACAGCAAGGACAGACATGAAAATTCTATGTTATGTTCTAGGTTGAAGTGGAGCGTGTTTCTCTCCCACACAAAGAAGGCTGAGTTCCAACTCGTTATGAGAAGCAAGCAAAGCTAAAAAAAACTAAAAAGGAAACTAAAAGCAAGACGCTCCAAGCATAGCACATAACACATGAAGTGATAAAAATATAGTGGAACAAAAGACGAACTGATAATTGTTGATGGAGAAGGGGATGCACGGGGGCATCCCCAAGCTTAGACGCTTGAGTCTTCTTGAATATTGCTTGGGGGTGCATGGGGGCATCCCCAAGCTTGAGCGTTTGACACTCCTGAATCTTTTTATCATCTTCCCTCGCACACTTGAAAACTCCCTTCATACATAACTCATCATAATCTGATTAGCGAGGTTAGTACCCATAATAAAATAATTTTTCCTTGCTGGAAATAAGGATAATCTTGAAGGGCTACTGTTTCTCAAGATTGCCAAAAGGTTTTTGCAAAGAAAAAGCAAGCTCAAGGTTTGCAAAACGAAGAAAAGGCAAAACAGGACAGAATCTGTGAAAAACAGACCAGCAGGTAGTAAATAATTTTTTCGGGGCGCTTCTGCAACTCAAATCAAAAAACTCAGAACAGACGCCCGAAAGCCAATTGTATAGTGCACGCTGTCGAAAAAAATTCAGACCAAAAAGATGATCTGGTGATTTTATACGAATTTTTCTGTCCAAGGACATAATCTATTTCCTGGACAGCACGTCACAACTTTTGAACTTTCTTGCAATCAGAGGCTAAACTTGGCACAAAGCTGAAAAGAAAAGATACAATGATGTTGCTACAGTAGTAAAAAACATCAAGACCACTAAAACTGAAAGAACAAACTGAAAGCAAAGATAACAAGAGTTGTCTCCCTAGAGCTCTTTCTTTATAGCCATAAAGATAGGCTTAAGACTTTAATGATGCTCTCGTAGGAATAAGAGTTGAAGAACAAAAGAGAGCATCAAAAAGCAAATACCAAACACATTTAAGCCTAACATGCTTCCTATGCATAGGAATATTGCAATACAATAATTCATTGAAGCACAAAGCAATAAGCATAGGAAGACAAAACAAGTGCAGCTTCAAAACCTTCAACATAAAGAGGGGGAACTTGATATTATTGAAATATCTATAAGCATATATTCCATTCTCATAATAATTTTCAGTGGGATCACGAATAAACTCAACAATATAAGCATCACATAAAGCATTGTTACCATGATCCACATGCAAAAAGGTATCATTACTCTTCATATAAGCAAAATCTTTCTTATTAGGAATAGTGAGAGTAAAGCAATCATAACCATCATGGTAATCATTGTATTTAGGAGGCATATCATAATCATAATAAATTTTATCCTCAATAGTAGGTGGACTGAAAACATCATATTCATCATTGTAATCATATATAGGAAGCAAAGTATCATCAAAGTAAATTTTCTCTTCAAAAGTTGGGGGACTAAAAATATCATGTTCATCAAACGTGTCATCCCCAAGCTTAGAGCTTCCCATGTCATTAGCAATATTGATATTCAAAGAAAGCATACTAATAACATCACCACCATCATGATTGTTATGCAAATAATAAAGTTCCATAGGTTTTTTAATTTTCTCTTCAAACACATCATGTCCCAAAGCAAGGTAGACCTTATAAAGCTCTCTCATATTTTTGTTGTTTTCCATTAAGCAAAACTAGTGAAAAGACATAAAGAAAACTGAAAGGTAAACTAACAAGACTAAAAAGCAAAGATAAAAGATAGCGTGCAACTCCCCTATCTTGAAGAGTGGAGTCCCTGGCGACGGCGCCAGAAAACTTTGCTTGATGGCTTCTCGCCCCTCGTTGGTTACCCCAAGTGGAAGGTTTGAGATGCAGTGTAGCGGTAGTTTTCCCTTGGCAAAGATACCAAGGATCGAATTCCCCTGAGACTCCAAGGTTCAACAAGAAGGTGTCAACTGCTAGCGGCGCAACTAGCGATCGACCGGACCTGCACACAGATACAAATAACTTTGCTCCCAACGAGTACAGAGAGGTTGTCAATCTCTCCGGCCTTGTCGTTTACAAAGGATCAAACGCAAGAGATAATAGTGATAGGTATAACTGCAACTAGTAAGTAAGAACTGAAAGTAAATAGCGGATGTGATCAGTGATGGTAATATGGACCGGGGTCCCATGATGTTCACTAGTGATGTCTCTCTCCCAAAAGACGATAAAACAGCTATGTGAGGTGAACGAATTACAGCTGGGCAATTGACAGGATTATGTGCGCAAACCAATGCTAACTATGCTACAAAGAAAGGTAGAGGCTCAAAAGCATGGGCGGTACGCCAAGGTAAGTAGACCGAAATCCATCTGCATCTACTACTAATCATCCACCTTGAGATATCTATCCAGAACATCTCGCTGGTATTAAGTTGCGAGTCCCACCCATAGTGTAAACTCAAAGCAACAGACAACTGCATTAAAAGAACTGTGCGTAAAGTAAACAATCCTTGCACCCGCGAGTACAAGCACCGTTGTTTTCCCCCTTGTGGCAACAGCACATCCCCTAGACTCATGTTTCTGTCACTCAAGCTAGTCATCGAGGGGCATGAACCCACAATCAAGCATAACGTTCCCTCTTGGAGTTACTACCTACTACTTGGCCAAAGCAATAAACAGCAACGGAGAACATGCAAGAATTACTCAAGAACATAAATATAAAAGAGGTAAATCAAATATATTACTCACACACAATCTGAACATAATCTCATAATCCATCGGATCCCAGCAAACTCATCATAGCAACAGCATAAAGATTACATATGTGCCTCGATCATGTAGGGCAGCTCACGAGGTCTAATTAGTGAAGAACAAAGAGGGGAGGAGAACATCACATAGCTACTGGTCATGGACCCATGGTCCAAGGGAGACTACTCACAACTCATCCGGGAGGCGTCCATGGTGGTGGAGAGGCTCCCGGTGGTGATCCTCCCCTTCGGCAGGGTGCCGGGAAGAGTTCTCCTGGTGCTCCCAATCTTGGAAGCGCGGCGGCAGCGGAACAGAGATGAGATCGCGAAAAAGGGTTCCGTCCTCGAGGGTTTCGGGACGCGGTGTAAATATATGCCAAAGGGGGGCATCAGCGGAGGCCTGGGGGGCCCAGGCGCCCCCCCTGCGCGGCCAGGAGGGGGGCCGCGCACCCAGGGCGCCTGGAGCCCTGGTGGCCCCCCTCCGGCCCTACTTTGGCCGCATGGAAGCTTCCGGAACGCTGATTTTTTATATATTTTTCCCGGAATTATTCTGGCAGTTTACGTAATGGGAAAACCTGAAATACAAAAACAGCAAAAAACAGAAACTGGCACTGGGGTGCACTGAGTTAATAGGTTAGTCCAAATATGATCAAAAGTGTATGGAAGTGTATAAATATCATAGCAATATCACACAAAAGAGGCATGGAGCAAGCAGAAATTATAGATACGTTTTGGACGTATCAGGTATCCAGATCCCGCTGTTGGTTATTGACTGGAGAGTCGTCTCGATCATGTCTACATGTCTCCCGAACCCGTAGGGTCTACACACTTAAGGTTCGGTGACGCTAGGGTTATAGAGATATATGCACACGGTAACCCGAATGTTTTTCGGAGTCCCGGATGAGATCCCGGACGTCACGAGGAGTTCCGGAATGGTCCGGAGGTATAGAATTATATATAGGAAGTCCAGTTTCGGCCATCGGGAGAGTTCCGGGAGTCACCGGTAGTGTACCGGGACCACCGGAAGGGTCCCGGGGGTCCACTGGGTAGGGCCACCTATCCCGAAGGGCCCCATGGGCCGTAGGGGGGAGGGGAACCAGCCCATAGTGGGCTGGCGCACCCCCTTGGGCCTCCCCCCTGCGCCTAGGGTTGGGAACCCTAGGGGTGGGGGGCGCCCCCCTTGCCTTGGGGGGCAAGCCTCCCCCTTGGCCGCCACCCCCCTAGGAGATTGCATCTCCTAGGGCCGGCGCCCCCCTGGCCCCTATATATAGTGGGGGGGAGAGAGGGCAGCCGCACCTTTGCCCCTGGCGCCTCCCTCCCTCGTTACACATCTCCCTCCTCTCGCAGGTGCTTGGCGAAGCCCTGCAGGATTTCCGTTGCATCCACCACCACACCGTCGTGCTGCTGGATCTCCATCAACCTCTCCTCCCCCCTTGCTGGATCAAGAAGGAGGAGACGTCGCTGCACCGTATGTGTGTTGAACGCGAAGGTGCCGTACGTTCGGCGCTGGGATCATCGGTGATTTGGATCACGACGAGTACGACTCCATCATCCACGTTCTCTTGAATGCTTCCGCTCGCGATCTACAAAGGTATGTAGATGCAGTCCTTTCCCCTTGTTGCTAGATGACTCCTTAGATTGATCTTGGTGAAGCGTAGAATTTTTTTAAATTCTGCTACGCTCCCCAACAGATGGATGTTCAACTTTCAGATCAGGCAGATATAATTAGTTGGAAGTTAACCACGAATGGAGTATTCTCTGTCAAATCCATGTATTTGGACTTAATTGATTCTGGGCCATTGTCGAGGTCTTTGCACATATGGAAGATTAAAGTTCCACTCCGCATCAACATCTTTATGTGGTTTGTCCATAAAGGAGTCATCTTGACCAAAGATAATCTGTTGAGAAGGAATTGGGTAGGTCATTCTAGATGTTGTTTTTGTGATCAAAACGAGACAATCAAACACCTCTTTCTCGAATGTCCACTTGCAAAATTGTTATGGCGATCCATTCATATAGATTTTAACATTAATCCTCCAATGAGTATAAGCATGTTATTTGGGACGTGGCTTAATGGAGTAAACATGCACACATCTAAACATATCCGGATTGGGATATGTGCATTAGTATGTGCTATATGGAACACTCGAAATGATATGATTTTTAATGGGACAAAATTCACTAATTTTTTGCAGGTTATCTACAGAGCTACAGCCTGGATCCGTATGTGGTCGTTACTCACTCATGCGGACTACAGGGAGCCTATGGTTACTGGATGCAGCCAATGGGAGACGGTTGCACAGGCTATCTTCAGCCGATTTGGATGGCAAGCTAATAATAGGCTAGGTGTGTAGGCATCGTAGCCTGTTTTTTATTGCCGGACGTGGTGCTTTCTTGTCGGGTGTGGCGTTTTACAGATTTGTTTATCTTTCTTACTCAGATTTTGAGATTCCGTGAAACTTAAGACCTTGTTTTGATTTTAATAATATGGTTGCATGCATCGATTGATGCAGAGGCCGGAGGTGAGCCTCCTTTTCCAAAAAAAAGGAGATATGTAACTAGTTTAGATAGATGCAGTTGTCACTTAGACATAAATATTATTTACGCTTTTCATCTACACTAAACTTTGATTTCTTAAGGGAGCTACAATGGAGTACACCATTATCCCTTTATCATCGTAATCCACATTAACTACCATATATAATTATAGGATTATGTTAATGAGGATGAGTTGTAAGCAGTTAAGTAAAAGCTGGAACATAAATGGTATCCGGCGAAAATAGCAATGGATCCAGCTGGTCAAATTAATGACTTACCCCAAATGAGATAAGCAAATAAAAGGTATCTAATGAAACTATTCCTACATCCCATCAATAATATTACGTAAAACTTAATGATCTCACAATAATCGAAACAATTTAATATTCAATATCCTGGAAAGTGAGAGGCAAATGAAAGGTATCCAATGAAACAATGCCAGGATCTAACCAGTCAAATGAAGTAAGGCATTTAACTGACATTAAATATTAACTAAAAATAATCAAGAAATGACAAAAAAAAGGAAATACATGAGAGTAATAAAGAGAAGGAAGGGTAGTCGTCCATTTCCAGCTACAGCCGGTGAAAGGATAAAAGACGAAATAAATGAGGGCAATAAAAATATGGAATGACAGCCCTCCGTTTCTAGCTACGGCCAGTGACTTGGTAATCAAACTCTCCTATATATACCGCACCAACTCAACCCCAATCTCCATCCATTACCACATCACCCTCATTTTTCCTCTCCTCGCTTAACTTGTATCTTCCCCGCTAGCTTAACTCCTTGCCGTGGGTAGCCATGGCGGCGGCGAAGTCGGACCAACTCAGCACCCTTGTGCCCAACATGCTCGCTGCGGTGAGCTATTTACAATTCTGATGCCATTTGTGTGGGGTTCTAGTTTCTCCCAAGGTGGATGTGTAACACAATATTAATTGTTGGATTATGATTTCTTTGCTTTTGTGTTTCTTTGGTGGGTTAGGGTTTGTTGGATGCTCAGTTCCATCAGCTCGAGATGCTCCAAGACGAGGGCAACCCAGACTTCGTTGCCCAGGTTGTCATGCTTTTCTGCGAGGAGGGTGAGCGTATCATTGGCGAGCTCGCCAAGCAATTGTACGTTGCCATGTCATGTGATCTGATCATTGATGTATGGTGGTTTGATTTGACTTCTTACTTGGGCATTCGGTTTATGTTTGTGCAGGGACCAACCATGTGTGGACTATGGCAAGGTGGACACATTTGTGGATCAACTCTGGGGAAACAGTGCATAGTGAGGCCTCTTTTCTTCTTCTTTCATGTCCTCTTTGTATCTGTTTCTGCAGTAGTATGTATCAGGAATATAGTTGTTTTTTGTGTCCTGGCATGAAAAGTAGGTATTTAGATGGCAGCTAGATATGTCGTAGGGCATCCTATAATGCCGGGGGAGAATTATTGTCTGTTTTCATCATTAAGTGTTTTATGGCAAGGATGGTCAATTTCCTGAATTGACCGGGCGGCTCAACGAGTATGGATTGAGAAAAATATGGAGAGGGTTGATATCAGTTTGGCAAGTTGTACTGATTTATCATAGATCCGACAAAAATTATCCATTCCGTACACTTGAGATCATGGTTAGCTCAACATTTAGCACTTGAGATCTTCCAATTAACTTGGGGAGTGGTTGACATTCATTTGTCCTTGTACTGCTGTATGATTTAGATCCGACAATCCGTTTTGTCGTTATATTGTTTTATTATATCTATACGAAAAATCCTTCGGTGTTTTTCCTGTTTTATGATTTACATCTGACAAACTGTCCAGTTGTATAACTGTTTTATTATTTAGATCTGATGTATATATGATTAAGATCTCACAAACCGTTTGACCATTGTACTGTTCTATGATGTACATCGGACAAATAGTTTGGCCATTGTAGTACTTTAAGATTTGGTTCCAAAAAACCTTGGCAGTTGTATCATTCTATAAATTAGATCCGATAAATATGATCCACTTCGTATAAATCACATAGCTCCATAAGTAGTACTCCAGATCCACCTTGCTAAGTGGTTCTTCCAGTTAATTACTTGGAGTTTGACATCCGTTCAGCTGTTGTGGTGCTTAATGATTTAAATTCAACAAATATCTTTGTCCTGAACAAATTAGACAGCTCAAAGAGTAGCACTTCGAATTTACCTTCTTATAGTGGGGCTCTTGCAATTAATTTGGGGAGGACTATTACCCTCTCCTTTATCATCACAACTTTGCATGACATCCATCCCTTGCCTAATGAATCTAGGTTTAGGTATATTTTTGGTATATACATATGATTTTTATGGAATCACAGTTTGAAACCATTGAGTCAACACTACTCTATGTAGATGTCACATTTTAACTTATATGTCAGTTATTACGAACAAACACTTCTGTTACTGAAAATATTAACTCCTAGTAGATCAATGTTACATATTGCATCTGATCTATTGATATATCACTTTGCTTACATTGGGCTTACATAGTTGTATTTAGTAAATTTCATAACTCGGTGGTACATCTATTTGCTTAGGATGTGAAAGTGAAGGGAAAACATTACCATGCTAATTTTCTTTCATTAAATCGATTTTATGTGTCTTTCCTCATTGTATGCTATTGCATGTTGCAGTGTTGGTGCTCAGAGAGTGAAGAACACTTGTATTCAGTTCCATGCGTGTTGTCAGGAAAAGAGCAAAGTTCGGTCAGTAACTTGTGCCACCATGTCACACACTATTGTTTTTTCAATCATTTTGCTATTGAAATCTTTGTACTGAATATGATTTCCTAGTGTGCTCTAGTCATTTACTGGAACATATTTCCTATTAGTGTTACCAGAGTATATATTGATGGAATTGCATTTTCATCGCTTTTGTAATCGGCTGAATGTATTCCGCCATTATGGATAGACGTATTTGGCTAACTCCACTGAGTTTCTTGGGTTAGGAATATAACTTCTCCATTATAATTTAGTTGATTGTATCCTTTAGGATTGTTAAGATAATCCTACCAGCGCAGAGTTTTGTTCTTATTGATGTAATCTGTAATGGCCATTAGCATTTGTAGTAGTTATTAATTAATAACATGGCCATGAGCATTTGGAAACGAGCTTCACAACTTACTGATTTTTTTTTACTTGTCAGGTGCCTGAAGACACTGGATTCTTTGAGAAATGATTTCTATGATGTGTGCAGCATGTTCATACCATAGGCTTCAGGTATTTATTTCTTTATCTCGTCTTGAAATCTAAGTAGCGTTTTTTGTGTGTGAGTGAAATCTAAGTAGCGTTACAGTAAAATAGAATAGCAATCTCGAAACAATTTTCTTTTTATTCTAAAGTTTGCTTGAAAATTGAAATGCAAAACGTAGAACTAAATAGCAGATATGAGGCTATGGATTCAGTTAGTGTACTGCATTACAACAGATGAAAGAAATGTTAATGAAATGAATGCGAGTAGTTTGCATGTCAGACATTAAATTACTTGTGCTAATTGTGGAAAACAAACAAGCAGGGACAATTTTTTTTTCTGTGCCAAGTCTGTACCTAGAGGTACTACTAGGTGTCTAGGACTACCAGAAATCTGAGTTGAAAATCTTGGTTCACAGACATCTGAATCTTGCCTCATGTACCTTGAAATGGTCACCTGTCGCCTCAAAACTTATCACATGTCACAACATTGATATTTAAGGGACTTCATATTTTGCTTTCTTGTCTGGATGATGGACATCATCTTTACAATTCATTTGTGCTTAACTCTTTGGGCCCACGTTCTTAATAAGCTCATGGTTTACGCAACTGATGCGTTGTCTTGTTTTAAAATACAGCTGGAGCAGCATGTTCTAAACTGTAGACCGGAGCAATAAAGCTGGAGCTGCATGTTCTGATTGCACAATGCGTTTGCAGTCATAGAACATGTTCAACTTAGCATATATCCTGGAGTTGTTTGCCTCTGTGTGGTCTATAGCTCTGTCAAGCGACAAGCTGCTCATCTAGTTTCAATGTCTCCGTTACTGTTCGTAGCTTGGTTTTGAATTATTGTGGTCAAATAAAAATCATCTGCGGTCGTTTTGCGGATGATCGGTGGTTAATCGTTCCAGTCGGCTTCTAGCTCGTAGAAATGAAGTAGCAGTGTAATCTCGACAAAATCATGCCTGGTCGGTCGGCGTATGGACTATGGTGGTATACTGTGGAGAACATTGCCATGTTATTTCAGTATCAAGTTATGTTTGTTGTTGGGTTACAATGTGCGTGCAAAAATATATGATATCTTTAGAACTCGATTTCCCGCTCATCGATCGTATCTGATTCTCCGTCCCTTCCTCGTCTGGATTACACATCTGGAAAGGCAGGAATGAGCTGCTCGACGAGCTGGCGCACGGTATCCTTCAGGTTCATCCAGAAGCCCATGTCGACGGCAATCTTGCTCTGGGACAGCGGCAAGAGTGGAACCTCATGCAGTTCTGTGTTGAGTTATTTTCTCTGAACTCTGAACATGTCAACAGACACCCGGACACCCAGTCGACATGGACGACCGTGAACACTTACAACCTGGTTACCCACATTGTGTTCGTCAGGTCTGGCTGAGGCAAGACGGGAGAGCAGCATCCTCGTCGGCCTTGAATACCCGCCGCTTTCGGCCGGGCAGTGGATACTCTTGGACTGCATCTAGTGGTGCAGCTTGCCGGAATTGCGTACACGTCCATGTGAACAGGCTACCAAGCAGCATGCAGACAGGTTGCAGAGTGAAATGGGACAGCCTGGTCTCTCGGCGTCAGTGAAAAGGCAGCGGCAGAGCCTAATGTCTTGAGGCAATGTGGTTGAAGATTGTGATCTGCTTACATCCAAGGACACCGACCAGCATGACATATTTAAAGCAATTTTTGGGTCCAGGCAGAAGTTTCTAGGGACATGCATGCTTGTTCCCCTTGAATCAACTGAGAAGACTAAAAAGGCACAAGCTGAAGAAACACCAAAAGATTTCCACCAAAGAAGTCTTGCAGGCTCCCAGTGTTGGTGTCTAGCCCTAGCCTAGACTGTCTCTCTCTCTCTGTGGTCTTTCTCTAGCTCAAACCAGAAGAAGAAAGGGAGAAGAAACTGACACAGGAGACAGGACACAGCAGGAGCTTCCGGGCGCACGAACGCCAAGCCGCACAGACGGCCTTTTTCTCTTGAGCTCGAACTCAACCAGTGCAGCTGTTACAACGCACACGGAGGGGTTTTATCCCTGGAAACCACTAGGGCACGAACCCACGACCTGCGCCACTCGGAGCACTTGGTCCAGCCCACTCCTTCCGCGCCCGCGATGTGCACGTACACGTCCCGTGCGTGGCGAGCCCGCTGCTGACCCGCTCATCGCGCCTCCTCCGCTCGCCAACAGCCTGCTCCTATACTCACGCGCACAGGCCACACCCACACATGCACCCTGTGCTACGCTCATGCACTCACACACACGCACGGCCACGGACCTGGCGCGCGCTGGCTCGCACCCGACGCGTCCTGCCGTGGCTTATTGGCCATCATTCACCCCCCTAAGCCACGGCCTAGAGGAGGCCGTCGTTCTCCACTCCGGCGTCCGCCAGCAGTGCCTGCTCCGCCGCCGCTGCCGCCTTCTTCGGCCGGGTCCAGTCGCGCTTGAAGTGGCCTCGTTGTCCACAATTGTAGCAGCGCCCACGCCTCTTCCCGCCGCCTGATGTCGTGCTCGCCGCGCCGTCGTTGTCGTCGTTGTAGCCGCCACCGTCTTGACGTCGCTGCCGCGCCTGCCACTGCGCCGCCGTGTACATGAGCGCGCGTCCGCTCGCTCGCCGCCTGCTTGCCCGCGTCGCCGTAAGCGCTCGTCGAACGCCTTGAGCCTGCTCAACGCCTCCTCGAACGCCATCGTCTCCACGTCACAGAACTGCTCGATCCCGGCCACCGCGGAGTACAGCCGGTCGGGGACCGTGTCGAGGAGCTTCTTTACCATGGCGGCGTCGCCGAGTGTGGAGCCAAGGCCGGCGTACCTCGCCGCCATGCCGCCGATCTTGCCGGCAGAGAACGAGTATTGTTTGTATATGGCACGCCACACATAGGGCGGCATCATATGCACATTATATAGATTACAATACTTGACCATCAAGGAAGATCAAGAGGATCCCTAGCCGAATCAGAAGATATCCGGGAGGTGATCACATGCCTATACAATGTCAACTATACAAAAGGAATACTTTAACATCCCCCCTCAGTTTGTGCGTCATATGGAATTAAGCACAAACTGGAACGAAACTCGGAGAATAGCTGCGACGAGAGTCCTTTTGTCATGATATCAGCATACTGATGTGAGGAAGGGACATGAAGAACCCGCACCTCTCCAAGGGACACCTTCTCACGAACAAAGTGAATGTCGATCTCGATGTGCTTGGTACGTCGGTGCTGAACTGGGTTTGAAGCCATGTAGACAGTGCTGACATTATCACAAAAAACAATGGTGGCAGCCGAAAGGGGATGATGAAGTTCACCGAGAAGTTGGCGTATCCAGCAACATTCGGCCACAACATGAGCAACTGCACGGTACTCCGCCTCGGCACTGGAGCGAGAAACCGTGGTTTGGCGTTTAGATGACCAAGAAACCAAGGTATCACCGAGATAAACACAGTATCCAGATGTAGAGCGTCTGGTGTCTGGGCAGCCGGCCCAGTCAGCGTCGGAGTAAGCCGTGAGAGACGTCGATGATGAGCGGGAGATATGCAGGCTGAGGTCGAGAGTTCCTTTGATGTACCGAAGGATACGTCTGACCAAGTGAAGATGCGGTTCGCGAGGTGCATGCATATAGAGACAAGCTTGCTGAACGGCGTGAGCGATGTCAGGACGTGTGAGCGTCAAATACTGTAGTGCTCCAGCATAGCTACGGTACTCTGTGGGATCAACAAGGAGAGATCCATCCAGTGCCGAGAGCTTGCATTTAGCGTCGATAGGAGTGGCAGATGGATTACAGTCCACCATGCCGGCGCGTTGGAGAAGATCCAACGCATACTGTCGCTGTGAGAGCACCATACCAGACGATGTCCGAGTGACGGAAATGCCGAGGAAGAAGGACAGGGCGCCAAGGTCCGTCATGGCAAACTCGGAGTGAAGCTGCTGAGTGAGATGACGAAGGAGTCGATCCGTACAGGCGGTGATGACGATGTCGTCCACATAGAGAAGAATGTAGGCGATGTCATGTCCGCGCTTGTAGATGAACAAGGAGACATCCGACTTGGAGGCGACAAATCCCATCCGATGTGCAAACAGTGCAAACCGCTGGTACCAAGCGCGCGGGGCTTGCTTGAGACCGTAGAGCGATTTGTGAAGACGACACACGTAGTCGGGAAAGCGGGCGTCGACAAATCCCGGGGGTTGCTGACAATAGACCTCCTCGTCAAGAGTGCCATGGAGGAAGGCATTCTTGACGTCGAGCTGATGAACTGGCCATGCTTGAGATACGGCGAGACTGAGGACGATACGAATGGTGGCCGGCTTGACGACGGGACTGAATGTCTCGTCGAAGTCGATGCCCGGCTGCTGAGAATATCCACGAACCACCCATCGAGCCTTATAGCGGGCAAGGCTGCCGTCGGAGTGGAACTTGTGTTTGAAGATCCATTTTCCTGAAACAACATGAGCACGAGGAGGAGGTGGAACAAGTGACCAAGTCCCATTAGCAACAAGAGCATCAAATTCATCATGCATGGCACGACGCCAGTGAGGATCATGGAGAGCACCCCGGTATGTTTTAGGAATAGGGGAAAGAGTGGAGTGAGACGCCGTCAGGTTGAGACGATCAACAGGCTGAAAAAGGCCACGTTTTGCACGTGTGAGCATGTTGTGTGTGTTAGAGGGAGATGGTGGACGGTGAATCACAACGGTTGGAGATGAATCGGGAGACACGGAGTTGGCGGTAGATGGTGAAGAGGCCGCTGGGTCGGACTGAGAAGTTGGTGTGCTCGAAGGCGGGCTGTTGGGTGAAGCCAGCGTGGGGGAAGGTGAGGGGTCACCGTGCATGGCGGGTGATGGGGGTGTAGGAGATATGCCCTAGAGGCAATAATAAATACTATTATTTATCTCACTGTTCACAATTAGGTTTATGTTCCATGCTACAACTGCTATGGTTCTCGAGTCTGCAAATAAAACGAGGCTCGGAGGAAGACTCATATGCACGTGTGGAAAAATAAACGATAAAATGTATTCCTGGTCTGGCCTCTAAGACTAGCTCAAGTGTTGCATGATGGTTCTGTTTTCCTGATCATGGGCATGTCTATGCCAGCAACTTTGAGGGCACAATGTTATAGAAACATTTGTGTTGAATCGACCCGAATTGATGTTATGCTATGAGATACATTCGTCACAAGTTTATGGTTAATAACACAGGAAGTTAATGTTTGCATAATTCCTTAGACCATGAGAGTATCGAGTTTCTTCATGCTTGCTTCATGAACTTTGGGGTTTGTTAAACGTCATCCGTAAATGGGTGGCTATTACGGCGGCTTACGGGTTCATGGAAAAGTATGGCAAGTAACGAGATAGCTCAAGATTGGGATTTGCTCCTCCGTCGATGGAGAGATATACTCGGGCCCTCTCGGTGTAACGGTATCCATCATCGTCTGGCCAGACACAGGGTGATTTGATCACTGGGATGCCGGAACACGAAAACGAGAAAAGAGAACAAAACCGGTAACGAGGTAACTTGCATAGTGGACAAAGTGTTTGCCCACGGGGATGCAATAAATCTCACCTCGGGTGTTTGTGACATATCGCGAAGCAAAAGGAATAGCTCACGGCAACTGGAGGTTCACTCGAATATTCATTCGTGTGGGTATAGGGGGTCAATATGGGTGTCCACGGCTCCGATGCTGATCATTGATCGGAAGGTGTTCCGGTCATGTCTATACTTCACCGAACCTATAGGGTCACACGCTTAAGGGTCATCTATCTGCTGAATACTAGACAGGGAGTCTGAGAGAAAATCACCGAAAGTTTCGGAGACAACGGAAGAGTTCCGGAGAGAGAACACCGAAAGAGTTTCGGTAAAACCGAAAATATGTTTCGGAATATATTATTAGGTCAAAAAGGGTTTCGGCACCGCATGGAAATTATCAGAGGGTGCCAGAATTGGTCTGGGAACTTCTGGGAATTTTCAGAGAGAAAAACCGGAAATGTTCCGAAACTGCCGTAACCGCTGTTAATGCTTTCCGCTGATAAAAACCACAGCACCGAAAATGTTTCGGATCATGCCCAGAATAATTTTAGAGGGTACCGGAAATGTTCTGGGACCTTCTGGAATTTTTCAGAAAAAAGTTTCGCGGAAAACATCTTGTCTCAGCGCGAGGGGACAAGATCCCACGAATCGGGGGTTGCATGTTTGGTGGCTTTTTGTCTAGGGAGCATGCATGTTTCATGGAGACATGTTGGTGGCTTGTTGGGCCCCCCCCCCCCATGGGGGGACAAGGTGTTGGGCTGCCATGGGAGTGTCCCCTTGGTGCCCCCCTTGTGTTACCTTTTTACCCCTCCATGTTGGACATGTAGCATGGGTAGTTTGGTATTTCCTCCACCACCCCACCCCTTGCCTTGGCCTATAAATAGAGATGGAGGGGCAGCCCTCCACACACACTCCTTGCTCTCTGATACACATGCCATGCAATGATCTGGCTTCTTCTCTCCCTCCCACGAAAAGAGTTTCGTAGAGCCGAAAGGCTGTCTGGGTTCCGGCAGGAACTAGTTCTGGACGGCGAAGCCCTGCCGGATAGATGACACCGTATGTGTGCAACTCTGTAGAGAGGTCGTAGTTTCGATCTTAGTGCCCTGAGGGGCTGTTCGTGAGTGCCTCCCGAAGGGCTGTCCAAGTGACGGTCCGAGTTCTGTGAGTCCTCCCGAAGGGCTGTCCGGGTGACCGTTCGAGTTTCGAAGGTCCTCCCGGAGGGCTGTCCGCGACACCGTCCGGGGGACTGTTCGACCGTCTCCCGGAGGGCTGTCCGAGGAGAAGATGAGGGTATATATCCTCGCGGTTGGGAGGTTGTAAATCCTAGCTGCGGGGGTCTGCACCGACGATCGTCATCGACTCTACTTCCGCTGCGCTACGAGTCGGTAACGAAACAGATCAAACCTTGTATGCAGTCTCCATAGTGGTCCTGGGCTGGTGCGTAGGTCAGAAATTTTTATTTTCTGCTGCGTTCCCCTACAGGGGGCGCATGCATGCTATGCGAGGGAGGTGCGCGAGTAGCGGGTGGCGAAGGGGTGCGCGCGGAGCGGTCCGGCCCGCGCGTAGCTGGCGGATAGGAGTTGGCACGGGGGGACGCAGCAGGCGGTGTGAGGCCGCCATGCATAGCGAGCGATGGGCGGGCATGCATTACGGGTTCGGGTGGATTGGGTGTATGTTGCGTGGCAGCAAGATCAAGTAGAAAGTCAAGGGCGGCTAGAGGATTTTGTGGACGGTCTGGAGAGTAGGAGAAGGGAAAGACATTTTCGTCAAAGACGCCGTGACGAGAAACAACAACTCGCCGAGTAGTGAGGTCTAGACAACGGTAGCCCTTGTGTTGACTAGGATAGCCGATGAACACACATGCTACAGAACGAGGGGAGAGTTTGTTCTTGGCAGTGGCGGATTGATTGGGATAGCATAGACAGCCGAAGACACGGAGGGTGGTGTAATCGGGTGGAGTGTCGTGTAGACGGATGTAGGGTATAGCGAAGTCTATGGCTTGGGAGGGACGGATGTTAACTAGGTGGGTGGCAGTGCCGAGAGCCTCAGCCCAGTAGGAGGGCGGCATGGATGATTGAAACAGTAGGGTGCGAACAACGTCATTGATAGTACGAATGGCGCGTTCAGCCTTACCGTTCTGGGCAGAAGTGTAGGGACACGAAAGGCGGAGACGAATCCCGTGAGTGGAGAAGAAGGTCGTGATGGTGGAGTTGAGGAACTCGGTGCCATTGTCGGCCTGCATGGCGACGAGAGGACGAGAAAACTGTGTGCGGATGTAGGCGACGAAGTCTATGAGTATGGCAGCGGTTTCAGACTTCTGTCGTAGGGGAAAGGTCCACATAAAGTGTGAAAAATCGTCGACAATAATGAGGTAGTATTTAAAACCGGAATTGCTCAAAACTGGAGAGGTCCAAAGATCACAATGTATCAACTTAAAGGGTTCGACGCTTATTGAAGATGACCTAGCGAAGGGCAAACGCACGTGCTTGCCAAGTTGACATGCATGACAAATACGTGAGGCTGCTTTATTACAAGAAACAAAAGACTCTTTATGAAGGTGGGACAAGGCGTCACGTCCTGGGTGACCTAAACGGCGATGCCATAGCTCGGTGGAGGTGGTGGCGAGGAGTCCATGGGCATGATGGTTGACGACGGACGATGGGAAGACGTAGAGATCGCCATGGCTACTGCAGCGAAGAATCACGGCCCTGGTGCGAAGGTCCTTCACAGAAAAGCCGAACGGGTCAAATTCAATTGAACAAAGATTATCAATGGTAAAACGTCGAACAGAGAGTAAGTTTTTGACAATGTGGGGAACAAGAAGAACATTGTTAAGTAAGAGTCTACGTGTGGGTGTGGGCAGGGATGCATGACCGGTGTGAGAGATAGGCAAGGTGGAGCCATTGCCCACGGTTACGATGGAAGAAGAGGTAGACGGAGTGAGATGATGAAGCATACCCGGGTCCGAGGCCATGTGTGCAGTGGCTCCGGAATCCATGACCCACTCACCGACTGTCGAGGGGGTTGCAGCGTTGTTGAGGGCGGCCATGAGTG
Organism: Secale cereale; assembly: GCA_902687465.1. Lineage (NCBI taxonomy): Eukaryota > Viridiplantae > Streptophyta > Magnoliopsida > Poales > Poaceae > Secale > Secale cereale. The sequence continues at coordinate 834,623,070 of LR738712.1, read as the reverse complement.
CGGTGCAATCCCAAGATGGAGCGCCGCCGTGGCTGGGAACGGAGGGAGTGCAGCCGTAGCCGGGAACTGGTGGCGGATTGGTGCCGAACGCCTGCCCATGCAGGGGAGCCAGAGAGGTGAAGGCTTGGGCAGGTGGTAGCGCCGGTGGCCGTGGGCCGAGCAGGCCGGCCCCGGTGTTCTGCCTCAGCACCGGAGACGCCTGAAGTTGCTGACCTGTGTACGGGTTAAAGCAAACCCACGGGCCAACAGAGGATGCTGGAGTGTTGGAGCGATGGCCACCCGAGTTGCCGCTCACGCTGTAGCCGCCGTTGCCTTTTTTCTTGCGCCAAGTGCCACCGTTGCGGCTGCCGCTGGAGTTGCCGCTGCCGCCGCGGTTGCCATCGCCGCGGTCCGAGCCGCCGCGGTGCTGACCGGACGAGTTGGAGCTGCCTGCGCCATGCGACGGGCCGCCACTGTAGAGTGCAGTCTGGTTCCCCACGGCCGCGGAGTTCGCAAGCTGTGTCTCACGCAGGGTGAGAAGAGAGCGCGTCTGGGCGAAGGACGGCAGGGGGCTCTGCATGGTGACAATCGTGGTGATGTCAGAGAAGCGCGGGTTGAACCCGCGGAGGCAGTTGAGGACGAGCGTTTGGTCAGAGACGGGGGTGCCGACGTCGCTGAGAGCATCCGAAAGGGCCTTGAGGCGATGACAGTAGGCGGTGATGGAGAGATCGCCTTGGACGAGGCCTCGAAACTCCACCTCAAGGTAAACAGCGCGCGTCATCTGATTGTCCAGAAAAAGGTTGGTGATGAGCGTCCATGCTTCCTGTGCCGTCTGATCCTCCGCCATGATTATGTCTAGGATTTCGTCGGAGATGGATCCGTAGAGCCACGACCGAACGACATAGTCGTCACGTGTCCAGTCTGGCGTGCGGTCCGCGGCAGCGGCGACGGCGTTGACGTGGTGAAGCAAGTCGTACTTGCCGAGGAGGACGCGGACGAGCATCCGCCACTTGGTGAAGTTCGAGGCAGAGAGGTCGAGCGTGACGGGCACATGGGTGCGCACGCTGGCCACATGCACTGCCGGGGAGGCGGAGGCGGGCAGAGCAGCGGTGACGAGGGCGCCGGAAGTGGAGTTCATGGTTACAGGCAAGGTGGGGGAGGTGAGGCTGGAGCTGGTAGCGGACGCGGTGCCTGAGGCGGTTGACATGTAGTGGAGGCGAGATTGGAACGAGGCCGGATCGAGGTTGCTAGCTCTGATACCAAGAGAACGAGTAGTGTTTGTATATGGCACGCCACACATAGGGCGGCATCATATGCACATTATATAGATTACAATACTTGACCATCAAGGAAGATCAAGAGGATCCCTAGCCGAATCAGAAGATATCCGGGAGGTGATCACATGCCTATACAATGTCAACTATACAAAAGGAATACTTTAACACCGGCGTACGCGTCCAGTGACTCCCCCTCCTCCATGCGCAACTTGTCAAACTCCCCGCGAAGAGTGGAGAGCCGCGCCGCCTTGACGCGATCGGCGCCGACGAACCTCGTCTTGAGGCTGTCCCACACCTCCTTCGCCGTCTTCTTCATCGACACCTGCATGAGAAGGTCCTCTGAGAGCGCGCCGAAGAGCTGCGCCTTCGCCGTCTTGTCCTTCTTCCCATCCACCGCCGCGCCGTCCGCCAGAGACACGGCCTCCCAAAGGCTCGCGGCATCGAGGATGGCCTCCGCCTTGATCGCCCACACCGTGTAGTTCTCCATCGTGAGCGGCGGCAAGGAGAGCGTCACCGTGCTCCCTCCGGCGCCGTGCGGTACCAACGCCATGGAGTCGTCGAGGTAGTAGCGAAGGATCTTGGGCATACAAGGCTCTGATGCCAAATGTTGGTGTCTAGCCCTAGCCTAGACTGTCTCTCTCTCTCTGTGGTCTTTCTCTAGCTCAAACCAGAAGAAGAAAGGGAGAAGAAACTGACACAGGACACAGCAGGAGCTTCCGGCGCACGAACGCCAAGCCGCACAGACGGCCTTTTTCTCTTGAGCTCGAACTCAACCAGTGCAGCTGTTACAACGCACACGGAGGGGTTTTATCCCTGGACACCACTAGGGCACGAACCCACGACCTGCGCCACTCGGAGCACTTGGTCCAGCCCACTCCTTCCGCGCCCGCGACGTGCACGTACACGTCCCGTGCGTGGCGAGCCCGCTGCTGACCCGCTCATCGCGCCTCCTCCGCTCGCCAACAGCCTGCTCCTATACTCACGCGCACAGTCCACACCCACACATGCACCCTGTGCTACGCTCATGCACTCACACACACGCACGGCCACGGACCCGGCGCGCGCTGGCTCGCACCCGACGTGTCCTGCCGTGGCTTATTGGCCATCACCCAGATGCGGCCATCCATCACTTTTCCATAGCATCAAATTATTCCCAAACTTATAATGCCATAGCCTGCTATTTAAAACTACGCTTTCACAAGTCACAACAACTTGCACTATTTAAGGGAATATGAATAACTATTAGGCTGTAAACCAATAAGGTGTAGCAAAACTCTGGTCGTTGATCCAACATCCAACAGCTGGACCTGAGTATTAACTACTCCCTCTTTTCCTAAATATAAGTCTTTTTAGACATCTCAAACGGACTACAACATACGGATGTATGTAGACATATATTAGAGTGTAGATTCACTCATTTTGCTTTGTATGTAGTCACTTGTTAGAATCTCTAAAAAGACTTATATTTAGGAACGGAGGGAGTACTTATCTGCAAGTCTTTGTCAAGCTGTAAAGCTTTCTCGAGTACTGCTGTCATTTTTGGTCTCTAGCTAGTAATGTACTCTCGAGTACTGTAGTTATTACACTGAGACAACTAGCAATGACTTTGTGCATCAAGATAAACTCTTTTGTTTGGTCACCATGACATCGCCCATAATATGTTCATAGTGATAAATGGACCATGACATTAAAGTACTTATATTATTAAGAATTTGGTTTGTGCATAGTGATTGAAAATAATGGCCCGTGTAATATTGTTGACTCAAGTTCTCTCGAACATGGTAGATATTGTACTGTCGTTTTGACATTAGTATTAAACAATATATATATATATATATATATATATATATATATATATATATATATATATATAGGAAAATGGTTTTGTACTCCTAGGAGTATGTACTCCCACTCCTCATATACCATATAGATGAATCTTTTATACCTCTTTATTATTTTTAATATACTTCATTAGTAATTATTAGATACCCCAAAATGATTTTCATGAAAAAATTCATGCGAGTCTACATATTTTAAATGTTTACGTATAT
>LR738712.1:834596709-834619729 GCA_902687465.1 Secale cereale | reverse complement strand
TATATATATGATGTAAAAATAAAATAAATATAAAATAGTTTATAAAAATACCCTAAAAGTCAAATGATATATAAAAATAACCTAAAAATTAAACAATCTATTTAAAAATAAACTGAAAAATAAAAAAGGAGAATACATGAGTCTTTTATTATTTTGAGCCTTTCGTTATTTTGAGTATTTTTCTTTATTTTTTTGAATCTTTTTTTATTTTTCTGATGCAGGGCTATTGGGTCTAGCCCAACATTTCATCTGACGTGGCCAGGTCAATACCGAGGCGGCCACGGCCCCCTCGCCCCACTCAACGCCTCTTCCTAGATGCACTTCTGCTCGTTGCCTTTATCTCGATCCCAACCAATGGATATATTAATCTTTTCTACCTGGTCAAATAAGGAGTTAGGTTAAAGAGTAGGAAAAGATTTACCTTCGTAAGTAGGTGGGACCTCTAGGCTTTTCTTCCTTTTGGAGGCAGCAACCTTCTCAATGATATTGATAGTCACATGGTTCCTGGTAAGAGGTTTCTGAGAAAGCATTGACCCCCATTTTGTGCTTGAGGAGGTTGGGTAGGTTTTTTGTCAGGAACTTGCTTCATAGAGTCCATGAGAGATCTCTTAAGGCCACTGCGGGTAAGAACTTACACAACCATAGGGGGAAGAACCCCCCATCTTCTCATCCTGTTGGTTGTCCACTAAGGTGGCGTTTGGTTCACGGGCGAGGTTGGCTTGGCTGAGGATATCCTTAACCACCTGGTTAGGGATGGCCAGTTTTTGTCGTTTGGTTGCGAAGGATTAGATGAGATGGATAACCTCTTTTTATTGTTTGGTTTCAATGATAAAAGGTGGATATGGATAGTCTTTAGCTATTTTTTTAACTAGCAAAGTGGCCCTCGCAAATGCGAGGGCTTCATCTTTAGGCAATCAATAGTCTCTGGAAATTAAACTTATGCTTTCATGGATGTTCATAGTTCATAGAGAGATATGAAACAATCCATCTACAACCATTGCAAATAACTTCCAATTAGAATATCACAGTTGTAGTACCAATTTTTATTACGTTTAAATTTGTGGGTGAATAACTTTTATGCAATTTCAAAAGGTGAATGGATTATAGTCATAGCACGTGTATTGTTTGGGCAGAGCCCATAGTGCTATTGAAGATGAACATGCCATCCTAACATTGAATTTTTTGACCTTTGGTGTTAGATGCAATATTGTGACATGTATGACGTTGCGATGGAATAAAAGTAACATAGTGCGTCTAGCAATGGTGAGATGGTAATTATGTGATCTTGCGATGGAATAAAGAAATGTGTGAATGGAGTGAATATGCAAGAAATTCTCTGTATTTAGGATAACCAAATAATGAAAATATCCGTTTTAATTACATGTGCTGGATCTCTTTGCCAGTCAGTTACATTATTTACTGTGACACATATGACGTTTTAGGCATGGATACTATCTGTAAGGTTTTAACCCTGAGAATTATTTTGTACATGAGTGTACTTTCAAAAAAAAGAACAGTAAAGCTCAAAACATGACCGAGATGATTTGTTACGTGTAAAGAGCCATTAATTGGATTTAGAGCCATTTTTTGGTTTATTGTCATGACCTATAATCATATGAAGAAGTTAATGTTTACTGTGTGAAAATGTCATGTCAAATTAAAGGTTAGAAAGTGAGATATTTGACCACCATTTTTAATTTTGAATTTAAGCCAGCAACCATTAATATCAAGTTAGTCAGTTGAATACACCCAAAAGCGTTCAATTGTTATATCCCTAAAAAATTGCATCGTGCTATATCCCTAACCACATACAACATTTAATATGGCTATATATGCAAGTCGTATGGGCCCATCAATTAATTTTGGAGGTATTGCATATATATATACATATATGGGTTTTTTCTTAAAAAAACAGTAAAGCTCAAAACGCGACCGAGATGATTTGTTACGTGTAAAGAGCCATTAGTTGAATTAAGATCCATTGTTTGATTTATTGTCATGACCTATAACCATGCGAAGAATTTTAAGTTTGCTGTGTGAAAATGGCATGTCAAATTAAATGTTAGACCCCCGCAAAATAATAATAATTAAATGTTAGGCAGTGAGATATTTGATAGCAAATCTAATTGTAAATTTGAACCGACACTGAGATGTTAGACAGTGAGAATTTTAAGTTAGTCATTTGAATGTACCCAAAAGCGTTCAATTGTTATATCCCTAAAAAAAATTGTACCGTGTAATATCCATAACCACGTACAAATATTTGATATTGGCTATATATGCAAGTGGTACGTGTGCATCTATTAATTTTGGATGTATTGCGTATATATGCATATGTGCGCTTTTTTTTTTGATATGTAACGCACATGCATGCATGTGCTTTTCAATTAACATGATAGGCATGCCAAGATAAAGTAACGTGACATGTTTTTTTTCCTTCACGTGTCATGTTATTCTTTGTATATAGAGAAGTCCAATTTGCTTTTGACAACCAAATAATCCAGATTTTCTTTAGATTTAAAAATAATCCTTTCTTTCATGGACTGCACGTCCGAAGGTTGTACCATGCTTTTTCCTTACATATTTTATTGCTTTGGACATATTTACGTGTACACATGACACGTAAAATCCTTAGGGGCCCACTATATTATATATGTAACATAGATTGAACGGTCACGAAATTTTAGTATTAAAATATCCGCCGAATCAAGGGCCGTTATTTTCTAATTAATCTGGAATTTCTATCCTATTTCTCTTGCTTTTGGTTCACCGTATATTACTTTTAGTATATAATAGATGTTCATCTACACTGCAATATTAATACATGCTCTTCTTTGTACAATCAAATACATGTATACATATTCTTCTTTGCACAATCAAATACATGTATACATGTTCTTCTTTGTACAATCATACACGTGACTATCCATGCAATTTAATACCATGAACTGGTCACTATTTACCAAATATTCATACATGTATACATGTTCTTCTTTGTACAATCATACACGTGACTGTCCATACAATTAAATACCATGAACTGGTCACTGTCCACCAAGTATTCTGCTACTTCTCATCAACGCAAGCGCAGTTGGCTGCCCTCATCCGCCATAATCTCGCGACTCTCGTTAACCATGTTTTGAAGGAATATTCTCTGGTATTTGGTTATCCCTATCCTTCCTGGCTGGTAAACCAAACAAGTGATATCCTCTAAAAATTTGGCTATCCCTGTCCCTGTGGTGGATAGCCTCTAAACCAAACACCACCTAAGTCCACAGATTTCATAGGGCCACTACAGTATTCCATATTCTTGGATTTGGGTCCACTACCGGACAGAGTGGGAACAGGAACACCTAGAGGAGTACAAACCCCAATGTCTTTTGCCTGCAGTGATGAGCTTTTTAGTTAGTCATTGCATCTGGGTATTTTATTTCCTCATCCCACCCTTTCGTAAGGGTGATGTTCTCCATCTCAAAGTGTTCATAGTTACCGCTCAGTCGGCCCATCTCCTGATAAACGAGAAAATTCAAGACAATTCAACAAAGATTACTAACACAGTCTGGCCGACATCACAAAGATTCACCTGATTGACTTGGTTCCAGGCCGAATTCATTTGCTATGCTAACTCCAGATAACTTCACCTTATTAACTCAATTCCAGGCCATATGTATTTATTGTCTCGACTGGATGAAGATTACCACGATTGACTTGGTTTGAAGCCAAATTTATTTACCATGCCGACTGCACGAACATTCGGCTAATTGACTCAGTTCTAAGGAAAATTTATTTACCGTGTCGGCTACACGTAGATTCGCCTGATTGACTCGGATCCAGGCTGAATTAATATATCGTGTCGACTTCACGAAGATTCCCTGATTTCCTTTGTTTCATATGGATAAAATAAAGTAAGTATTTATCCGGGAAGTTACATGACAGAATTTGTACTAGTGGAATCACAAAAAAATATCCTGAAAATAACATGTAAGTAGATCAGATTTTCTTAATATTTGCCATGTCGCAAACACATATTTACCTGCATTTTATTAGATGCATCAATAAAAAAATGCTATGGCAGAAAATGTTATGTACGACTAAAATAGCCGTGATCCATGGCAAAAAGAAAAGGCTATATAAAAGAACTGAACACAAAGAACATAGAAAAATTGCCATGCTTTAAAAAAAGGTAAAACAAATCTAATAGCAAAAGTTGCCATGACCGATTGCAAAAACTACAAAGCCATGGCGAGTTATATTGTATGAAAAAATTACGGATTTGCCAAGCTACATAAGATACATTTTCCATGTTAAGTCCAATGTATTTGCCACCATGATAAATATGTTCTAAGTTCGCAATAATTGTCATGGTATCTAAAATAAAATGCCGTAGTAAAAACAGAATTCGGGTCCGCCGGGTCAGCCCGGGGAAAGATTTGGGCGCGAAAAGCAGTGGGTCCGCCGGGTCAACGACTCACCGACTTTGTCGTCCTCATCGCCTCGGTTCCCGCGGGAATCAATGCCAAGGCTGCCGCACTGCCGCACCGGCCAGCCTTCCATTGATGCCTCACGGGCGGCGCAGTGAAGACGTTGTAAGATAGCACGCATTCGCTCATCGCTATCGGAGGCGCAGCGGAACGAGCCGAGGTACGCCTCCGACAGCCACAGTCTGTGGACGACGTACTTCGATCGCCGCCACGCCGTCCTGGTCGCCTCCGAAAATGGCGTCGTCCACCGCGGTTGCCTCAACTCCGACGGGCGGTCCGTTTGGTGGGGCGTGCCCGGCCGCACCCTCAAAGCCGTCCTAGATCACATCGAGGCCGGCAACACGCCGCGCCTCGAGTACCCGGCGCCCCCGTCCTTCTGTTGCCGCCGCGGTAGTTCCTAGATGCCGCGGCGAATGGAGGCGGCGACCTCCTCGTCGTCGGGCTCCGGTTCGCTTTCCTCCGTGTCGCCTGCGCTCTGCTCCATCAAGCCGAAGCCGCAAGAGATGCCTCTTGGGCGCCGTACCCGCAGCGGCGCCCTCGTCGTCAACGAGGGCGGCCGCCCATCCCCTCGTTCCCTCCGCCTCGTCCGGCCGAAGACCGAGCCGGGTTTGCTCCCCGTGAAGAAGGAGCACGTGGAGATGGTCGTCGATGATGAGACCGCCCCCCAAGTGGACGAAGGCGGACTACGTCCGAGAGCAGGTGGAGCGTCAGCGCCGGGCCTACGAGGAGATCAAAGCTCGGCACCGCGGACGCGACGAGGGTGGCGTCGTCGTCCTCGACATCGATGACAAGGATGCGCCCGAGCCATCCAATCCCCCGCGCGTCGGCGACCCTGGCCAGGGGTGTAGCAGGGACGGCGGCGGCTCCGGCGGGACGCAGGGCCGCGGCGATGACGACGACGACGACGGCGACGACGGTGGCGGTGACTACACTCGGTTCTACAGGCTCCTCGGCATGTAGAAGGCGGGCGGCGGCAGCGGCAGCGGCGTAGTAGGGTTAGACGTAGTTGTTTTGAAATCATGTTCAATGTTTCTGTACAAATTTAAATAAAATCGCCAAGTTTGCGCTATGTTTGTGTCGTGCTTGTGCCGGTTTTGGGGCGACCTGGGGCGTCGACTGGGAACGCGTTCACCCCCACGCCGAAATTAACGCCGGTTCGGCCCCAGGTGACGTTTTTTGGGCATCCTGGGACCGAACGCTGTAGATGCTCTTACTCTTGATGTTACTCTCCAGTCTCCATTTGGCTAATCTGAGTATTTCTGTCATGGTTGTGTGCCAATGCGTCGATCGTGCATGGGTGCACGTGTTGTCCCTTTCCGGCCAGGCGTTCTGGAGTCATATCTGTTCTCTCTCTCTCCAACACGCGCAATCATGGAGTCCCATGATGTTAAGTTAATGGTCATTATATGCAACAATGATTTAGTTGATGCTTTGAGGCAATGGTGATGCTCCATTGCTCCAGTTATAGAAATGCTTGTCATCGTTCTTCCCGGCATCACTGCAGCAGTGGAGCGAGGTGGAGGTGTGCAGCCTGTCCATAAATTCATGTTGGCGTGGTAAGGTACGGTTAGGGAGCTGGGCGTTGGGAGTTGGCTGAACGGTCGATATACACGTCCATGAAGCACGTACACACGAGACCAGTAGAAAAGGACATGACGGCAGTTGGTGATCCCGGCCCCCGGCCGGAAGCTTCTAAGCATCATATTCCTTCCGACGACCTGCATTAATAATCTATGAGGCCTTCCTTCCTCCGACCGGCATTATATTGCATGCATAAACATGCACTAGAGATGCACTAAAGAATCTATAAAGTGTAGGTCAAGCATTTATCATTGAGTAGCAAGAAAAACAATGGCAATCTTGTCGTCGCCGGAGCCACACCACCTCATCGTCTCCTTTCTTGCCTTGCTTCTCTCCTTGCTCTTCTGCTTCATCAAGCTGAGGAGTTCAAAGAGTGTCCAAACGCTTCCAACGGAATGGCCCCTGGTTGGCATGCTCCCTTCCGGTGTCGCCAACCTCCACCGCTTCCATGACTACACCACCGCCTTCCTCGCCGCTGCCGGCAGTAGCTTCGTGTTTCGTGGGCCTGCCATGCACTTCTTCGTCACCTGCGACCCAGCCAATGTCCGCCACATCTTCGTGTCGAACTTCACCAACTATCCCAAGGGCGAGGAGTTTGCTGCCATCTTTGACGCCATGGGGAACAGCTTCTTCAACGCGGACGGCGAGTCATGGCGCCGACAGCGGGGCAGAGTGCAGCACCTCATGTCGAGCCCACAGCTGCTGGCTTACATGACCCGCTGCTGCCGCGATAAGGTGGAGAACGGCCTCCTCCCCTTCTTGGCGCGCATGGAAATCCTAACTTCGTTCGATATGCAGGACCTGTTTACCAGGTTCACATTCGACATGACGGCCATATCGGTCTTCGGGGTCGACCCTGGCCTTCTGACCGCCGATATGCCACCTGTAATTGTGCCGGACGCCATGGAGGCCGTCATGGATGTAGGCTTCATCCGGAACATGGTGCCATCATCTTGCTGGAAGTTGATGAAGCGTCTAAAAATCGGCCCGGAGCGGAAGCTCGCCGCATCGCAATCGGTACTGCACCGGTTTGTCACGGAGATGATGAAGAAATGGAGAGAAGGACCGGTCCACATGGACATGGATAAAGAGCAAGATAAAAAGAAGGTAGAAATTGTTTCTTCCTACATCCATGACCCAGAGTATACCGACAACCACAGGAAACCTAATGCCTTCCTCTACGCGACCCTGATCAACTACATGTTCGCTGGGCGTGACACGGTCGGCACGACCCTCACCTGGCTCTTCTACAACCTCATCAAACACCCACACGTCGTGTCGAGCATCAGAAGAGAACTAGCTCCCATTGCCATGCACAAAGCAACCACCACCAGCGGCAACCACATGATGATCTTTGAGCCAGAGGAGACCGAACCGCTCATCTACCTGCATGCGGCATTGTTCGAATCCATGAGGCTGTTCCCACCGGGCCCCATCGAGCGCAAGACGGTGATGACCGACGACGTACTGCCGAGCGGTCACAAGGTGCAAAGGGGTGAAACCATCCTGATTTCACTCTACTCAATGGGCAGGATGGAAGGTGTGTGGGGCAAGGATTGCAGGGAGTACCGCCCAGAAAGGTGGGTCAATCAGGACGGCAAGCTTTTGTACGTGCCGTCCTACAAGTTCCTAGCATTCAACGCCGGGCCGAGATCGTGCTTGGGGAAGAACATCTCCGTAGTGCAGATGAAGAGTGTTGTCGCCACTATGTTGTGGAACTTCGATTTTGAGATGGTGAGAGGGCACGTCGTAGAGCCGAAGCCATCGGTCGTGCTCAAGATGAAGAATGGGTTGTTGGCCAAGGTCCTCAAACGACGCATCGAATAAAGGATAATACCAACCCAGCAGTACTGTGTAATTTGTCTAAGCTTCTTTTATTGATTCTTATAAGTTTATAAGTATGCGCTCTTCCGTGCATATGCATGGGTGCACGTAATGTAAAGTTTTAGAGTATTTCTGGATATCCCCACAATGCAAGAGGTTAGAGGTACAATAGGTTGGCCCCCATTTGCTGTAACTTGCTTGTACTAAAAAGGATCCATTGTACTTAAAAACATCAATTTTTCCACTTTATTCCACATTACGTTTGTAGAAAAGTGCTTCACCATCGATAAAACGAAATAAGTTACAATTTTTTTGAAAGACAAATAAGTTACATTATGAATACATATTTTGTGATGCATCTAATGAAATCATTTTGGTTGTTGTAGAAGATATTATGTCGTCTTGGATATAATCCTTGACAATACTAGGGGTTAGGAATGTAGAGGCAATCATATCTAGCGAACGCGCGCGGTTGAGAGTACGCTCAAGGATTCATGCCCTCTGTGGTGGAGGTAATACCATCCTCCTGTGGTGCTCTTAGCTCCTACCTAGGGCTGGAATTCAAGCCGAGTCGAGCCAACTCGGCTCGACTCGCTAGAGCTCGTTACGTTAACGAGCTAGCACGACTCGACTCGTTACGATAACGAGCTCAAACCCAAGATTGGCTCGACTCGTTTAACTCGCGAGCTGGCTCGTTTAGCTTGTTAAGCTCGTTAAAGATATGAACATAAAACCTCAAATATGATAAAAATGATTATGTATATATTAAACATATACATCATCAAAAAATTGTAATTTCCTTGTAACGCATGAGTCTTTTAGGCTGCTGGGCCTTCAGTGGTTGGGCCATGTGTTGTGCGCCTGGGATGCGGGGTGCTGAGTGGCTGATTTTTTTGGATTGGGAATGACCGATCTTTTGTACCGAGCCTAAGGAGTTACACGAGTACTCGTGAGATTGCCTCGTTTAACTCGCTCTATAAACGATCTTAAACTAAAGCTCGGCTCGACTCGTTATTCTTCGAGTTCGATTCAATTCGAGCCGAGTCACGAGTTACTCGTTTAGCTCGCGAGCTTCGAGCTTTTTTTCCAGCCCTACTCCTACCGTAAGATACAAAGTGTGGAAGTTCAACCTTCAGCCCCCGGCTTCCCTCCTAGCTTATATAGAGTGTGCCAGGTAGGGGTGTATAAATGGCTTGTATTAATGTTATTCAGGCCTCATGTGTGGCCGACTATTCCATGACAGTTATCATTTACTGCTGGTAACTTTCGTATTTAATGGGATTATATTTTCATTGGGTAACTGCAGTCATCAAGACATCGTGGCCGAGAGGAATCCTAGGTAGCGACCGACTGATGGTCTCGCCGACAGCTCCCTTCGTCTTCGGCTGAGTGATGGTACTCGACAGTTGGCGGCTCGCAGTCCGACTGTTGGGACTTAGTGTGGATTTGGGCCACTTTCCTTGTCTCCAATGGGTTGATGATGAAGCTCATTGGCAAGAGTAACCTGTACGTTGGGCGACACCATGGACCTGTACGCCAAGGACCTGTCAGCCAACGATGGGTGTGCCTCTCGAAGGAGAGGCCGTTCTTGGACTACCTCGTTGTAAACTCCGGTTCAACCAAGGATTTGTATGCCATGAAGGGAAAGGCGAGTCTCGGGCTGTGTCGTCAGCGAGCTCCAATTTCGCCACACCGTCTACTAAGAACGTGGCGCAAAACCTATACCATGGTGCCTCTATCGTTATACCATGGTGCCTCTATAGTTATGAACCTTTTCCACCGTGGCCCTGTTCGTCGTAATCTGTGCATCAAGGACCTGTGCGCCGCGGTCCCAGCTTCATGACCTGTTCATCTAGGACCTGTGTACCAAGGATATGAAGGCCGGTCTTGGCCTGCGTTGTTGGCGAGCTCCAGTTCCACCACGCCGCCTCCTCCGTGTAGGAATACTCCAGATCCATTAACCATGACCGGGAACCCAGTAGTTGGCTCGTCTATCCTGAAATCCTTAGCAAAAAAACAAAATCAGAGACAAGCACATGATTATCTCAACACGCACCTCATCGAACATGAAGCAAACTGGAAAGGATCCAGCGCACACATACTGCTCCTTCTATATTTGCAGTTTGGCATCGCGGCCTGGAACGAGCAGCTTGTCGCCGGCAGAAAACCACCACGTCTGAAACGCCCGGGCATACTCATGGTGGTCCTGCCGCTGGTAGCCTTCATGGGTAGCAAGGAAGAAAGGGCCACGTGATGGAGGTTGAGAACCAGAGCCAGCGCAAAAGGTATCAGTCCCAACAACCACAAAGGGAGAACGAAGTAACTTAACTACTCTACTACATAGAACATACTCGGACATGGTAGCAACCGCCGCTATCTTCTTCATCTCCGTTGGCCCTGCACTACCAGATCGAAAAGGAGTGATCCGAGCGAAAGCTCGAAGTCAAATCCGTTATTTAGACCCAAACTACAAAGTGGAGGGACTCTTGCCCAACTCCGGCGGCCGCCGGAGAAGGGAGGGGAGGGGCTTCCAACGAGGAATCTGTGAGGGGTTCGTCCGGGAAGGGAGGGGAGGGGCTGCCAGCAAGGAATCTGTGAGGGGTTCGTCGGGAATAGAGTGAAAGGGCTGCCGGCGAGGAATTAGGGAGGGGCTCTCAAACACTCGGTTTCTTTCGGGAGAGAAAAGAAACGAGAACCTCGCGTCACGGAGGACTGCGTGGGGGTGTTTCTTTTTTTTTTTTTTTTTTTTTGCAAAAGTGCAAGTGGCTTGGGGATATTCCATCTCAGCCTTTCGTTCCAGATTAGACGGTAGAGTTAGCACGAAGGCTGCACAAAGTTTCTTTGTAGCTCAAGCTACGTGGTACCCCTTATCTTCACCATCCAATTCTGTATCGCGATCCGTGCGAATGCATTTGTCTTTTTTGTTTCTCTCAAACAAGACAACATATGAACTTCAAACTTTGCAGACCGAACAAACATTAGAACAGCAATGTGAGAAAAATATTTTCAGATTTTTTCACGCATTTTAAATACTTAAAATAATATTTTTAGTAAAAGAAAATGCCATTTTCTATATTTATATCGGACCAAAAAATCTGAAAGTTTTTTCACACATTGATGTTCTAATGTTTGTTTGATCTGCAAAGTTTGAAGTTCATATGATGTGTCGTTTGAGAGAAACAAAAAAGAGAAATCTTCATGTTGTAAGTTAGTTGAAGAGCACGGATCTCAAAGCAAAGCTGAAGGGTTGAAGATAAGAGGTTCCATGTAGCCTGAGCTACAGAAAACCACACTCGCACCATCATCATCAACTCGCTTTTTTATAAAAGTAGATATATGCATTTCATTTTTACCCACCTGTTATAAGACTATTCCGACCATTTTTCAGCAAGTTGTTTAATTCCAGGGTACTGCTAAACTAAACCCCAAGAATAACAAGTGTAATTTGACCTCAAACACTCTTGAATTCTCTATTTAGTTACGCCTAAGCTTGATAGTCTTGCACTCTTGAAGCCTCTATCGTGTTATTTGTTACACTCTTGTAATCTAAAGATGTCGAATATAATTGAAACTGTAGATATTTAAAAGGATACTACATAAACACAAACACATACTCCCTCCGTCCCAAAATACTTGTCATCAAAATGAATAAAAATTGATGTATCTAGAACTAAAATACATCTAGATACATCCCCCTTTATCCATTTTGATGACAAGTATTTCCGGACGGAGGGAGTACATATAAAGGCACTGAAATGCATTAAGCGCATTAACTAATTTCAGTAGTAATGTGATACTTCTAGTTCGCCTAGATCTACGATAAATATATTGTAATAGGATATTTAACATGCTGGATTGAACAAAACATTTTTGCAACATAATACATCATTTTATATTAAGAGATAATGTTTTTGCAATAATAAATATTAGAATTATATGCTAACATATAAATAGTAATATATAGTGGCATCATGTTATTGCTAATATCCGCTTGGTGTATGTAAAAATACTGATATATCAATTTATACAAATACCATAGATTTAGCCACAATATATGAATAATTTTGAAGTATGAATAATTTTAAAGCAAAAAGGTTTATTATGAACACGTATGAACCATTGATTTTATGTTGTCTTAGTCCTAAACAACACATCTTGATTAAGTAGATAAGGTGGGAACCACTGGCGGCATGGGGAGAGCAGACACGGGTATCCCGGAGGCACGGGTGCGTAGCGTCATAACTCATCGAAATCATTGACGTTGACACTAGAGAGGTATAAGGTGCGAACAGTGCCGGTTATGGTTCAGAATATTTGTTTCAAATTTCTCAGAATCTTTATAGACTGTATCGCTATATAATAAAAGTGTCACATGTTCTCTATGTGTAATAGAGTTTAATGTTTTATATATATTGCATTTAATTTTTATATAAAAATTATATGATTTTGCAGGATAATAAAAAGCTAAAGAAGAAAATAAAGCATGTACAAAAGAGATGTAAAATATAAGAATTTTAAAGAACCAAATACTTGTTAAAAATATTATGGGTTTTATTTGATTCAGAGTATAAAATAATTTTGAAAAATTATCGCTGATTAAGTAGATCTTTAATATGGATCGGATGGAGAACATGTTTCCATGCACGTACACTTTGGTTGCCCATTTTATTTTTTGACGTTTGTTCTTCATTACCGCAAAGGCAGCGGGATCTCCTCTTCAGAAAATCTTTTTATTTTTAAAAAAATTGGGCTTTATGTCATATTTGGGCCAGGTGAATGAATTATCGCCCGGAAATGAATGACTTGATATAAAGGGATCGATGACACTAAGAAATAGATATAAAGGGATCGATATGTGTGTAAGTACGTAAGCTACGATGACAGATGTTTATGAAATGGTATCCTTGTACCACGCAAGGGACACGTGTTTTGGTGGTACATATTGTCATCAGGATGTCATATACTTACCGTCCGTTGAATGTTACTTCCTCTATAAACTAATATAAAAGCGTTTAGATTATTAAAATAGTGATCTAAATACTCTTATATTAATTTACGGAGGGAGTACAAGATTATTCAACACTCGGATCGTGAAAATGAAGATCGTGTGCATGTTGTGGATTTCACCCTGGATGGCTATAAGAAGGACATTGATGCTTTGGGTAGAGTACATGACACCGTGTGCATGATGAAGTAGGAAACTTGGAATGTCTCCAAGGAGGACATATCTTTACCTACTAATAAAGCACGCATTGCTTCTGTAGGGTTCACCGTCACGGCATTTTTGCTGAAAGGTCCCTTCATTTTTTGGTATTCAACCCACACTCCGTAAATATACATATTACACCTCCACGAGCGAACGCTCGCATTTGTCCCGAGCTCCGCTGGAGGGTGCACGAGGCAAAGCGGCAGAGGGACAAAGCCCTGCTGGGGGCGGATGTAGGCGACGTTGTGCGGGTGGTCGGCCGGCGACGGTGGCTGGAGGTGTAGAGGAGAAGAGCGCAAGGGAGAGATGCCATGGAAGGAGAGGGAGACGACCTAAGAGGGGAAGGAAGGGGGCCGGTCGGCGAGGAAGCAACGGCTTGCCAGAGCGGGGGCAAGGAGGCGGGAGATCGGTCGAGGTGCCCTGATGGCGACGAGTGCGCGTGGGGATCGACCAAAAGGGGCGAGTTGGGGATCAAGCAGAGACACTCTCCCCTAGTGCTATGGTTGTAGCGCGGGTAAAGGTGCAATGCGGCTGGGCCAATTCGGCCAGCTTCACAAATGCGGGGGACAGCTGGCACTATTTGGGCAGCAGGCACTAAGGCGTAGCTAGGAGGGTCGCCCACTCGACCGGCCCTATCGTTTTTCACCCCTAGCTAGGCATAAAGCATGGATCTAAGTATTGTCATTCGTAGTTTTGGAAAATTTTGTAAGGGCTTTCTCAAACCCGGGAGGCTCTTTGCGCTTCCCTAAATTCTAATGAAAAGACACCATCTTTAGATCTAAAATATCCAATCGGTTATTACAGAGAGTAACCAAGGTATTCATACGATTAATACTACCATTAGATGTTTGAGGGGTTCGTTATATTTTTAGAATTCAACCATATGTTTGTGCTAATCACCAAGTTTGTCCAACATTTGAACTCCCTCTGGGGTGAAAGAAAACCCCTTCTTTTGAGGTGGAACTCCTAGAATTCCTTCTAAAATTTCATAGGCAACATCAGCATCAAGCTCGATAAAATTCCCTTTGGCAGCAAAATCTAAGAGTTGTCTATGATGCAAAGCCAATCCTATATAAAAATTACGAAGCAAAATCTTTGCGTCACCCTTTAGGTTGCACACACGATAGGATTCCATTAGCCTATACTAAGCATCTTTAGAAATTTCTCCTTGTCGTTGCTTGAAGTATAAAATTTCAAAATCTGGTGACAAAGGAGGAGTAGTCATGCTAGCCATTATGACTAGAAAGCAAGAACACGGATTGATCCGACAAAAAACGGCAAATGAAAAAGAGGGCGAATAAAACGACACATTTTTGTGAAGTGGGGGAGAGTAAAACGAGAGGCAAATGGAAAATAATGTAAATTGCAAGAAGATGAGATTTGTGATTAGGAACCTGGAAGATGTTGATGATTTCTACCCGGCAACAGCGGTAGAAATTCCTTTTGATGTTTGCTTGAACTACGTCGGTATTTCCCCAAAGAGAAAGGGATGATGCAGCATAGAAATGGTAGGTATTTCCCTCAGTGATGAGACCAAGGTTATCTAACCAGCAGGAGAACCACGCAATACTACGTGAACAACACCTGCACACAAATAATAAATACTCGCAACCCGACATATTAGAGGGGTTGCCAATCCCTTTCGGTTAACGGCGCCAGAAATTGACAAGTAAACGGGATAAAAATATGATAGATTGGATAAATAAATCTCGCGGGAACACGAGATAAAATAAATAAGAATAAATTGCAGCAAGGTATTTTTGGTATTTTTGGTATAATAGATATGAAAATAAAAGCAAATAAAAATAGATCGCGAAGGTAAATTTAAGAAAGAAGAGACCCGGAGGCCGTAGGTTTCACTAGTGTCTTCTCTCGAGAAAAATACCAAACGGTGGGTAAATGAATTACTATTGGGAAATTGATAAAAACTTCAAATAATCATGACGATATCCAGGCAATGACCATTATATAGGCATCACATCCAAGATTAGTAGACCGACTCCTGCCTGCATCTACAACTATTACTCCACACATCGACCGCTATCCAGCATGCATCTAGTGTATTAAGTTCATGGAGAAATGGAGTAATGCAATAGGAACGGTGACATGATGTAGACAAGATCTATTTATGTATATATATATATATATAACCCATCTTGTTATCCTTAATAGCAACGATACATAAATGTTGGTTCCCCTTCTGTGCACTGGGATCATGCATCGTGAGATCGAACCCATCACAAAGCACCTCTTCCCATTGCAAAATAAATAGATCAAGTTGGCCAAACAAAACCCAAATATCATAGAAGAAATATGAGGCTGCGTTTGGACTCCGTTTGGAATTGATTTCCCGCTATGTAAAAAACATGCAGAAAACGACAACTGGCACTAGGCACTATGTCAATAGGTTAGTATCAAGAAATGATATAAAATGATTGTAAAACATCCAAGAATGATAATATAACAACATTGAACAATCAAAAATTATAGACACATTGCAGACGTATCAGATACAAAAACCATGTCACTATATAATAACAAACAATAATAAAAGTAAGAAATTTGTACAAGTATATCTGTCTAAGTCATACAAGTAATAATTTTTTCTTTTAAAAAGAAGATAAGAACAAGAGGCTCACCACAGAGGTGCCGACAATGAGATCGGCGCGGGCGATCGAGGATGGTGAGGACGGGGACGGGACGACAGCCTACACATGTGCAGACTCTAAGAAGTTCATTTGAGGTCAAGTTGTGCACCTAAATCAAAAGAACT
Source organism: Secale cereale (assembly GCA_902687465.1). Taxonomy (NCBI): domain Eukaryota; kingdom Viridiplantae; phylum Streptophyta; class Magnoliopsida; order Poales; family Poaceae; genus Secale; species Secale cereale. The sequence continues at coordinate 834,603,864 of LR738712.1, read as the reverse complement.
CCCACATACACTCCTACACTAAACCCACAAACCACTCTACTTGTAGTGCATTTGAAATGAGCTAAACTAGCAGTGAGAGACGAAACGATGAAGAAGTTAACCTTTTAGAACACTAGTGTAGTTGGTGCACCACCAAACCTAGACAAATATTGGGGAAAATGGAGCTTGGAGGTCGAGCTTGGAGAGGAGAAAACTTAAGTGTGGCTCGGGCATTTCATCAAACAGCTCAGGTTCATAGGAGGTGAAAACAGAGAGCAGCACACCTCCCACCCTTCCACGCGGCCAAAAAATAGAGGAGATGGGAGGGCTGATACGTCTCCAACGTATCTACTTTTCCAAACCCTTTTGCCCTTGTTTTGGACTCTAACTTGCATGATTTGAATGGAACTAACTCGGAGTGACGCTGTTTTTTTAGCAAAACTGCCACGGTGTTGTTTTTTGTGCAGAAATAAAAATTTCTCGGAATGAACTGAAAATCCACGGAGAATTATTTTGGAGAATATAAAAAATATCTGCGGAAAGATCCAGAGCAGGGGGCCCACACCCTGTCCACGAGGGTGGGGGGCGCGCCCCCTCCCCCTGGGCGCAACCCCCTGCCTCATGGGCCCCCTAATGCTCCACCGACGTACCCCCAGACTACATATATTCACTTTCGAGGAGAAAAAAATCAGAGAGGAAGAATTATCGCGTTTTACGATACGGAGCCACCGCCAAGCCCTAATCTCTCCCCGGAGGGCTGATCTGGAGTCCGTTCGGGGCTCCGGAGAGTGGAGATCATCGCCAGCGTCATCATCAACCTTCCTCCATCACCAATTCCATGATGCTCGCCGCCGTGTGTGAGTAATTCCATCGTAGGCTTGCTAGACGGTGATGGGTTGGATGAGATTTACCATGTAATCGAGTTAGTTTTGTTAGGGTTTGATCCCCAGTATCCACTATGTTCTGAGATTGATGTTGCTATGACTTTGCTATGCTTAATGCTTGTCACTAGGGCCTGAGTGCCATGATTTTAGATCTGAACCTATTATTTTTTCATGAATATATGTGTGTTGTTGATCCTATCTTGCAAGTCTATAGTCACCTACTATGTGTTATGATCCGGCAACCCCGAAGTGACAATAATTGAGGCCACTCTCGGTGATGACCATAGTTTGAGGAGTTCATGTATTCACTATGTGTTAATGCTTTGGTCCGGTACTCTATTAAAATGAGGCCTTAATATCCCTTAGTTTCCACTAGGACCCCGCTGCCACGGGAGGGTAGGACAAAAGATGTCATGCAAGTTCTTTTCCATAAGCACGTATGACTATATTCGGAATACATGCCTACATTACATTGATGAACTGGAGCTAGTTCTGTGTCACCCTAGGTTATAACTTTTACATGATGAATTGCATCCGACATAATTCCCCATCACCGATCCAATGCCTATGAGCTTTTCACATATTGCTTGTTGCTTATTTACTTTTCCGTTGCCACTGTTATAAAAACTACAAAAACATTACCGTTACTTTTATTACCGCTACCGCTACCGCTACTATCATATTACTTTGCTACTAAACTACCTTGCTGCAGATACTAAGTTTCTAGGTGTGGTTGAATTGACAACTCAGCTGCTAATACTTAAGAGTATTCTTTGGCTCCCCTTGTGTCGAATCAATAAATTTGGGTTAAATACTTTACCCTCGAAAACTGTTGTGATCCCCTACACTTGTGGGTTATCAAGACTATTTTCTGGCGCCGTTGCCGGGGAGCATAGCTCTATTCTTTAAGTCACTTGGGATTTATATCTGTTGATCACTATGAAGAACTTTAAGGACTCAAAAACCAAGATCTTACTCTCAACTACGAGGGGTGGTATGGAACTGCCATCTAGCTCTGCACTTGATTCACCATCTGTTATGGGTAAATTTGCGACACCTACTCCTGCTATTGAATATGATATGCCGTATGTTCTTGATGATGCCACTTGTGCTATGTATGATGAAACTACTTCTATGCTTGATAATACTGTGCCACTAGGTGAATTTCTAGATGAACAAATTGCTAGGGTTAGGGAGAATGCAAATGTTGAAACTGATAATATTTATGAAAGTGATGATGAAGCTTCTCCCCCTAGATATGAATTGCTTGTTGTTCCTGAGGGTTATGTTATGGATGAAGAAACTGCTAGAGACTTTCTTGCTTGCAACAATAGATATGATCTTAAGAAATTATTGTTGGGGAACGTAGTATTTTAAAAAATTTCTACGATCACGCAAGATCTATCTACCAGATGCATAGCAACGAGAGGGAAGAGTGTGTCTACGTACCCTCGTAGACCGGAAGCGGAAGCGTCAAGTGACGCGGTTGATGTTGTCGAACTTCTTCGCGATCCAACCGATCAAGCACCGAACGTACGGCACCTCCGCGTTCAGCACACGTTCAGTTTGATGACGTCCCACGAGCTCTTGATCCAGTTGAGCTTCACGGGAGAGTTTCGTCAGCACGACGACGTGGTGACGGATATGATGTATTCACCGGCGCAGGGCTCCGCCTAAGCTCCGCGACGGTATGACCGAGGTGTGATTCTGTGGAGGGGGGCACCGCACACGGCTAAAACAATTCAACTTGTGTGTCTTTGGGTGCCCCCCTGCCCCCGTATATAAAGGAGCAAGGGAGGGAGGCCGGCCAACTTCTCCTGGTGCGGCTAGGGAAGGAGTCCTACTAGGAATAGGATTGCAATCCTATTCCTAGTAGGATTCACCAAAAGAAAGAAGAGGGAAAGGAATAGGAGAGGTGGCGCCCCCCCCCCCAATCCTAGTCCAACTAGGAACCCTAGGTGGGGGCGCCGGCCAGCCCTATGGGCTGCCTCTCTCTTTCCCTTTAGGCCCACTATGGACCATCCCCTCTCGTAGGGGGTTCCGGTAACCCCCTCCGGCAATCCCGATAAATCCGAAACTTTCCCGGAACACTTCCGGTGTCCGAATATAGTCGTCCAATATATCAATCTTTATGTCTCGGACATTCCGAGACTCCTCGTCATATCCGTGATCTCATCCGGGACTCCGAACTACCTTCGGTACATCAATACTCATAAACTCATAATACCGATCGTCATCAAACGTTAAGCGTGCGGACCCTACGGGTTCGAGAACTATGTAGACATGACCGAGACTCATCTCCGGTCAATAACCAATAGCGGAACCTGGATGTTCATATTGGCTCCTACATATTCTACGAAGATCTTTTATCGGTCAGAACCGCATAACAACATACGTTGTTCCTTTTGTCAATGGTATGTTACTTGCCCGAGATTCGATCGTCGGTATCTCTATACCTAGTTCAATCTCGTTACTGGCAAGTCTCTTTACTCGTTCCGTAACTCATCATCTCGTGACTAACTCATTAGTCTTTTGCTTGCAAGGCTTATTGTGATGTGTGTTACCGAGAGGGCCCAGAGATACCTCTCCGACACTCGGAGTGACAAATCCTAATCTTGATCTATGCCAACACCACGAATACTTTCGAAGACACCTGTAGAGCATCTTTATGATCACCCAGTTACGTTGTGACATTTGATAGCACACAAGGTGTTCCTACGGTATTCGGGAGTTGCATAATCTCATAGTCATAGGAACATGTATAAGTCATGAAGAAAGCAATAGCAGTAAAACTAAACGATCATAGTGCTATGCTAACGGATGGGTCTTGTCCATCACATCATTCTCCTAATGATGTGATCCCGTTGGCCAAATGACAACTCATGTCTATGGCTAGGAAATATAACCATCTTTGATCAATGAGCTAGTCTAGTAGAGGCATACTAGGGACATACTGTTTTGTCTATGTATTCACACATGTACTAAGTTTCCGGTTAATACAATTCTAGCATGAATAAAAGACATTTATCATGATATAAGGAAATACAAATAACATCTTTATTATTGCCTCTAGGGCATATTTCCTTCAATTATTTGCTAAGCTGAAAGAAAAGTCCTTGAATCCTAGAATGAAACATGACCCTGCTTTTGCTACTTCACCTATCTTTGTTACAGATAAGAATTATGATTTCTCTTTTGATCCTGAGTTAATTACTTTAGTTGAATCTGATCCTTTCCATGGCTATGAATGTGAAACTGTTGTGGCACATCTCACTAAGTTGAATGATATAGCCACCCTGTTTACCAAAGATGAAAAGATTCGTTATTACTATATCCTTATGTTATTTCCTTTCTCATTAAAGGGTGATGCTAAGACATGGTTTAATTCTCTTGATCCTGGTTGTGTGCGTAGTCCCCGGGATATGATGTATTACTTCTCTGCTAAATATTTTCCCGCTCATAAGAAACAAGCTGCCTTACGGGAAATATATAATTTTGTGCAAATTAAAGAAGAGAGTCTCCCACAAGCTTGGGGGAGGCTTCTCCAATTACTTAATGCTTTGCCTGATCATCCTCTTGAGAGGAATGATATACTTGATGTCTTTTATAATGGACTAACCAATGCTTCCAGAGACCACCTGGATAGTTGTGCTGGTTGTGTTTTTAGGGAAAGAACAGTTGATCATGCTGAATTACTATTGAATAATATGCTGACCAATGAAAATAATTGGACACTTCCTGAACCAGCCCCTAAGCCAACTCCGAAGAAAAGGGGTGTTCTATTTCTTAGTCCTGAAGATATGCAAGAGGCAAAGAAATCCATGAAACAAAAAGGTATTAAAGCTGAAGGTGTTAAGAATTTACCACCTATTGAAGAAATACATGGTCTTAATAACCCAACATAGGTAGTAAAGGTAAATTCTCTTTATAGATTTGATGAAGGTGATATACCTCGTTATAAGTCTGCTAACCAATGCTTTGATGAGTTTGACAATTTTATTGTGAAACAAGAAAACTTCAATGCTTATGTTGGTAGACAATTGCAATGTAATGTTATATGATTGAACGCTTGAGTGATTTTACGTCTAGAGTTAAAAGAGAATTGAAACTTATTAGTATACATGCCTCTATGGTTACCACTCAAGTAGAACAAGTACTTAAGGCTCGGAATGATTTGCTGTCACATCCCCAACTTCACCTTGCATTAGGATAGCACTTCTCTGTTGCATCATGTTTAAGTTTCTCAGAAAGTTGAAATGGGGTTTGATCAAACCCTAGCACCAAAAGAATTCAACTAGGTTCAACCTAAAAATATTTTCATTGACCCAAAATGCCTTTGAAAATGTTCATGATTTTTGAATTGGTCTAGAACCTCTATCAAAAATGGTGCACACTTTTATAGGGTCATTCTAGATTTTTGAATTAATTCTTAAGTATTTGCATTTGGGCATTTAAATGCTATATATTATTTTAAATGTCCAAACATTCATGAACCAAAATGTTTACTGTTGGAAATAATCCAAACAGTATCCTCAAGCAGTTTCATGAATTTTGAGCTTGTTTTAGTATTTTAGAAAAAACCAAAACAAATGTAGAAAATAGAAAACAGAAAGATATTAGAGAGAGAGAGAGAGAGAGAGAGAGAGAGAGAGAGCCTCACCTGGGCCTTGCCTGCCTGGCCCAATCCCTGTTTTGGCCCAGCCCACCAGGGGCAAGGTTGTCTTCAACCTTGCGCCTACTGGCAGCTAGCGCCGAGCGCCACCTCCTGCTTCGCGTTGTCGACGTCTCCTGCGCCCTCGTCTGGTGCCGTGGAGCTGGCCTGGACGCCCAGAGCCCCCTGCACCTCTCCCTCTCTCCCCCGAACGCTCTCCCCCTCCTTTGTTTCCCCCACCGAACATGGCCGTCGCCGCCGTTCGCCGTTGCCGCGGCCACCAGCATCCCCACGCCCGGCCAGTTAGCCCATGAGCTCCGCCTCAGATCCGTGAAGCTCTAAGACGACGCACGCGACGCCAGGTGCCCCGATGCCACGCCATCATCGCCGTCTTCATCGCCACGGCCGGCGATCGCCGTTGCTCGATTCGCAGCATCAAGGATGCCCCCGAGCTCGTGGACCACCTCCTCGTCCTCGCTGTGAGCTCCACTGCGTTTCCCCTCTCTCCTTTTCGCTTGCCCCATTGCCGTAGCGCTGTTCCCGCCGTGACCGGAGCTCCCCACCGCCGGCCATGTCTCCACCGTGCACACTGCCACCTAGGGCCGTACCCGAGCACACCATGGAGCTCAGTGCACCCCCAGAAGCCTTTTGCACCCACTAGCTCCTCCCCTAGTGCACCACAGCGCCGTTTCCGTCGTCGCCCGAACTCCGGTGGCCGCAAAGAGCTCGCCGCCGACAGCTCCGTCCACCCCGGCCCCTCCCACTTGCGTGGATGGATGCGGGCGAGCAAGGGCTACACCCTGGTACCCTCAGCAAGCCAAAACGCCGCCCGTAGCGTGTTCCCGAGCCGCGCCGCCGTCGATTTGGTCACTGCCGGCGAGGTTCCGGTGACGCTGATGTGGCCTAATTAGTTCAGGCACTAATGACCCCCCCCCCTGGGTCAATGACAGGTGGACCCAGGCCCCTAACTAATTAAGGTTTAGACTTAGTTTAGTGTTATTTATTTCTGTTACTTAGATTGGACACTGACATGTGGGCCCTGGGCCCACTGACAGTTTAGTTAGTATTAACTTAAGGCTAATTAACCCTGCTAGCTAGTTGTGTCACTCACACGTGGGGCCTAGACTCTGTTAACCTTTAGTTTAGTTTTTAAACTTTTAGTTAGCCCTGAGAGACTGACCAGTGGGACCCACTGGTCAGGTTTGACCCGAACAGCCCGTGTTGACCTGCTGACATCAGCATGTGGTCATGCTGACGCAGTAAAGTATTTCTAGAATTTAAAATAAATCTTAAATGATTTATGAATTTCAGAAAATACTCAAACCTCCTAAAAATCATATAAAATGAACCGTAGCTCAGATGAAAATAATTTATAAATGAAAAATGATCAGAAAAAATCAAGGAATCTGTTTATGGCATTTTCATGCATGTTAGAACAACTTATGGCTGATGTTTAGGCCAAATCATATAAATGGCATTTGAATATCCACATATGGAGTTTGAATTTGAATCTTGGATTCAAACCAACTTCATTTAACCTGTTGCTAGTTGCATCAGCTCAAATCATAGCATAATGCCATTTCATGATCATGCATCATATTGTGCATTGCATTGATTGTGTTTCTTTCTCTGTTGCCGGTG
>LR738712.1:834560697-834589465 GCA_902687465.1 Secale cereale | reverse complement strand
AAAAAAAATATGAAAAAAAAATACTAATGGCGCACCGTAGGAGTGGTGCACCATTAGTAAGTTTAACTACTAATGGCGCACCACTCCCACGGTGCGCCATTAGTAGTTTTGAAAATAAAACAAAAAAAATAAAAATAAAATTTAAAAAAAATACTAATGGCGCACCGTGGATGTGGTGCGCCATTAGTAGTTTAACTACTAATGGCGCACTATCCACTGGTGCGCCATTAGTAGTTTTGAAAATAAAATGAAAAAAACATTGTTACTAATGGCGCACCACATCAACGGTGCGCCATTAGTATTTGGATACTAATGGCGCACCGCATGTCTGGTGCGCCATTAGTAACAATCCTATCTATAGCCATTTTCCTAGTAGTGGTGGGTTGTCTCATTGCAGCCGTCCTCAGGAACTGAGTTCTGTGTTTGTGATCCATGAAACAGCTACTACCACACATTGGGATCCTTAATTGACTCTCTCGGCTTCTTAATCACCCTTGTCCTCTGTCCAGGAGTTGCAAATAGTTTCTAGTGTTTGTAGTATGCTGGAGGCCGTGCGCAGTGCTGACCGGAGGGGTGGGCTGTGATGTAGTAGGCACGTGGCCGGGTATGCCGGGCGCCCGTTTGGTGTTGCGGAACCCTGTACACATCGTTCGGGGCCGTATGTGGAAACCTCGGCCGGACTCCCTGCGGATGGGACCTGAATAGGCGATAAACCTGGACTAGAGACTTGAGTGTTTAGGTAGGCTGTGGCCGACACCCTCGCTGGGCTTCCGCTTGAAGGTTGCCGAGTACATGTCGTGTAAACGGCGGTAAGTGGTGAGAGCGTGTGTGAAGAAATACACCCCTGCAGGGTTATATATGATCTATTCGAATAGCCGTGTCCGCGGAAATGGACTTCTGGGTTACCTGTACAGTTCATAGACAAGTGAAAGTGGATACTCTAAAACATGCAAGATAAGCGTGAGTGCTATGGATGGCCTTCTCGTAGGGAGACGGAAGCGGATCCATAGTGGTGTATTGGTTGGTGAATATGTGGACTCGTGTGCGCCACCTCAAAAGAGTCACTTGCAGTCGTAGTTTAGGATAGCCACCGAGTCAAAGCTGGCTTGCTGCAGTCAAACTCCATCACCTCCTTTATGATACCGATGCATATTTAGCTAGTTCTGATGTAAGTCTTGCTGAGTACCTTTGTACTCACGTTTGCTTAATTTACGTTTTGCAGAGAGACTCCAGTCTCACTAGTGGTTCCGCGTGGACTTCGACGTTTAGCTTGTTACCTCAGCTAGGATCTTGTACCCTTGGGACGGTCTTGTAGATAGTCAGGCTTCTCAGCCTTTTTCATTCGTAGTTGTCTGTACTCAGACATGTTATGCTTTAGTTTCCTGTATGCTCTGTATGTTGGGTCGTGTGACCTCTGTTTGTAATAAATGCTATGATGGCTCTTCTGGGCCTTTATCTATATGAGTTGTTGAGTTATGTTGTGATGCCTTGTTGTACAGCACATACTTGCATGTTATGCATACGTGTAATGTGTATTGCTATGTGTGGGATCCGACACCTAGTTGTTTACCTTTGGTAGCCTATCTTACAGGGAAATGTCTCCTAGTGCTTCCACTGAGCCTTGGTAGCTTGCTACTGCTCCGGAACACTTAGGCTGGCCGGCATGTGTCCTTCTTCGTTCCTGTGTCTGTCCCTTAGGGGAAATGTCACGCGTTGTTCCTTTAAGTCCTTGTAGCTTGCTACGACTTGGGTTCATACGTTGATGACCGACACGTTCGTTGCTGGGTCACGTATGCCTGTCTCTGTAATTTAGTTCCACTTTTGGTTTATAACTAGTCATGTCGGCCCGGGTTCTCTGTCATACGGATGCTAGCGACACTATCATATACGTGTTCCAAAATGCGCAAATGGACCCGGGCCAGGTAAGGTGGCACCCGTGGGGATACCGTGCGTGAGGCCGCAAAGTGATATGATGTGTTACGGGCTAGACCTGTGTGACTTTGGATCGGGGTCCTGACAGCTTTGGTATCAGAGCCTGACTGCCTGTAGGATTAGTAAGCCAAACTGGTCGAAGTCGTGTCTAGAAACTCTTTAGTTATATAAGGGAATTGATTGTGGAAGGGAACGTAAGGCTCTTTTTACTCCTTTACCTTATGACCTTCTGATCTGAGTCGTCCTCTTCTTTTCTACGGGGAATAAGGAACTAGGCTTCCTCTTCTGTCTATCAGGATCACGTTAATTGTGGATTCAACCCTCAGTTCAGTTTCTTCTACCTCCGTGTGTTGATAGTTGGTCTCGGAATCTTGTTATTGTGATGTTGAGTGGTTATGCTATCCTTTTGCTTGGATCTCAAAATCCTTTTGAGCAATTACAGCCGTTATGTTGTCCAAGTCTTCCCAGGTTTCTAAACAATCTGATGCGATTGCAAATCCCTTCCTCCTGTTCCCGATGCTCCTTTGGGCCAGATTAACCACACTATTCGCTGTGTTGAGGTACTCCGTTGCCTCGACATACATGTTGGAGTTATTATTATGACCCTAAGTGTCTAGAGTATCACTTAGTAATCTAGCCATGTACTATGTTCCCAGCGTGATCATTCTGGCCATCATTCTCGAAAGCATCCCGTGATGCCATTTAGTTAGTAGGCATTCTACTCCTGGGTTCTTGGACCCGAGATTCACTCTACTTACTTCATGTTGATAGTGTATGCTCGTTTCTTTAGGATATTAGTAACCTTGTTATAGTCCTCGAGGTCCGTGGTTATCGTTCTTCCAATACCATGAACCATCATGGCAGGAGTTCTTCTGAACCAAAAGATCACAACCAGAGTGCTCTTGAGTAGTACTCCATTCATATTGTGACTCTGCCAATTCTACCTTTCTGCATGGGTTATCCGGAAGAAATATGTTGAACTAGTTCGACATACTAATCTATGCACACACAACTCAGAAAGTTATTTGATCCTTGAGTTGTTCCTTTTAGTTGTATTTTGACCTTCGTCTATCAAGAGTATGCGTGCATTCGTTCATCGATGCCTATTACTCCTGTGGTCTGTCAAGCCATTCTATTCTGGAATGACTAGGAGAAACAAACTCCAGTACCTTATCCATATCCAGGATTGGGTCAAAGAAGTTGTACTTCGTAGATGAAGAATGCTAATCCAGCTTCTAATCTGTTCTATCCTGGAGTATTACCATCCTTATGTCAAGAATGTCATGGGAATTGCACCACCTATTATGAACTTTTGATAAGGTGATACTTCTCGCCATCATCGTTAATTCCTCGGCCTCCGTGTTATTGTAACCGGAATGCTGACAAGTGAATTGTGATGTGTGAAATCAATACTCCGAGCAACTTCGTTGCTTGGTAGTTAAAGGACAACAATTTCATTCTTAGCGTGTTGATTACTGAATCACCATTCTAAGATTGATCGTGCTACTAGTCCATCTTTCCTGGTGCACTCCTTGATCAGTGAGTTAGGATTGTGTCAATCTCTCGCTCTTTTGATCATATCATCTTGCCCTAAAAAGCAAGATTGATCTCGAGCTTAGTAACATATCGGTGGTCCGTGATTTTCCGAATATGTTCTCGGAAGTATTACCAGGTTGCTCCCTGGCCGTTATGTTGAGCTCGTGATCAAGCTGGTTTCTCTCTAAACCACCCTTTCTCCAAGAATCTGTGTTGGATACCCTGAGCTAGTCGGTTAAGCTAAACGACAACTTGGAGAGTTGGAAGATAAAAGCTTGCCTGACTTAGTTCCTTCCAAGGGATATCTTTTGTGTGTGTGTTGAAGAAAGATGATATCTTGATCGATTGATCCTCGTGATCAATTGTTGGATCTATTGTCTTGTCCAAACTTTGATTTGAGTGTGGGCTATCGTCAAGTCAAATCAGAACCAATGGTATTCATAATGTTGTCTTACTCGTGGTTGATCCCTCGAGCATACACCGTTACATCTATTGGTCAGACCAATGCTATCACCTTGTTCACATAGTTATGGAATTCCAGTTTATGGAAGCCTCGATGAATTGTTGTTGAGCCCATCGGCAACATGTTTATCCCCTCCATGATTCATGTTGGACATTAACCTAGTGTTGGAAACTTTGTAAGCATTGCCTTCGTGTCCCGTTCATGAGGTATATGTTCGATGAGAGGAGAGACTTTCCCTAATTCATGTGTAATTGATGTAAGTTGCCACCGCGAGTTCGAGAAAGTTGTTTTGCTTCCTGTGGAATCATCCCAAGTCAGTCATGCATACGTGCGAAGTATTCTGTGGTTTGGAGACTTGGAACCTTCACTCTATATGTATCCCTAGCACACCAAGCCACTGATTGATTTGTTCAAGGAGAAGAAGTTTCTTCTTAATACTTAGACTTATGCAAGGACTTTGATGTCCTCGATGATGGTTCCCCAACCCGAACTTGGTAGTGTTTCATTATAAGACTACTATGTGGTCATGCTTGTCTTGGACAACATGTTCACATGTAAGTAGCAGAACCAGCTCATGTTTTGGAGCTTGCTATCGTAGTTCATTTCCTGAGAATCTCGCAACACCGTCTCGTCGATCTGTGTTGCAAACTTTCATTTTTCTTTCTAGACTCGATGAGTCTAGAATATCCTGACACCAACCAGAACTGAATCTCAGGCAGATATGATGGTTGGAGCATTTCCCAAGAACTATAATATTGGTCTCTCGATAATCGGTAAAGTGGATGTCGTGGCCAACACACCCAGCCGGAAGACCTATTGTTGTAGAATCTTGATTGAAGAAGTTGGCCACCTCCCCATAAGGATTTCGTAGGATTTACTCCCTAGTTGTTCCTTATGGATTTTTGTGCTCCTGAAGTCCGACCTTTTACTTGACGTTCTAGGTACCAAACCATTTTAATAAATGGGTTGCGCTAGCACATCAAGGAGAACATTAGAAGCGGAGTGCTAAATGTCTCTCGGTCGATCATCCAGATTTTGCCCCTTGACTCCGCTAAGGCGAAATCTGAGAAAGTGTTATCTTCCTTTGCGTCTGCATCGTCCATCGCTATTCATCATGGTCGTATGTCGTGTTGTCAGCACCATTGGCACGAATATTGGTAAAACCTTGATGAATATGGAAATGCTCAAGTTCTTGAGAGCACGCACAAGCACTATGTGTTATCACTGGCACTAACCGGGATTGCTCCCAGTGTTCTTGGTTATGCTATAACCTCTCAAAGAGTAGATTCACTCTCTACTGCTGGGTCTCTTCCCAATTACCAGAACCATTCCCAGCATTTGCATTTTGTTCCTAGCTTGCACCGCCAATGTGCCAATTTTTCATGGATTGCCCTTCTCAGCCACTGTTGTTTAGGATTATTTTCAGAAGTGGACTTGCCATGGGTCCCATCCATTTTTGGTGATAAGCAAAATCAACCTTGGCGTTGTCTTTAACAAGGCAGTCCACATCATCTATTCTAGATGGAGAATGTCATTCTTTCGGACTCCGTCAAACGATCGATTGTGATTTGCCTTAGGCTGGTATAGAGAATTTCAATGATCTCTGTATCAAAAGTAATTCTTTTTGCCACTTAAGGGAATAACTCTACGGGTCACCTTCTCCAAGGTGCCTCGTCTGGTGGTATCGATCACCATCCTCTTAGGTGTGGAATTATTGCCTGTCAAGTGAATCTTCATCGTTTGTTTCACTCCATCCCTTTGGATGAGTGTCCCGTGTCTCAGCTCAAGAGATGTTTCAATGTCTCACTCCATGAGTTGATCTTGAGTCGCTTGATCTTCAGAAGATCATTTTTGTAGAGCTTCTTTCGTCGTCACCGTGTTGGACAAAGACCTCGAAAGCAAGGATGTCAGGATCAACATAATGCAAGCAATCAACATTCATATGAAGGACAGTTGGATCATGAAGATTGTGTTAGTTTGCGTCCCCCCCTCATCTTACCCTACACTTGAATCTCGGGACGAGATTCTTGTTTAGTAGGGGTGTGTTGTCACATCCCCAGCTTCACCTTGCATTAGGATAGCACTTGTCTGTTGCATCATGTTTAAGTTTCCCAGAAAGTTGAAATGGGGTTTAATCAAACCCTAGCACCAAAAGAATTCAACTAGGTTCAACCTAAAAATATTTTCATTGACCCAAAATGCCTTTGAAAATGTTCATGATTTTTGAATTGGTCTAGAACCTCTGTCAAAAATGGTGCACACTTTTATAGGGCCATTCTGGATTTTTGAATTAATTCTGAAGTATTTGCATTTGGGCATTTAAATGCTATATATTATTTTAAATGTCCAAATATTCATGACTAAAATGTTTACTGTTGGAAATAATCCAAACAGTATCCTCAAGCAGTTTCATGAATTTTGAGCTTGTTTTAGTATTTTAGAAAAAACCAAAACAAATGCAGAAAATAGAAAACAGAAAGAAATTAGAGAGAGAGAGAGAGAGAGCCTCACCTGGGCCTTGCCTGCCTGGCCCAATCCTTGTTTAGGCCCAGCCCACCAGGGGCAAGGTTGTCTTCAACCTTGCGCCTACTGGCAGCCAGCGCCGAGCGCCACCTCCTGCTTCGCGCTGTCAATGTCTCCTGCGTCCTCGTCTGGTGCCGGGGAGCTGGCCTGGACGCCCAGAGCCCCTTGCACCTCCCCCTCTCTCCCCCGAACGCTCTCCCCCTCCTTTGTTTCCCCCACCGAACACGGCCGTCGCCGCCATTCGTCGTTGCCGCGGCCACCAGCATCCCCACGCCCGACCAGTTAGCACATGAGCTCCGCCTCAGATCCGTGAAGCTCTAAGACGACGCACGCGACGCCAGGTGCCCCGATGCCACGCCATCATCGCCGTCTTCATCGCCACGGCCGGCGATCGCCGTTGCTCGATTCGCAGCATCAAGGACGCCCCCGAGCTCGTGGACCACCTCCTCGTCCTCGCTGTGAGCTCCACTGTGTTTCCCCTCTCTCCTTTTCGCTTGCCCCCTTGCCGTAGCGCCGTTCCCGCCGTGACCGGAGCTCCCCGCCGCCGGCCATGTCGCCACCGTGCACACTGCCACCAAGGGCCGTACCCGAGCACACCACGGAGCTCAGTGCACCCCCAGAAGCCTTTTGCACCCAATAGCTCCTCCCCTAGTGCACCACAACGCCATTTCCGTTGTCGGCCGAACTTCGGTGGCCGCAAAGAGCTCGCCGCCGGCAGCTCCGTCCACCCCGGCCCCTCCCACTTGCATGGATGGATGCGGGCGAGCAAGGGCTACGCCCTGGTACCCTCAGCAAGCCAAAACGCCGCCCGTAGCATGTTCCCGAGCCGTGCCACCGTCGATTTGGTCACCGCTGGCGAGGTTCCGGTGACGCTGACGTGGCCTAATTAGTTCAGGCACTAATGACCCCCTGGGTCAATGACAGGTGGACCCAGGCCCCTAACTAATTAAGGTTTAGACTTAGTTTAGTGTTATTTATTTCTGTTACTTAGATTGGACACTGACATGTGGGCCCTGGGCCCACTGATAGTTTAGTTAGTATTAACTTAAGGCTAACTAACCCTGTTAGCTAGTTGTGTCATTGACACGTGGAGCCCAGACTCTGTTAACCTTTAGTTTAGTTTTTAAACTTTTAGTTAGCCCTGAGAGACTGACCAGTGGGACCCACTGGTCAGGTTTGACCCAAACAACCCCTGTTGACCTGCTGACGTCAGCATGTGGTCATGCTGATGAAGTAAAGTATTTCTGAATTTAAAATAAATCTTAAATGATTTATGAATTTTAGAAAATACTCAAACCTGCTAAAAATCATATAAAATCAACCGTAGCTGATACGTCCAAAACGTATCTATAATTTCTGCTTGCTCCATGCCTCTTTTGGGTGATATTGCTATGTTATTTATACAGTTCCATACACTTTTGATCATATTTGGACTAACCTATTAACTCAGTGCACCCCAGTGCCAGTTTCTGTTTTCGGCTGTTTTTGTATTTCAGGTTTTCCCATTACGAGAACTGCCAGAAAAATCCCGGAAAAATTATATAAAAAATCAGCGTTCCAGAAGCTTCCCGGCACCCGAAGTACAGCCGAAGGGGGGCCACCAGGGCTCCAGGCGCCCTGGTGGCGCGCCCCCCCTGGCCGCGCCGGGGGGCGCCTGGGCCCCCCGAGCCTCCGCTGATGCCCCCCTTTGGCATATATTTATATCGTGTCCCGAAACCCTCGAGACGGAAACCCTTTTTCGCGAACTCATCTCTGGTCCACCGCCGCCGCGCTTCCAAGATCGGGAGCACCAGGAGAACTCTTCCCGGCACCTTGCCGGAGGGGAGGATCACCACCGGGAGCTTCTCCACCACCATGGACGCCTCCCGGATGAGTTTTGAGTAGTCTCCCTTGGACCATGGGTCCATGACCAGTAGCTATGTGATGTTCTCCTCCCGTTCTTGTGCTTCACTAATTAGTCCTCGTGAGCTGCCCTACATGATCGAGGCACATATGTAATCCTTATGCTGTTGCTATGATGAGTTTGCTGGGATCCGATGGATTGTGAGATTATGTTCAGATTGTGTTTGAGTAATATATTTGATCTACCTCTTTTATATTTATGTTCGTAAGTAATTCTTGCATGTTCTCCATTGTTATTTATTGCTTTGGCCAAGTAGTAGGTAGTGACTCCAAGAGGGAACGTTATGCTTGATTGTGGGTTCATGCCCCTCGATGACTAGCTTGAGTGACAGAAACATGAGTCTAGGGGATGTGGTGTTGCCACAAGGGGGAAAACAACGGTGCTTGTGCCCGCGGGTGCAAGGATTGTTTGCTTTACGCAAAGTTCTTTTAATGCAGTTGTCTGTTGCTTTGAGTTTACACTATGGGTGGGACTCGCAACTTAATACCAGCGAGATGTTCTGGATAGATATCTCAAGATGGATGATTAGTAGTAGATGCAGATGGATTTCGGTCTACTTGCCTTGGCGTACCGCCCATGCTTTGAACCTCTACCTTTCTTGCAACATAGTTAGCATTGGTTTGCGCACATAATTCTGTCAATTGCCCAGCTGTAATTCGTTTACCTCACATAGCTGTTTTATCGTCTTTTGGGAGAGAGACATCACTAGTGAACATCATGGGACTCCGGTCCATATTACCATCACTGATCACATCCGCTATTTAGTTTCCGCTTTTATTTACTATTTGCAGCAAAACCTATCACTATTACCACTTGTGTTTGATCCTTTGTAAACGACAACGCCGGAGGGATTGACAACCTCTCTGTACTCATTGGGAGCAAAGTTATTTGTATCTGTGTGCAGGTCCATGTTGATTGCTAATATCTGGCGCCGTTAGTAGTTGACACCTTCTTGTTGAAACTGGGAGTCTCAGGGAAATCGATCCTTGGTATCTTTGCCAAGGGAAAACTTTCGCTACACTGCATCTCAAACCTTCCACTTGGGGTAACCAACGAGGGGCGAGAAGCCATCAAGCAAAGTTTTCTGGCGCCGTTGCCGAGGACTCCACTCTTCAGGATAGGGGAGTTGCACGCTAGCTTTTACCTTTGCTTTTTAGTCTTGTTAGTTTACCTTTCAGTTTTTGCTTTAGTATCTTTTATCGAAAATCACAAAAATAGTTATCTTGCTTGCTTGCTACTATGGGTTCCACCGAGAACACCAAGTTGTGTGACTTCACTAGTCACAACAACGATGACTTTATCTGCACACCTATCACTACACCTGCCACTTCAGCACCTTCGTATGAAATTAAACCTGCTTTACTGAACCTAGTTATGAAAGATCAATTCTCCGGTGCTGGAGATGATGCTGCTTTACACTTAAACAACTTTTTTGAACTTTGTGATATGCAAAAGTACCAAGAAATAGATGGTAATATTGTTAAGCTTAAGCTTTTTCCTTTCTCCTTGAGAGGAGGAGCTAAAATTTGGTTTCAGTCTTTGCCTAGAAATAGCATAGATTCATGGGACAAGTGCAAAGATGCTTTTATTGGAAAATACTATCCACCTGCTAAAATTATCCAACTAAGAAGCAACATAATGAATTTTAAACAGTTGGATAATGAACATGTTGCCCAAGCTTGGGAACGTATGAAATCTCTTATCAAGAACTGCCCTACTCATGGTTTGACTACTTGGATGGTTATCCAAACTTTTTATGCAGGCTTGAACTTTACCTCGCGGAACTTGTTAGATTCGGCCGCGGGAGGAACTTTTATGTCAACTACACTTGGTGTTGCCACGAAGCTTCTCGATGAGATGATGACCAACTATTCCCAATGGCACACCGAACGCGCTCCAACAGGTAGGAAGGTAAACTCCGTCGAGGAGATTTCCTCCCTAAATGAAAAAGTTGACTTGATCATGTCCCTACTTTCGAAGCAATCTTCTATTGATCCTCGTCATGTTCCTTTAAATTCTTTGATTGCTCAAGAACAAGTAGATGTGAACTTTATCTCTAGAAACAATTTTAACAACAATGCTTATAGGAGTAACTTTGGTAACAATCCTAGACCGTTCCCCTCTAACTCTTATGGGAACAACAATGTTTATCCTAGCACCAAGAACTCCACTACTGAACTAGAGATTATGCTTAAAGATTTCATCACTACCCAAAAAGCCTTTAATAATAGTGTAGAAGAAAAACTAAACAAACTAGATGATCTCTCTTCGAAGGTAGACAATTTAGCCAATGAGGTAGAATTGCTTAAAATTAGAACTTCTCCTCTTGAGGAGAGGAAGGTCACTCTTATGAATGCTATTGAAGTGCAAATTAATGAAAATATTAGGATGATGGCTAAACTTGAAGAGAGATGGGCTAGAGAAAGGGAGGAAGAAGATAGAATTAAAAGCCTTCCTACCCACCACACTGTTGCTACTATCCAAGTTGTTGAGGATATCCAAACTCTTAGCACCCAATGCACTCCTGGTCCCGATGGACCTATTAATGGTGATGCTATGAATATAGAAACTACCAAACAAGTGAACCTAAAGGACACCACTACCACCTTACTTGATAGCAGTGACCTTGATTTTGATAATTGCACTCTTACCGAAGTTATTGATTTCCTTCACAAGATGTCTAGAGATCCCCGCACTAGCACGCTTAACCTTGCCTTCACAGAGCATATCACTAATGCTCTTATCAAAGCTAGGGACGAGAAACTTAGAGTAGAAGCCTCCATACCTAGAAAGCTAGAAGATGGTTGGGATCCTATGATTAAAATTAAGTTGAATAACTTCTCTTGCTATGCTTTATGTGATGTTGGTGCTAGTACCTCTGTTATGCCCAAAAGAATATATGATATGCTTAAATTGAAACCTTTTGATTCTTGTTCTTTTGGTGTTCGTCTCGTTGATTCTTCCATAAAGAAACCTTTGGGGAGGATCGACGATGTTCTTATCATTGTCAATGACAATTATGTTCCCGTTGATTTTACTATTATGGACATTGAATGTGAACCTTCTTGTCCAATTATTTTGGGACGTCCTTTTCTACGCACCGTTGGTGCTATCATTGACATGAAAGAGGGGAATATAAAATTCCAGTTTCCTCTCAAGAAAGGGATGGAACACTTCCCTCGAAAGAAGATTAAGTTACCTTTTGAGTCCGTTATACGGGCTAGCTATTCTTTTACTCTTGACAAAACTTGATCTCTTTGCATTATGCCTAGCTTAAAGGCATAAAAGAAAACACTTTTGGGAGGCAGCCCAATGAATAAATTTTATTTTGCTTTTGTTGTGTCTTGATGTTGTTACTACAGTAGCATCATCATTGTATCTTTGCTTTTCAATTTTGTGCCAAGTGTAGCCTCTGATTGCAAGAAAGTTCAAAAGTTGTGACGTGCTGTCCAGGAAACATATTCTGTCCTTGGATGGAAAAATTCGTATAAAATCACCAGATCATCTTTTTGGTTTGAATTTTTCGACAGCGTGCTCTATATAATTGTCTTTCATGCGTCTGTTTTGAGTTTTTTGATTAGAGTTGCAGAAGTACCCCGAAAAAATCATTTACTACCTGCTGTTCTGTTTTTCACAGATTCTGTCCTGTTTTGCCTTTCCTTCATTTTGCAAACCTAGAGCTTGTTTTTTCTTTGCAAAAACCTTTTGGCAATCTTGAGAAACAGTAGACCTTCAAGAATATCCTTATTTCCAGCAAGGAACAATTATTTTATTAAGGGTACTAACCTCGCTAACCAGATTATGATGAGTTATGTATGAAGGGAGTTTTCAAGTGTGCGAGGGAAGATGATAAAAAGATTCAGGAGTGTCAAACGCTCAAGCTTGGGGATGCCCCATGCACCCCCAAGAAATATTCAAGGAGACTCAAGCGTCTAAGCTTGGGGATGCCCCCGTGCATCCCCTTCTCCATCAACATTATCAGTTCGTCTTTCGTTCCACTATATTTTAATCACTTCACGTGTTATGTGCTATGCTTGGTGCGTCTTGCTTTTAGTTTTCCTTTTTAGTTTTCTTTAGCTTTTCATAACGAGTCGGAACTCAGCTTTCTTTATGTGGGAGAGAAACACGCTCCACTTCTACCTAGAACATAACATAGAATTTTCATGTTTATCTTTGCTGTGTGTGTTCTTTGTCTTTCAATAGCTACTATCATGCTTAGCTCTTAACTTTCATGCTTATCTTTCTAAAGAGCTTTTGTTTAGTTGGTTGCTTGAACTCTCTTTATTTATCATGATTATCTCATTAAGAGAGTTTGCTTCCGTTGCACTGGTTGATATGTCTATGATAAAGATGCTACGTGCATAATGGCGCTTAGTAGTTCATGTTTTCTTATGGTTAGTCTCCAATAGCTGGGGGGTTCCCAATGTGTTATTGGAGTACCAACATGATTTGTTTGCCTATGATGTGGTATGGTTTAGTAATATCTTCCTTCAAGAATTTATTTTGATTGACTTGGCGTATGCTCACGCATATTTAAGACTGTAAAGAAAGTCTGTCAAGCCTTGATGATCTTTTGTTTCTGAGTAGCGATATAACTTCCATGCCTGATTCAATGTTGCTTTGTCGCTCTGCATGATTATGACCGTCATTGCTCTCTTAGTTGGTCGCTCCCAGTCTTTTGCTAACCTCCACCTGTACTAAGCGGACTGACTGCTTGTGCATCCAAATTCCTTTAAACCAGTTATGCCATATGAGTCCACCATACCTTCCTACATGGTATTTACCTGCCATTCCTAACGGAGACTTTCATGTACCATCTCGAAACTATTCAAAGAAAAAAATGCATTCTTATGTTGTGCCTCTGTTTTAAGTTCATGAGGAAGTAGTAGTTAATTCATGATCTTTTTAAGTTGGACAAGCTTCACCCCGGGATTGCATGTATAATGTGCAAACCCATAATACGAGAAGGAACTGGCATTGAGTGCGCCCGGCTCAAAATAATATAACAAACAAACCCTCCTTCACGCTTTGTTCATGAGAAATCAGAAAACTTTGGCAGTGATAAACAAAGGAGATTAAGAGGATGTGATCGTCCTCATTCGGGAGCCGTTCCTCGAAACTTGTCCATCTCAAGAAGTGATTGAGTTGTCTGCTAGCATTCGTTGACGAAACATGCATAATCTAAAAAAAATATTATTACCTCTGTTTTTAAAACCAAGAGCTCTGGTACATGTTTTGTCTTTGTTTCCGACTACGGGTTTTCAACCTTGCCAACAAAAGCCACGGTTCGAGAGTCTCCACCTTCTTTTAAAGCACCAACTACTGAGAGCATGATTGTCATTCTGAGTGTAATGTGCATTGTCCCAAAGTAGCATTGTCTTCTGCATGATTGTGATATCGTTTATTTTGAAATCATTGTATCTAGTCATCACTTAAACCTTGGAGGTGCCCCTGCATTTATGTTTTGCTTCACTAAAGGGGGCAAGCGAGATATCACTTTATCATATTTGCACACCATGCTCATTGCAAATCTATTTGATGTTTCACTATCATATTGTAAAACTTTCAGTTCTTTGTGATTTTCTCATGAGGCAACTTAATTACTACAGATTCATTGTCTCAGTAAGCTTTTGTCATGTGACTATGAAAAAGTCCTATATGGTTAATAGCATGTCACCACAGAAATTATTCTTGTTATCATTTACCTACTCGAGGACGAGCATGAATTAAGCTTGGGGATGTTGATACGTCCAAAACGTATCTATAATTTCTGCTTGCTCCATGCCTCTTTTGGGTGATATTTCTATGTTATTTATACACTTCCATACACTTTTGATCATATTTGGACTAACCTATTAACTCAGTGCACCCCAGTGCCAGTTTCTGTTTTCGGCTGTTTTTGTATTTCAGGTTTTCCCATTATGAGAACTGCCAGAAAAATCCCGGAAAAATTATATAAAAAATCAGCGTTCCAGAAGCTTCCCGGCACCCGAAGTACAGCTGGAGGGGGGCCACCAGGGCTCCAGGCGCCCTGGTGGCGCGCCCCCCCTGGCCGCGCCGGGGGGGGGGCGCCTGGGCCCCCGGAGCCTCCACTGATTCCCCCCTTTGGCATATATTTATATCGTGTCCCGAAAACCTCGAGACGGAAACCCTTTTTCGCGATCTCATCTCTGGTCCGCCGCCGCCGCGCTTCCAATATCGGGAGCACCAGGAGAACTCTTCCCGGCACCCTGCCGGAGGGGAGGATCACCACCGAGAGCTTCTCCACCACCATGGACGCCTCCCGGATGAGTTGTGAGTAGTCTCCCTTGGACCATGGGTCCATGACCAATAGCTATGTGATGTTCTCCTACCGTTCTTGTGCTTCACTAATTAGTCCTCGTGAGCTGCCCTACATGATTGAGGCACATATGTAATCCTTATGCTGTTGCTATGATGAGTTTGCTGGGATCCGATGGATTGTGAGATTATGTTCAGATTGTGTTTGAGTAATATATTTGATCTACCTCTTTTATATTTATGTTCGTAACTAATTCTTGCATGTTCTCCGTTGTTATTTATTGCTTTGGCCAAGTAGTAGGTAGTGACTCCAAGAGGGAACGTTATGCTTGATTGTGGGTTCATGCCCCTCGATGACTAGCTTGAGTGACAGAAACATGAGTCTAGGGGATGTGCTGTTGCCACAAGGGGGAAAACAACGGTGCTTGTGCCCGCGGGTGCAAGGATTGTTTACTTTATGCAAAGTTCTTTTAATGCAGTTGTCTGTTGCTTTGAGTTTACACTATGGGTGGGACTCGCAACTTAATACCAGCGAGATGTTCTTGATAGATATCTCAAGGTGGATGATTAGTAGTAGATGCAGATGGATTTCGGTCTACTTGCCTTGGCGTACCACCCATGCTTTGAACCTCTACCTTTCTTGCAACATAGTTAGCATTGGTTTGCGCACATAATTCTGTCAATTGCCCAGCTGTAATTCGTTTACCTCACATAGCTGTTTTATCGTCTTCTGGGAGAGAGACATCACTAGTGAACATCATGGGACTCCGGTCCATATTACCATCACTGATCACATCCGCTATTTACTTTCCGCTTTTATTTACTATTTGCAGCAAAACCTATCACTATTACCACTTGTGTTTGATCCTTTGTAAACGACAAGGCCGGAGGGATTGACAACCTCTCTGTACTCGTTGGGAGCAAAGTTATTTGTATCTGTGTGCAGGTCCACGTTGATTGCTAATATCTGGCGCCGTTAGCAGTTGACACCTTCTTGTTGAAACTGGGAGTCTCAGGGAAATCGATCCTTGGTATCTTTGCCAAGGGAAAACTTCCGCTACACTGCATCTCAAACCTTCCACTTGGGGTAACCAACGAGGGGCGAGAAGCTATCAGTAGCTCAGATGAAAATAATGTTGTGCCTACTCATTCATGCTTTCTGGTTATGCCTGCTATTGCTTAGAGTTGTGTCAGGTCTGATTCATTGGGGATGAATTGGAATGTGGTGAACATGTCCTACTGTTGAGAGCTAAGTGTGTGAACACGATTTGATAAAGGTAGCGATGAGAGGCCACGTAGGAGTACATGGTGGGTTGTCTCATTGCAACCGTCCTCAGGAACTGAGTTCTGTGTTTGTGATCCATGAAACAGCTACTACCACACATTGGGATCCTTAATAGACTCTCTCGGCTTCTTAATCACCCTTGTCCTCTGTCCAGGAGTTGCAAGTAGTTTCTAGTGTTTGTAGTATGCTGGAGGCCGTGCGCAGCGCTGACCGGAGGGGTGGGCTGTGATGCGGTAGGCACGTGGCCGGGTATGCCGGGCGCCCGTTCGGTGTCGCCGAACCCTGTACACATCGTCCGGGGCCGTATGTGGAAACCTCGGCCGGACTCCCTGCGGATGGAACCTGAATAGGCGATAAACCTGGACTAGAGACTTGAGTGTTTAGGAAGGCTGTGGCCGACACCCTCGCTGGGCTTCCGCTTGAAGGTTGCCGAGTACATGTCGTGTAAACGGCGGTAAGTGGTGAGAGCGTGTGTGAAGAAGTACACCCCTACAGGGTTATATATGATCTATTCGAATAGCCGTGTCCGCGGAAATGGACTTCTGGGTTACCTGTACAGTTCATTGACAAGTGAAAGTGGATACTCTAAAACACGCAAGATAAGCGTGAGTGCTATGGATGGCCTTCTCGTAGGGAGACGGAAGCGGATCCATAGTAGTGTATTGGTTGCTGAATATGTGGACTCGTGTGCGCCACCTCAATAGAGTCACTTGCAGTCGTAGTTTAGGATAGCCATCGAGTCAAAGCTGGCTTGCTGCAGTCAAACTCCATCACCCCCTTTGTTGATACCGATGCATATTTAGCGAAATCTGATGTAAGTCTTGCTGAGTACCTTTGTACTCACGTTTGCTTAATTTATGTTTTGCAGAGAGACTCCAGTCTCACTAGTGGTTCCGCGTGGACTTCGACGTTTAGCTTGTTACCTCAGCTAGGATCTTGTACCCTTGGGAGGGTCTTGTAGATAGTCAGGCTTCTCAGCCTTTTTCATTTGTAGTTGTCTGTACTCAAACATGTTATGCTTTTGTTGCCTGTATGCTCTGTATATTGGGTCATGTGACCTCTGTTTGTAATAAATGCTATGATGGCTCTTCTGGGCCTTTATCTATATGAGTTGTTGAATTATGTTGTGATGCCTTGTTGTACAGCACATACTTGCATGTTATGCATACGTGTAATGTGTATTGCTATGTGTGGGATCCGACACCTAGTTGTTTACCTTTGGTAGCCTATCTTACAGGGAAATGTCTCCTAGTGCTTCCACTGAGCCTTGGTAGCTTGCTACTGCTCCGGAACACTTAAGCTGGCCGGCATGTGTCCTTCTTCGTTCCTGTGTCTGTCCCTTAGGGGAAATGTCATGCGTTGTTCCTTTAAGTCCTTGTAGCTTGCTACGACTTGGGTTCATACGTTGATGACCAACACGTTCGTTGCTGGGTCATGTATGCCTGTCTCTGTAATTTAGTGCCACTTTTGGTTTATAACTAGTCATGTCGGCCCGGGTTCTCTGTCATATGGATGCTAGCGACACTATCATATACGTGTGCCAAAATGCGCAAACGGTCTCGGGCCAGGTAAGGTGGCACCCATGGGGATACCGTGCGTGAGGCCGCAAAGTGATATGATGTGTTACAGGCTAGACCTGTGTGAATTTGGATCGGGGTCCTGACATTTGCTCAATGAATTAAATGGTAAGAATAATGACTATGCTGTTAGAGTTGCAACTAGAGGTGGTAAAATGACTCAGGAACCTTTGTATCTTGAGGGCCAGCCAAAGAGAAATGAGCAAGATTCTCAGAGAACTAATTTAGATGCACCTAGTTCCTCTAAGAAGAAGAAAAAGAAAAATGATAGGACTTTGCATGCTTCTAGTGAACCTGTAGCTGACACCCCTGAGAATCCCAATGATATATCTGTTTATGATGCTGAGACACAATCTGGTAATGAACATGAACCTAGTGATAATATAAATGATGATGCTCAACCTAGCAATGATAATGATGTAGAAATTGAACCTGTCGTTGATCTTGATAACCCACAATCAAAGAATCAACGTGATGATAAGAGAGACTTTATTGCTAAGAAGCACGGTAGGGAAAGAGAACCATGGGTTCAGAAACCCATGCCTTTTCCTCCTAAGACATCCAAGAAAAAGGATGATGAGGATTTTGAGCGCTTTGCTGAAATGATTAGACCTATCTTTTTGTGTATGCCTTTGACTGATGTGCTTAAAACAAATCCTTATGCTAAGTATATGAAAGATATTATTACCAATAAAAGAAAGATACTTGATGTAGAGATTTCCACCATTCTTGCCAATTACACTTTTAAAGGTGGAATACCTAAGAAATTAGGAGATCCAGGAGTACCCACTATACCTTGCTCCATTAAACGAAACTATGTTAAAATTGCTTTATGTGATCTTGGAGCAGGTGTTAGTGTTATGCCTCTTTCTTTATATCGTAGACTTGACTTGAGTAAGTTGACACCTACTGAAATATCTTTGCAAATGGCTGATAAATCAACTGCTATACCTGTCAGTATTTGTGAGGATGTGCCTGTTGTAGTTGCAAATGTTACTATTCTAACGGACTTTGTTACACTTGATATTCCCGAGGACGATAGTATGTCTATTATCCTTGGTAGAACCTTTTTGAACACTGCAGGGGCTGTTATTGATTGCAACAAAGGCAATGTCACTTTTCATGTCAATGGTAATGAGCATCCGGTACACTTTCCGAGGAAACAACCTCAGGTCCTCAGTATCAATTATATTGGAAATAAAAAAGTTCAATTTACAACCCTGAACAAAGTTGGTGGTTCACATAACCCCCTGATCTTTATTTCGGTTCTCTTTACCCCCTGAAAAATCTCAAACCGGATAAAAGACCCCCTTGGGTGGTTTGTCTCAACATGCAGCTGATGTGGTGCTGGTCAACGGTGGTTTTGACCTGTGGGTGGGACCACGAGGATTAACGTAACTGAAATAGGAAATTATCCCATGGTTAATTAGGCAATGGGACCCGCTTGGCAATGACTCAGGGGGTGTTGGCCCAGTTGTGAGGGTGGTCCTGGGTGTCGACCGCGGCGGAGAGCCTCCACCGCGTGAGGCCCTCGAGATGGCGTCGAGCAGGTCGCGGCGGAGGTCGTCGTCAGTGGGGAACCGCGCGTCGATGGCCAGGAACTCGTGGGCCGCGGTGGTGGCGGCCACGAGGTCTTTGGCCGCCAGGGCGCGGCGCGCGGCGTCGAGCGCGTCGGAACGGTCAAGCACAGCCTCGGCGCGGTCCAGGGCAGACTCGGCGCACGAGTGCGCCGCGTAGAGGTGGCAGACGCGGGAGGAGAGCGCCTCGGCGAGCGCGATGGTGGAGGAGGATGACTCCCTGAGCGCGGCGGCGTCGGAGGCGGCGAGCGAGAGGAGCGGCGGGGCGGAGCGGAGCAGGGAGGCGGCCGCGCGGTTGAGGTCGGGGCGGCTGGCAAGGAGCGCATCGAGACGGGCATCGAGGGCGCGCTGGTAGGTGCGCACTCGTGGAGCAGGCGGCGCCAGCGTCGGTGAGGCCGCGGAGGGCGGCGAGGGAGGCTGGGACGCCGAAGTCCAGGGACGGGGCGGCGTCGGCGGATGCGTCGACGGCCACTGATTAGTCCAGGCGAGGTGAACACGGGGTGGGCGCGGCGGACGGCACGACCATGGCTGCGGGGGGCAGGGTGGATCTCAGTGAGTTCAGATGTGCGGGAAGGGAGAAGAAAGAGAAGGGAGAAAGGAGAAGCAGGGCGTCAGGGCAGCCGCTTGGAACTCCGACGGTCGCCGGCGTCATCCAGAGGCGGCGGGGTCGGGCGCGGTGCTCGGGAGGGCGGCAGCTACGAGGGGAGGCTCGAGAGGAGCTCCTCTATCTCAACCCAACGTGACGAGGGAGACTCACCCACAGGTCAAAACCTCCCATTGACCATTGCCACGTCAGCAATCAGTCAAGTCAAACCACCCAGGTACTGATTTTGTCCGGTATGAGATTGTTCAGGGGGTAAAGAGAACCGAAATAAAGATCAGGGGGTTATGTGAACCACCAACTTTGTTCAGGGTAGTAAAATGGTCTTTTTTCTATTGGAAAAAATTCAACTATTACTATTGGAGGTTTTGAATTTCCTCCTCCTACTGTCAAGAAGACATATAACATTCTTATTGTTGGGGACATACATATCCCCATTGAGGTAACCTAGTTTATTTGAAAACTCTCTGGTTTCATGTTATTCGAAAAAAGTTTATTAACAAGACCTGATCAACCTTGTTAATGGATTCCTTTTGATGAGCATGAGATAGGAGAATCTAGATAACACAACCTTCTGTACCCTCCTTTTACTTTCCGTTAATTAGGATAAATAAAGCAAAAATAGTATTTTCTGCTTGTTTCCAGACTTATCCGTGCAATAAAAAATACCTCGAAAATAAAAGTTCTCCAAATGCCCTGAAAATTTAATATGATTTTTTCTGCAATATTTGAGAATGTATGGCACAGAAAATACCACGAGGGAAGCCAGCACCTGGCCACGAGGGTCCAGGGCGCGCCCACCCTCACAGGGCACGCCCCCTGCCTCATGGGCCCCACGTGGCCCCCTCCACTTATTCATGCACCCATACCCTTCTTCTTCCTTCCAAAAAAATCACCATCCAGCTCAAACACGAGTTCTAGCTCATCTTGCTGCCATTTTCGATCTCCTCGCTCAAAGCACCATTCACCAAACTGTTTGGGGAGATTGTTCCTTGGTATGTGACTCCTCCATTGGTCCAATTAGTTTTTGTTCTAGTGCTTTATTTATTGTAAATTTTTGCTGCTGTGGTGACCTTGTTCTTGAGTTTGGATGTCAAATTTCCTTGGTCCCGAGTAGTTCTAATGCATGATATAGTCCATAGGAACTTGTAGGAGTTGTTGCTATCAATCTTGTTGAGTTTGGTTAACTTTTATTTTGAGTTACTAAAAATTTCAGAAATTTTCAGAAAAATGCATAGGAAAATCTTCCAAGGTGGTTCTTCAAGGAAGCAAGAACCGAGGCTCGCGTTCCGTGAGCCGGACGATGAACTACCAAGGGAAGCTGAAGTGCGGCCTTGTGAATGGCCGTCAGACGACTTTATGGTTCAGTGACATTAAGGAGGAATTTGACGCATATGTGCGCAACGCTGACCTCGAGGGCTTCATACAAGATAAGTGCCCTCAATACCGTGGCTTAACTGATACCTTTGTGAGAAGGTTTAAATTTTCATCTTCACGTAATTCTCACACTGTCCTGGTTGACCTTTATGATAAATCTTACACCATGGACTTAGAGGATTTTAATGATGCTTGTAAACTCCCACGGTGGGGCAGCATGGGTGACCCTCGCAAATCTGAATATAGAGATTTCCTTGCTAGTGCCACTGTGGGAGAATCTAGAGAAATCACACAGGCTACCATAGGGAGCATTCATTTTCCTGCTATTCATTACTTTGCTCTCTTTATTGGTAGATGCATAAATGGTAAAGATGAGGCTTACCACATGTGTGTCCCTGATCTCAATGTTCTCAAGAGTGTTGTATTAGGTGATAGACAATATAACTTGGGAGCTATTGTTGCACGTAGGCTACGTCATAATGGCTTGCATGGAGATTTATTTGGTGGTATTTATGCCACTCGCATAGCCCGCCGTCTTGGTGTGCCTGTACATGAAAATGATGAACCTTTATCGCTTGATCATTTGGATTACAATGCCATGATTAGTCACAGGTTTATAGAGAGGGATGAACAATCCCTCAAATATCGACTAATCTTTAACAGGCGTCATGACATCCCTATTACTCTTCCTGCCCCTACTTTGTTTGACTATCAGGCAAAAGGGAGATACACTATACCCAGGGAAGAGGTAAATGAGTATCATAATATGATGGAAGCAGCCCGCCTTCGAGCTGCAGCTCAGCAGGCATCAGCTTTTGCATCCCAGTACAACCCCAACTATGACTTTGGATATCCGTCAGGCCAATACTGGCCATAGACCAACTTAGGCCAAAAGCCTAAGCTTGGGGAAGTACGTGTTTCTCACCGACTTTACATTCATGTTCACACACTTATTCTAGTTGTCGGTGCTCACACTCTTTCATTGTACCATCCCTGTTAGTTTCAATTCTTTTTCTTAGTCTTTTTCTTGTGTGTTAGAAAAACCTTAAGAAAAACAAAAATATATTAGTTGTAGCTTCTAGCTAGTTTACTTTCCTTGTAGTAGTAGTAATTAAAAAAAACCCAAAAAGATTTCTCGTTCTTCTTTTGCTTGTTGGGAGCTTTCCTGTGTAAATAGCTTCTTTTCTTTTCTTTGGGGTCAAGAGTAGAAGACCATCATTAAAATGCTTAGTAGCCCTCATATGCTTTACTGTTGATTTAACCTTGAGCCATATTACCTTGTCTTCTCTCTTGTATTAAATGCTCGTAGATTCCAGCTTAGTCCAATGCACGTGCACTATTATTATTATCCACACCGTTTGGTCGTGCAAGTGAAAGGCAATAAGGATGATATATGATGAACTAATTGAGATGAAAAAAGCTGGTATGAACTCGACCTCTCTTGTTTCTGTAAATATGATAGTTCATCGTTCCTGATTCAGCTTGTTATGAATGAAACATGCTTGCAATAACAATTAGAGATCATAGCTGCTTATGCCATGCTTAATTAGCTGAGAGTTTATAATGGTCTATCTTGCGTGCCAACATGATATTAAAATGGTTGTGATGTGGTATGATAGGGTGGTATCCTCCTTTGAACGATTCAAGTGGTCTGACTTGGCACATGTTCACGCATGTAGTTGAAACAAATCAACATAGCCTCCACGATATTTATGTTCATGGTGATTTATATCCTACTCATGCTTGCATTCATTGTTGATTAATTTTAATGCATGTTCATGACCGTTGTCGCTGTCTAGCTGGTCGCTTCCCAGTCTCTTTCTAGCCTTCACCTGTACTAAGCGGGAATACTGCTTGTGCATCCACTTCCATAAACCCCAAAGTTCTTCCAATGAGTCCAGCATACCTTCCTATATGCGGTATTTGCCTGCCGTTCCAAGTAAATTTGTATGTGCCAAACTCTAAACCTTCAAATGAAATTCTGTTTTGTATGCTTGAACAACTCATGTATCAACTAGGGTTGTCTATATCTTCCATGCTAGGTGGGTTATTCTCACGATGAGTGGACTCTGCTCATCATTCATGAGAAAATGGCTGGTAACCGGGATGCCCAGTCCCATGCTCAAATCGTAATATTTAAACAAAACTCCCCCAGGGTTGTTGCTTGTTTGGATGGTACCCCGTGGATTCGGATGGTCATGGAGTGTGCTTTTTGGTGGTTGGGGGAGTATAAACTTTACCATCCTATTTGGGAACTTCCTATAATGTGCGTAGCATGGAAGATATCAAGATTCTTGGTTGTTATGTTGACAATGAAAGTATACCGCTCAAAATGTTATTCATCTCTATTTAAAAATCGAGCTCTGGCACCTCTACAAATCCCTGCTTCCCTCTGCGAAGGGCCTATCTATTTACTTTTATGCTGAGTCATCATCCTCTTATTAAAGAGCACCAGTAGGAGAGCACCTTTGTCATTTGCATGTATTACTATTAATTTGCATTGAGTATGATCATGACTGGATCTATTTTACCATGAATTACAATGTCTAGTCAGTCCTTGATCTTTAAAGGTGCTCTGCATTTATATTTTGCGGTCTCAGAAAGGGCTAGCGAGATACCATCTTGTTATATCATATTATGATTGTTTTGAGAAGTGTTGTCATCCGAGGTTTATTATTATTGCTCGCTAGTTGATTATGCGAGTGATATGAGTAGACATGAGACCTGATAAAGCTATTGTGAATGTGGTTAGTTCATGATCTTGCTGAAAACCTGAATGCTGGCTTACATATTTGCAACAACAAGAGCAAACAGAGTTTGTCAAAGTTTTTCTTTATCACTTTCAGTTTATCGACTGAATTGCTTGAGGACAAGCAAAGGTTTAAGCTTGGGGGAGTTGGTACATATACAATGTATCTACTTTTCCAAACCCTTTTGCCCTTGTTTTGGACTCTAACTTGCATGATTTCAATGGAACTAACCCGAACTGACGCTATTTTTAGCAGAACTGCCATGGTGTTGTTTTTTGTGCAGAAATAAAAAGTTCTCGGAATGACCTGAAAATCCACGGAGAATTATTTTGGAAAATATAAAAAAATAGGTTGAATACTTTACCCTCGAAAACTGTTGCGATCCCCTACACTTGTGGGTTATCATGGGCGTAGATATATATAGGCAAAACTTTAGTCCATGTTTGTGTCTAAAACCGAGACTAAAGGTTGCCCTCTAGTCCCGGTTCTAGCCACCAACCGGGACTAAAGGGGCCATGCCAGGAGCGAGTCCCTTTGGTCCCGGTTCTTGTACGGAACGGTGACCAAAGGGGTCAGACGAACCAGGACCCTAGCCTGGCCGGTGCCCTGGCCTCACGAACCAGGACTGGTGCACCAAGGGTGCCGGTTCGTAACAGAACCGGGATTAAAGCTCTTATCCCGCCTGGACCAAAGCCCTGTTTTCTACTAGTGTATGTCTCCGGCCAGGGGTGCCATGGATATTGTGGATGCACGAGGTACATGGATGACACAACTTCTCAGCAGCTATCGAAAGATGCCGGATCTTGGAAGGTCGTGTACATTGGGCATCAAAGATGGATCGATAAGGATGGCCAGTGGAGAAAATGTGGAGATCTATTCAATGGTGAGGCTGAGCATCGAGGTCCTCCATGTAAGCGTAGCACTGCATTGATCAAATGATGTGACGCCCCCGATTTCACCGTACACTAATCATAAATGCAAATGTGTACGCCCAAGATCAGGGACTCACTGGAAGTTATCACAACACAACTCTAGACACAAATTAAAATAATACAAGCTTTATATTACAAGCCAGGGTCCTCGAGGGCTCGAATACATAAGCTCGAATACACAACAGTCAGCGGAAGCAATAATATCTGAGTACAAACATAGGTTAAATAAGTTTGCCTTAAGAAGGCTAGCACAAATGTAGCAACGATCAAAATGGCAAGGCCGCCTACCTGGGACCACCTAACTACTCCTGGAAGCCGAACTCCATGTAGAAACATCCTCGGGATCCTATGGCTCCTAGACTCCATCATCTGGTTGCATCAACCGAGAACAAAGGAGAAAGGGGGAAAAGGAGAGCAAAGGAACATTGAGTACTCATCCAAAGTACTCGCAAGCAAGGATCTACACTATATATGGAATGGTGTTTGTGTAAAGAGGTAATATCTGTGGGCTATACTGCAGAATGCCAGAATAAGAGGGGGATAGCTAATCCAATAGAAGACTACGCTTCTGGCAGCTTCCATCTTGCAGCAGTAGAAGAGAGTAGATGGTAAGTTCACCAAGTAACACCATATAGCATAATCCTAGCCGGTGATCCTCCCCTCGTCGCCCTGTGGGAAAGCAATCACCGGGTTGTATCTCGCACTGGAAAGAGTGTGTTTTATTAAGTATCTGGTTCTAGTTGTCATGAGGTCGGAGTACAACTCCGGGTCGTCCTTTTACCAAGGGACATGGCTATTCGAATAGATAAACTTCGCTGCAGGGGTGCACCACATTCCCCAGCACGCTCGATCCCCTTTGGCCGGACACACTTTCCTGGGTCATGCCAGGCCTCGGAAGATCAACTCGTCGCAGCCCTACCGAAGCACAACAGAGAGGTCAGCACATCAGTCTAAATCCTAAGCGGGCAGGGGTCTAGGCCCATCGCCCATTGCACACCTGCACGTTGCGTACGTGGCCGGTGGCAGACCTAGCAACCTCCATTTCAAAGGAAGTTACGTTACGCTGTCCAACCCGGCGCACGCCGCTCAGTCGCTGACGTGAAGAAGGCTTCGGCTGATACCACGACGTCGAGAGCCCATAACTATTTCCGCGTAGTTGGTTAGTGCATATAGGCCAATGGCCAGACTCAGATCAAATATTCAAACTCGTTAAGCGTGTTATTATGAAATAACCGCGGACAACGACCAGGGTCAGGCCTCCTCTCAACTAGGTGTCTCAACCCGCCATGTCGCTCCGCCACAAATATCCACTCGGGGGCCGTCGGGAACCCAGGCCCACCACTACCTAGATAGAGCCACCTGTCCTTTCAACCCCCAATCCGTGAATCACTTGCGGGTACTCTACGAGCCGACCCGACTTTAGTCACATAATGTATCATGTATAATATGTATATATATACCCGTGATCACCACCCGAAGTGATCACGACACGATAGTATAGCATGGCATACAGACAAGAATGTAGGGCCACTGATGGAATACTAGCATCCTATACTAAGCAGTAGAATAGCAGGCAAAGGTATCAACAGTTGTAGCAACAATGACATGCTATGCAACAAAATAGAAGTTATCGAATCATCAACAGTAGCAAATCTAATGCAAGAATAAGAGAGAAGAGAATGGGCGATATCTGCTGATCAAGGGAGGTTGGCTTGCCTGGTTGCTCTGGCAAGAAGGAGGGGTCGTCGACACCGTAGTCGAACTGGGGTCGCCGGCAGTCTCGGGGTCTACTGGAAAGAAGTAACGGATGGGGAACACAATAAATAACATAGCAATCAAAGCATCACAAAGCGTAACATGGCAATACGCGGTGCTATGTGTGATCTAACGTATGTCTACTCGATATAGGTGAAGGGGGAATTCAACCGGGAATGTTATCCCGGTTCCTGACCTGTGTTAGACAGATGACTGGAGGGGGAATGTTCTATGTTCAGATAGTTAGAGGCATGTGACTGATGAACGGACCTATCATTCGGATTCGTCTCGTTTTTCTGATCATTTTTCATATATAAATTATTTCCATGTGAGTTACGGTTTATTTTATATAATTTTTCGAAGATTTAGCAATATTTGAATTTAACTTAATTCAACATCAATAAAAGTTAATTGGTACGGGTACACTGTATAATTGACTAACAGTGGGGCCTGGAGGGGCCAGCTGTCCCAGTCAAAGGGTTGACTGGTCAACGTCACCGTTCATGGGGCCCACCTATAAGTGTTTTATCTTTAATCTTTTATTTTTATTTTTAACTTTATTATTATTTATCATTTTCTTTTTTGTTTGTTTGTTGTTTTTTTTGGAGCGACCCCACCTGCCAGTGGCCCAGACCGGCCACTAGAGGGGCAGCAGCGCACGTACTAGCAGAGAGGGCCAGCCATGGCTGAGAAGGGCACAACGAGGCCGGCCGAAAAGGCTGTGGGGGGCGGATGCGGCGGTGATGGCCAGCAGCGCCGGCGGCGGCCAAGCGGGAGTGGGCGCGGGCACGCGCGGGAAGCGTGGGCGAGCGAGGACAGGCGCAGGCGAGCGGGGGCAATCGGTGGGCTAGGCCGCGGCTGGGCGTGGCCAGGCATGGCTGGGAGCAGAGGAGGGGCGCGGTCGGGGGCCGAAGGCAAATGGCAAGCGCAAGGCAAGGCAGGGAGGCCAGGGAGCAACAACAGTTATGGAGGGGGGGGGGCTACTTGCAGCGACAGCAGGCATCGGCGTTAGCGGCAGAGGCTGCAGCAGGCATCAGTGGCCGCGGGAAGCAAGCGGGCTGCGCTGCCACGCACGCGCGGGCGAGGCCAGGGCGGGCATGAGCCGTTGCATCGCGAGTCGAGCGGCGGGCGTGCGCGGTCATGGGCGCAACGGCGCAGCAGCACGGCCAGGGAGCGCGACGGGCGTAGTTCCAAGCAGGGGGAGGGGGCAGCCTACGGCGGCGGAATTGACAGAAACAAAAAAGGGTAAACATGCAAGCAACTCACTTCGAAGCTCGATGACGGCTTGGGGTGGCCGGACGGGGTCGGGGCAGCGCGAATTCGGCATCGAGCGGTGGCAGTGTTGGCTGAGGCGGAGGATATCGACATTTCACTACCATGTGTATATCTGACACCAATAGCGGTACCGTCAACGCTACCGCCAAAAATGAGCCATGGGTACACGCTAAACATGTGACACAATGTTTCTTCATAACCGACCCGAGCAATCCCAGCCATGTTGTCGTGAGGAGAGGCAAAAGGAGCATCGTCAGAATGGATGGAGATGCCAATGAGGAAGACTACGGCCAGTATGGTGACCCGATGAGGGAAGATGATGATGATAACGATGAAACATACGTGAAAAGAAGAATGAAGACTACATTACCTAAGAAAGATTGTACTACCTGAAAAAGGAGAAGTCACGACCAGGGGCTCAATTATTCGACAATGAACAAAAAAGGAAAGAAGAAGATCGGTCTGAAGCGTGGTCGCCCAAGCTAACAAACTGTCATAATTTGTGTGTATCTATTTTGTATACGTACCTAACACCATTAGCAGTCAAATGATGTAATATATATTATACACTAATTATTATCCGGACGGTGTTATTGCTCCAACAGACCTAACCCTATACCCCAACTACAACTTACAACCAGGAAATGAAAAAGGAAAAAATGCAAATGAAACATAAGAGAAGGAAAAATGAAAATGAAATATAAGAAATAGAAAAATGAAAAAGAAAAGGGAAAGAGAAAGAGAAAAAAGAGAAAAAAATGAAAAAGAAAGATAAGAAAAAGGAAAAAAAATACTATCAGTGGTGCTTTTTAAGTAACAAGCGTTATATGGGCACATAATTTAAAAAAATTGTAGCGGTAGTGCGTTTTTGCTACAGCCGCGCTATAGCTAAGTTAGCTGTAGCGCGTTTTCTCGAGCCGCGCTATAGCTAAGTTGCCTATAGCCCCAGACCCATCGAGCTACACTCACACACTCTCTTCCTCTCTGACTCTGTCGATCCACC
>LR738712.1:834547217-834560643 GCA_902687465.1 Secale cereale | reverse complement strand
CACGCCACCGCCGACGCCGCACCCACCCACGCCGTAAAATTACTACATACGGAGCAAAATGAGTGAATCTACACTTTAAAAATATGTCTATATACATCCGTATGTGGTAGTCCATTTGAAATCTCTAAAATGACAAATATTTAAGAACGGAGGGAGTGCTAATTAATGCAGGCGAGAACGAATAAACCCACTGGGGCAAGGACAAGGCGGGTGAGAAGTAGATCTTGTCTATCACATGGGAGATATGCACAACGAGGCAGAAATACTATATCTGATCCAGCTACTTGCCCTTTTAAAAGGTTCAGCTGATCTGGAGCTGCTAATAAACTAATCAGTAACCAAAGTGGAGACAGCTCACTTAACGATAACTAAAGTAAATGGGCTAGAGACTCATCTTTTCACATTTTGAGACATCAGACAGTAGATTATTCCGTGTGAAAAGCTTCAGCAACTGACACATAAATCTATGCAATCAGAACACTAGTAGAGGACTCCGCAAATACAGCACCTACACCGCTGCACGGCCTGCCAGAACACTAGTAGACGGTTTCTCTGCCCGCCTCCATTGATTGGGTGCTTGGCCGTTGTAACTCAGGGTGGACACGGTCCGGGCCGGTCCGGTCCCTGACCGAGCCACCATTTGGACCAGCCGCCGGCGTACTGGACCGGACCGGACCGAGCAGTGCGGCGGTCCTCTTTTCCTGGACCGGACCGGCGAAGGAAAAGCTCGGGCCGGACCGAGAGGACCAGCGGCGGCGGCGAGGTCATGACACCGGCGGCGGCGGCGAGGTCTTGACCACGGCAGCCGCGAGAGACAACTCCTGCGAGTTCCTGGACACGGTCGAGAACGACGATGGTTCACACATGGCAGCAACGGGACGCGGCCGCGCTGGCCGGGCCACGAGTGTTACATGCGCACGTTTGTTCTTTAGCAGTTTTTTCGCTACATGCAAGCAATTTAACGCATGCATGAGTCAACGATTTTGTGCGTACTGACCTTGCCGTCATTAGAGGATCAAGTTTTACGTGGGGTTCGTCGTGTGGTGATATGCCGTAATTGACGGAACAAACCTCGTTTCTCTGTTGAACGAAAAGAAGGAAAGAAAGCAACGGCCCACGATTTTCTGTGTACAGGCGGGGCAGCCACGACCCACGATCACCATCACATGCAACTAGTGTTTTGGGGGGCTTCTTCATCAGGGTCCGCCGCTGCTGAAAATACTGAAGATTCTGAAAATACTGACGAAACTGAAAATATTGATGATTCTGACGAAACTGAACCGTGATTGCACATACAGATTTGGTAAGCATCTTACGTAGGAATAGGAGTTTCCTTGAGTTTTCTGTTCGATTGAATAAAAGGAAACAACATTGTGAATAAAGGGAAACGGCAGCGTGGAGTTAGTCGTGGCATGGTGCCGTGATTATCGGATCTAATCCCGTTTATCTTGTCCTTTCTCTTTTCTGTTGGACTGAATAATAGGAAAGAAACTTGAGCGCGTGACCAGAGTCTTCTACCTCTTGCCCCCATCTCTTCAGTTGACGGAAACAACGACGGGGCGGGGCATGGCCAGTGCGTCGCCGGCGGCTGCGACGTCGAGGACGATCTGCAGCTTCGGTCCGCTCGGTCGGACCGTTTAAAGACCGGACCGGACCGAGTAAATTTCGGGCTGAAATTTAAGGACCGGACCGGCCAATTTCTTCAGCGGGCCAGGACCGATCGGTCCGGTCTACAACGGGCCACGAGCGGGCCGAAAAGCCCGCTCGCTCCGTCCAGGCTGAGTTGTAACTCTCACCTCGTAGGAGGTTTGTACTCTTTCCCATCTTTTCAATGCAACGAAACGCAAAGATCCTTTGGGTGTTCTCGGAAAAAAAAAGTACAGATGGCCAGTTTGTAAGCCCTGAAGATAGTCTTGGCCTTTCCAAACTTGTTAGCGCTCTTCCGTGGTCTCTTATGTAGCCACACAGTCCAAGTTAAAAATTCATATAAAATCCTGCAGCGGCAGGTTGATTGGGCAAACTTTTTGGAGACCGCTGTAACAGAAGCCAGCAAAATGGGCAGGGCTATGGCTAGCACCATTCTGATCACGCACGACATTCAGAATGGAAAAAACCCGTTTCACCTGACATTGTTATAACAAACTAATGGCTCTAACTCAATCTGCATACCAAGGCCGATCTAATTGAGCAGAACCGATCATACAGATTGCTTCCGCGCAGTCTGATACAACAATGACAAGTAGACTCATTCATCGGACATCCATATCTTCCTGGACCGGTGGAAAATCTGTAGCCCCTTGAGATCCTGTGCCTCCTCAGCATTTTTTTTCTTTTTTCTCGAAAAGGGGCTTGATCCCCGGCCTCTGCATCATTAAAATTGGGGGAGAATTCACTTCCCCGGCCTCTGCACCAACTCGCAAATTTGACAATTTTGATCTGTTGGCGTAATCAATTCACGGAATGAACTGCCCGAGGAACTATTTCACACCCATGACCTTTTCGTGTAACGCCTGTCATGATGGCGCTGCATCCTACTGTGCAGCGCCTAGCTCAGGGATGTTGCACGCCTGTCCACCGTGGCAGCCCCTGGGCCAGCAACCGGCCGTGCAGCGCCTCCGAGCTAGGCGCCAGACATGATAATGTACAGCGCCCCCGAGCTAGGCGCTGCACATTGACTTATCCAGTAGCCGCGCGCAGGCCCAATCCCCACCCATTGCAGTTACAGAACAGAGAAGTGGCGGCAGCTGGATCCTCTCCTCTCCCTCTCTCAATCTCATCTCCAAAAAACTTCAGATCTGAGGATTTGATCCGTGGAGTTCTTCACCCTTCCATCCTACAAGGTACCCTCCTCCGATCCCCTTCTTTCTATCCATAAATTTTATCTTTTTTTGAAGATTTGTGTAACCCTTTTTTGATTAGATTAGAATCTTGCATATGTCTGATTTATGATTTGTAGATGATTTATAAGTTATCTGTAACCTTAGTTTAGTTTGTATATATTGAAAAAATGTGCTTGTATGTTGAAAACCTACATTATGTTAGATTGTATTAGATGTTATTTTAGATGAGTTAGA
This sequence comes from Secale cereale, assembly GCA_902687465.1. Classification (NCBI taxonomy): domain Eukaryota; kingdom Viridiplantae; phylum Streptophyta; class Magnoliopsida; order Poales; family Poaceae; genus Secale; species Secale cereale. The sequence goes on along the minus strand of LR738712.1, from coordinate 834,557,569 downwards.
TGAATTGAATATTAGTTATATGGAAAAGATATTTGAATTGAAGTAGGCTTAGTTTAGTTATTTTGTATTCATAGGATGATGTTATTTATATGGTTTGACAAGAAAGCATTTTTTCAAATTTTGCATCTAGTAGCCGTAGTTTTGTTTTTGTGTATTCAAAAGATAATCGTGTTGACAAGAAAGCCTTTTTTCAAATTGTTAGGATGGATTGGCTTCTCGATGATCACTGGGACAAACAACACCGGTCGTACGCTATGTCGGTGGATCCGCGGGTAATAATGAAAGTTGCCGGTGTTAATTATTTCGTGTTTTTTCAAACACATACCCCCAGATGTAATGATTTGTTTGTTTGCTTGTAGGATCTTGCACCTCTGAAGCTTCGGGCTCACAGAGTCGAGCGGTACACACCGTATGTTAGGGAGACAGGACTTCTCCCTTTCATTCAGTTGGTCAGCCAGTCGACGCCACCCAACAATGCTCCAGCACTCACCGCGCTTATTGATCATTGGAGGCCGGAGACACACAGTTTCCATCTGCGGACCGGGGAGATGACCGTGATGCTTCAGGATATAGCAATGATCACCGGTCTTCCTGTCGATGGCAATCCTCTATGTATGAGCACCGATTCAGATGGATGGCGCGAGCAGATGCATGCCCTTATCGGTATGGTTCCTCCGGAGCCTCAGGAACCAGAAGTTGAAGGCAAGAGGAAGGAAAGAGTCGTAGCCGGTGCCCCTTACACCTGGATTACTTCGCACTTTGGTACTTGCCCTGAGGATGCTGATGAGGACACGGTCAAGACACATGCTCGTTTCTACATGTGGTATGTGATATCCAGGACTATGTTTGCTGATGGCACAGGCAAGAATGCTCCATGGATGTGGCTGAAGGCGTTGACCGTCTTCGATAGCAAATGGAGTTGGGGTTCGGCGACACTGGCTTAGTTGTATAGAAAGGTATGAAGTTGTTTATGTTTCACTTCATTGCTACATTATGAATGCGATCTTGCTGTTAATTCAATCATGTTCTCTTTTATGTGCAGTTGGACGAAGCCAGTTGTAGGCTATCTGGAGGTATCGGTGGTTGTTTGCTCGCACTTTCCATATGGAGCTGGGAGCGTTTGCCGGTTGGACGACCGAAGACCGTGAAGTATGAGGCTTGGGACGACAAAGACGACCCACTACGGCTCCCCACTTGGGCTTACAAGTGGGATGTGTTAAATGAGATGATGGATGATCCCTCGATCATGCACAAGCTCTACAGGAGCGAGATGGATGCGATCACGGCTGAGCAGGTGAATCGACATTGCATAAGTTATTATCATGCTTATATCGTAACTCGATATCAATTTTGCATTCTATCCCGTTTTGCAGGTTGAATGGTCACCGTATGGAAGTGCAGAGAGTTTTGGGAACCCTATGGAGTTTGCGCTGAATCCGATGCGCACTAGGGATAGGGAACTCTGGCATATGGGGTGTCCACTCATATGCAACTGGGCAGTCGAGCTTCACCTGCCACATCGGGTGTACCGCCAGTTTGGTTTGTTCCAGACACACACGCCGGAGTGGGAGGACACGGAACAGCTGCTACACGCGTAAGATATAATTAACCTTGAGCACCTAGCTGCTTCTCGGCCTCATCGATGGTTGTAATATTATGTTTCTAACTTGCAGGTTGGATAGGAAAAAGCAGCGTAAGATCAAGGACTAGGCCAAGCATCACAAGAAGTATGTTGTGCAGTTCCAGTTTAGTGTTGATCAAGCTAGAAGCAACAAAGGAGCCCTGCTTCGTAAGCACTGCCCGATCGCGTTCATCAACTATCTCACATGGTTCCTTGCAAGAACCCGCGTGGAGGTATGCAAGCCGGCGTATGCTGAGGAGATTTTGGAAGATCCCACCGTTTTTGATGAGATAACCCAGCACTAGTACAACGCATTAGTCCGGAAAGGCAACTCAGTGATCCCTGCAGGCCCAATGATGAACTTTGTGGTATTTTCCCTTTCTGCTTTTCCATTCGCACTATTTACATCTTCGCTTCCCTAACACGTTAATACCGTTTCTGTTCATAGCGTGTCCAGATCAAGAAAGCAGCTGATGAGACCGACATTATTTTGGAAACAACCCCGGCTGGCAAAGGCGATGGGGAAGGTGCCCTTCGAGCATTCATTAAGGTTCACATTATCTTCAAACTATCACTTAACATGTGTTGCTACGTTCGATGTCTCATTCACTTGTTCATGTTGCAGCGCCAGGGCCAAAAGTTAAGGCGGCTATCAAATCTTTTCGGTTGTCGTGACCCCGAGTATGTATCACCAGAACATTCTAGGTCGGCGACACCATCAGATCCCCCTTCTGGCCATGCTGATCCTTTGGAGGATGAGGATGTGGGTGTGGTCACCCAAGAGGTGTGGCATGAGGATATATATCCAATTGTTGATGCATTGCTAACTACATGCTCACACACGGTCTTTCCATATCTTTTGTTGATGCATAGGCTCCTGATGATATGGTCTTGGGGAACTACAAGGTTCGTTCTGCATAAGAGTTAAAGCCTAGGAGGCGATTCAAGAAATACACACCTGAGGACTTCACCCAAAGAGGCAAAAGGACGGTCGGCACCTCGCGGATGGCGGCTTTGGATGACTATTTGGATTAGTGTCAAGAGGGGGGAGGAGCCAGCAAGCGCGGAAGGAACTAGTCGTCTTCCTCTTTTAGTAATGTCAAACTGTATGTTGGTAGTAATGTCGAACTTGTCGTGATGGTTACGTGTTGAACTCTATGTTGGTTCTAATGTTAAACTCTATGTTGGTGCTAATGTTGAACTCTATGTTGGCACTATATGTGTTGAACTCTATATATGTTGAAGTATTCATCTTGTCAAATGTGTATGCAGCTGTTTGTGACTAAAACAGACCAATTTAGAGAGACAAAACTGGTGCAACAGAGAGCAATAGAATGTAGGAAAAGATACAGACTTGTGTGGCGCCTAGCTTGGAGGCGCCACACTGTACAGTGCAACGCCTGCCATATGGGCGCCACACTGTACCACCAACAAGGCCTACACCACGACCACGAGCTCTACCACCCCCACGGCCTCTTGTAAGTCCAAGTTGTCGACCTCTTTGTTGTCTAGATCCGCTTTGGCTACCACTTGGTTGGCTTGGCACTTGTTGCCTACCGCTAGGTTGCCTTGGCACATGTTGGCTACCGCTAGGTTGGCTACCACTTGGTTGGCTTGGCACGTGTTGGCTACCACTTGGTTGCCTTGGCACTTGTTGGCTACCACTAGGTTCCCTTCGCACTTGTTGGCTACCTATTGGTTGGCTTGGCACTTGTTGGCTACCACTTGGTTGGGTCCCTTGTGTAGCTCCTTGTTGGCTTGTGGTTGCATCATTTTGCTTGGACCTTTTCCTTGGTTTGGTACATTTTCTTTAATTGTGGCCATGACCTTTGCACCGCCCACAACGGGAGCTCTCACGAGGCTCTTGGAATTGGTCGTTTCCCGCTTCGCGCCGGCCACCATGGCCCCATCCGTCCATGTCGCCTCTAAGACGCTTTGTCTTACGTCTACCCCATTTAACAACCTTCAACTCCGGATCCGGCCATAGTTGAACTCCATGGTACTCCGGCCATTGTGATTGGTCCAAGTACGGGTGAAAGCGGGGAGCCATGTTTTCTTGACCGTCATGATTGAGAACTCCGACTCCCTCACGGTGCGTGGGTGGTTGATGTCCACATTCCTAACGCGACCGGCGGTATACAAGTGTGAGAAAGGGAGATGAAGCAACAATGGCCTCCCGCAAGTGCAATCACATTGTGTTAACGACACCTTGAAAGCCCGACCTCCATGTTGCCGGCCATCGTCTGTGGTTCCTCCTGGCTCTTTCACTTCGTACTTCCACTCTTCATTGTCATATAATATAGCTTCTTCTGAGTCCGCCTTCCGTGATTGAAATACCAACCATTCATCAACCTTGGGTGGGAACTTGTACTTGTACTTGCGCGGGTTCTCACCCACTATCTGTGCATCCGTTTCCATCGAGTACTTTACAAAGTACGCATTCATCTTGTCAAATTGTGTATTGAACTATTGCCGTCACGGGTAATCCACATGCACATTTGAGCAACCTATTTAAGCATTCTGCCATATTGCTTGTCATTTGACCGTATCTCCGGCCATCTTCATCAAAAGCACGTGCCCACTTGTTCCGGTATTGAATGTGCCTATTGAGAAAGTCTTGACCCCCGGGATCAAGTTTTTTGTGTGCGAGCAATTTGTTGTACAAATAGGCGAAGCGCTTGTCGGAGAAAGCGAGACAACAATCTTGAAGATCATCGGCCAACTCCTTAAGGCCACATGCCCTATAGAAGTTCGAACAAAAGTGCCTCATGCACCATCGATGGTGCAACGGTGCATGACCGGGAATGTCAATCTCCACCGCGTTAAGAATTCCTTGATTCCGATCTGATATGACACAAATTTCCCTTTGAGCGGGTAACACCTTCGTCCTCCGAAGACGCAAAAACCACTCCCAGTTGTCATTGTTCTCCACCTCCACCAAAGCAAATGCCAATGGCAACACCCGGTTGTTGGCATCACTTGCTATCGCAACCAACAAGGTGCCCTTATATTGTCCGGTCAAGAACGTGCCATCAATGGCGATGACCGGCCTACAGTGCTCGAAAGCCCTCAAGCATTGCTCGACCGCCCAAAATGCATGGCCAAATACTCGGACTTTCCTTCCTTTGTGAACCGTTGTTTGGTGCCCATGAGGCTCGACAACATGAACCATGCCCGGGTTTGTTGTGGCCATGGCTAACAACAACCTAGGGATTCGGTTGTATGCTTCCTCCCAAGTACCATACAACATCTTAAATGCGGCTTGCTTCGCCTTCCATGCCTTGCCGTACTTCACCTTGTAATGAAAGATGGCTTTCACAAGATCAATGACATGTTGGACGCTCATTGTTGGAAGTGTGGATATTGAGTTGGACATCCTGTAAGCAATAAACTCGGATGTGCGTTGTTTGTGGTCTTGGGACACGATCTTGCCATCCACCCTTTTGCCTTGGCACATGTGTGTTGGCACACAACTCACTACATGCCAAGTTGGACCTCCTTTCCATGGTCTTGCACGCACAATCCATGGACATATTTCATCTTCACTTGCGCATGCAACCGTGTAGCGCACATTGATGTCCGAGTGCACCACCTTGTGTGGACGATAATGCGTAACCGAGTAGTTGTTGAGCCACATCTTCAATTCCAACAAGGTTTCGAACTTAGACCCTTTAGCCATTCGGTCCTTGTCGTCTCCCATAACACGGTGAGAGCTTGGCCTAACACCAAGAGATACACATTGGCCACCATCTACCACGGCTTCATCCGCGAGACTAACATCCTTGAACAATGTAGTCCGATGATAACGACGGAATACCTTCTCGAATGCTTCGGCCTCCTTCACCGTGAACCCATCCGCATCAACTTGTTCATCAGGACCATCGTCATCCGAGTCCGATGCATATGCACGGGAAAAAGGGATGGAATGATCCATTGTCTCTTGCAAATGATATTTGTCGAGATCACCCACATTGTTGTCATGGAGATCAACTTCATTGTCATCGTCCGCATAATCATTGTTGTCCTCTTGCAAAGCTTCATCTTGGTTGTTTGTAAACGGACTCAATGTTTGCCCCACTTCTTGGGTCAAAAGAGGTTCAACAATTTCATCTCGCTTCAAGGGTGGTGGGCTACTATCAACCAAAGGGGAGGGTTTCCGGTTCAAGTCCAAATGCAAACTTGAATCAACCTTCTTCATTGCAAATAACTCAAGAGCCTTGTCAAGTGATTCGGCCACCGTTTCCTTGTATGCAACCCAACGTTGCTCCGAGTTCACACGCATTGTCTTCCAACGGACGTGTATTCCAAAGCCTACATTATGACTTCCCTCCAACTCAACGATATCACTAGGGTCCATCCAATTCAATTCTTTTCTAACTTGTTGCAAGAGCTCCGCATAGCTAGGACTACTATCAAACACAATGTCAAGCTCATCCGGGTCCGGTTCAATATTGCCTTTCAAAAAGGCGTCTTTGTCCGCATAATGAACAAACACACATGTTCTTCCCATCCCTATAAGCATTCCAAGAACACAAGGTAACATTGCTTCCATGAGTACTAAATGCAAAGATTAACAAGGAATACAAACCCTACTATATATGTCAAACAACAACCCTAACCATAACCCTAACAATAGCCTAAACCTAACCCTAACAACAACATAAGAACACCCATAGGAACACCCATAAGAACACCCATAGGAACACCCATAAACATACATCTCACATCTCCATGCAAATCTCTAGATCCAAACAAAACTAGGGTTTCCCCAAACTAGCAACATATGAGCAATTTGATAACATTACTTGGATCAAAACAAGGGGATCGGAGAAGATTACCTTGAGGGAGGGTTTGACTTTGAATTCCACGGACAAATTCTTCGAATATGCAAGATTTGAGAGAGGATTTGAGAGGGGAAGAGAGTGGGAGAGGGGCCTAAGCTCGAGGTGAGAGTGGGAGAGAGTGTGAGTGGGGGAGTGGGGGTCCAACGCGACTGCTGGATAAGTCAATGTGCAGCGCCTAGCTCGGAGGCGCTGCACATTACCATGTGTGGCGCCTAGCTCGGAGGCGCTGCACGGCCGGGTGCGGGCCCAGGAGCTGCCACGATGGACAGGCGTGCAACGCCCTGAGCTAGGCCCTGCATAGTAGGGTGCAGCGCCGTCGTGGCAGGCGCTACACGAAAAGGTCAGGGGTGTGAAATAGTTTCACAGGCAGTTCATTCCGTGAATTGATTTCGCCAACAGGTCAAAATGTCAAATTTGCCGCACCAACTACGGATGCATACGGCCTTTTAGGTATGAGTACTAGGATTTTTGCATGGGAGTGATCCACTAGGCAATTCATATTCAAAATTAAAGCTATTGTGGACTGAGGTCCAGTAATTTTTGCTGCCTAAGAGCTTCTCCAGCCGTTGGCCCCCCAGGAGGGGCTAAAAATCGCCCTCTGTGGTGCACCGGCGCTAAACCGCGCACTGGGTGCGTGATGCTCCCCAGTCGCGGCGCCCACGTTTTTTTGAAAATGTCAAATACGGCGCAAACACGGCTCAAATTTAACGCAAACATCGGCGAGTTCGTTTAAATTTAGACATATTTTACAAAAAGAAAACTAGCACGGGCTGCCCCCGCCGTCTCCATCGCCGCTCCTTGCCGTCTACCTCACCGCCCGCCGTCCGCCTTTGCAGTTTTACTTGCCGAGGAGGCGGTAGAACCGCGTGTAGTCGCCGTCGTCATCGTCGTCGTCCCCGCCACCGCCGCCGCCGTCCCTGCTGCATCCCTCCCCCGGTTGGCGCGGCGGGTTGGACGGTCCTGGGGCGTCGTCGTCGTCGTCGCTATCGAGGACCATAACGCCTTGCTCGTCCTCGCGCCCACGTTTGCGGGCGGCGATCTCCTCCAGGGCCCGGCACTGCCAGACCATCTCGACGCGGAGAAGCCGCGCCAGGCTATCTCCTCGTACTCCGCGGGGAGGCCGGGCTCCGACTTGGGCTCGACGAGGACGCCGGAGCTACGGGTACGCGCGCTGACAGGCGTGTCCTGGGGCTCCGGCTTGACGGGGCGGAGGTAGGGAGTGCCCGACGAGCGGCCGGACGAGGAGGAGGACGCCCCGGGCTGCTCCATGCGCCTCGGCGTCCAGGAGCTTCCACGGCGGCGTGAGAAGGACGGGGGAGCGGGGTACTCGAGGCGCGGCGTGTTGCCGCCCTCGATGTACTCGAGGACGGCCTAAAACGTGCGGCCGGGGCACGCCCCACCACCAGCGCCGGCCCTCGGAGTTGAGCCCGCCGGAGGGCACGGCGCCATTGGTGGCCTCGAGCTGCTCGGCGTGACGGCGGCGGAAGTAGGGCTCCCAGATCGGGCTGTCGGGGACGTACCGGGGCCCCTCCCTCGCCGCACGCGGCAGGGACGCGGGGATACGTGCGATCTCCGCACGCCGCGCCTCCCCAGTGGGTGGTTGTGGCACCGGCACGCCGCCGGCGCTGATCCTCCAAGCCCCGAGCACCCGCATGTCCGGCGGACTGGGTACTCGGCCTCGAAAAGGAGGCGAACCTCGTCCTCGTGAATATGGCGGCGCCCGAAGCCATTCGCCGCCGCACCGTCGCCTGGAAAGCGCTCGGCCATTCTTCTCAACTAGAGACGGCGAGAGGAGGAAGGGGGGAGAAATGGGCGCGTCGGTGGTGGAGTATATGTGCGAGTCGCCGGCGCGCTGGCGGTCGGCTTATATAGGCAGAGGCGCCGCATGGTAGGCATGGCCAGCGCGTTACGTGTAGCGTGATGGCACGGCAGCCGAAGGGACGCGCGTCACCCGGCCTTCACTACGCCGCCCGTGAGGCATCAATGGAGGCTGACCGGCGCGGCAACGCGCGCAGCTTTGGCATTGATTCGCCGCGGGAAACTAGGCGATGAGGACGACGAAGCGGCGAGAAGAGAGTCGAGTTGCTGACGCGGCTGGCCCGCGGCTGTTCGCATCAAAAACGATTCGACCGGCCCCCCCGAGCGACCCCCAGCGCGCTGGGTTCGGGTTGGGTCCGCCGGCGTCAATTTCGGTCCGAGCCAACGAAAACTGAGCTCTTGGGACGCGACTGGGCCTATATTTTGGCGCCGGCGGCCGAAAAATCGCCTAGGGGCTTTCTTGGGGGCGCGGCTGGAGATGCTCTAAGATCCAGATTGAAGGAGAGGAGGTGCGCAAGACGCCGGAGAACGGGACGAGCGAGAGTAACCGGTGCGTGAGTGGGAGTGGGCTAAGCCCAAGCGGATGGCCCAACCGTGTTGTCCCATTTTATTTTTAGAAAAAAGTTTCTCTAGTGTTTGGACTAAAAAAAAGTTTCTCTTTTCTTTGAAAAGGAAATGTACCTCTCTCTCCTCTCCTTTTTTTCTTTTGAGAAGATGTCCTCTCTCTCTCTAATGTGCATTTTGTCTAGCACCTCGTGTGCATTCTTATCTCGCCGACATGATTGATACAAGGTAGATTGAAAAAAGAGATTTTGCGCCCACGGCGTGGAGTGGTGCGGCAGCGTGGCAGCTCTAGGGCACATTGGTGTTGAGTCGGATTGAACAGAAGAAGGCAAGAAAGACACTGATGATGGTTCAAATGGGTACTCTGTGTTTTCTTTAGACTAATGACCTCAAAATATTTTCTCTTTCTTATTTTCATATTTTTCTAGATGCTCACCTACCACATGTGACATACGATACTTGCAAATCTTTTCTTACCCCTCTCGATTGTAGTACTAATAACTCAAAATTAGCTTGTTTGACATGTTTTGACCATGAATTAATCTAATAATATGTGCGTTATGTATGTCACATAAACTTGATACCATTGGATTCGTATTCAAAAAATTATTGTGATTTCATAATTATCTATACAATATTATCCAAATGATTTACAATTAGAATTTGAAAGTTGAACGGTCAAAATGACCCAAGTATTTTGCAGTTGAGAGGCTGGAGAATATTGGCAGAGGTAGAGACACAAATTGCGATGACAATATTCATGCAGTAATCAATGGATGCAAAATGCCACCAAATTTCACACACTTGGGTCCGAAACCAAAGCAGGAGCAAGACATGACTAACTTAAATAGAGGCCTGGAGAGGCCAAGATCCAAGAACCCCCCTCATTTGTGCAACCAAAGTCAACAGTATATATATATACTCCCTCCATTCCCTTATACAAGGCCACTATGAAACATACAATTTGCATCTATACAAGGCCACTAACTGTAATTGAGGCAAAAATTAATGATGTTTTCTCATAGTACCAACTGTCTTAATACTTGCATGCATGTAGTCATAATAACATTGTGCTACTTCCTTCTAATTCCTTCCTTGCATGCATGCGGGCGTCTTAGTGATCCCAGTTAATGAAAAGAAAAGTGGACTTGCAAAGCAGTTATTAAATTTTACCTTGGTACCTGTAATTTGAGTTTGTGGCCTTGTATAAGGGAATGGAGGGAGTACTATGAAAACCAACACTAGTAGAGAACGGGCCTATTGTCCCGGTTCGTAAGGGCCTTTTGTTCCGGTTCTTGAACCGGGACTAAAGGGTCGGTACTAATGCCCTAGCCCTTTAGTCCCGGTTCAAACTAGAACCGGCACAGATGGGCCTCCACGTGGCCTGTGCGCGGAGCCCAGGCAGGAGGGCCTTTGGTCCCGGTTGGTGGCACCAACCGGGACCAATAGGCATCCACGCGTCAGCATTTCTGTGGCTGGGGTTTTTGTTTTTTTAAAGGGGGGGG
>LR738712.1:834468669-834535110 GCA_902687465.1 Secale cereale | reverse complement strand
CCCCCCCCCCAGGTTGCCCTTCGGACGTAGTGTTGTTTCCGTATCGCTGATTTTTTATATAATTTTTCTGGATTTTTCTGGGCAGTTCTCGAAACGTGAAAACCTAAAATACAAAAACAGCCGAAAACAGAAACTGGCACTGGGGTGCACTGGATTAGTAAGTTAGTCCAAATATGATCAAAAGTGTATGGAAGTGTATGAATATCATAGCAATATCACCCAAAAGTGGCATGGAGCAAGCAGAAATTATAGATACGTTTTGGACGTATCACACGTCCGTTTGCGATTATGTCCAGCAACATCGCTTCTTGTGCTTCGTCTCGGGGGGTGTCGTCCATAGTTTCTACAAATATTTACAACATGGCAATTATTATTCAAACATGACAGATGGATATATTAATGGCAAACGTAAAACTAGCTAGCTAATCACAGTAAGGAATCATATATATTAATTTGTGGCCTTGACGTTGCTTCTCTAGGGTTTTGGGTGGCCTCGACAATGCTTCAAGGGTTAGGGGTGGCCTCAGTAAGGAATCATATATATTAATTATAGTGTGGCATGAAACCCTTGTAAAGCAGGTGGGAGTGAAGGATTTTCCGGTTAGAGTAAGACATCGCATTCCCACATTTAGTGCATGGACAACGCATAAAACCACTCTGCTTGTTTGCCTCAGTCGCATTGAGAAACTCATGCACGCTCTTAATGTACTCGGAGGTGTGTCTGTCACCGTACATCCATTGCCGGTTCATCTGCGTGCATTATATATAATTAAGTGTGTCAAAAATTATTGCAGAACATCATAAATAGATAATTAAGTGACCAAATTAATAGAAGTTCATCATCACATTAAAACCAAAGTACATACATAATTCTCATCTAACAACATATAGCTCTCTAGAGGATCTAATTAATTTTCACCATACATTGAAACTATGTAAAACATTTCAATGCGAAAACAAATGCGATTATAATCGCAACCAAGGTAACAATTGATCCAACGACATAATGATACCAAGCCACGGTATGAATGGCATATTTTCTAATCTTTCTAATCTTCAACCGCATTGCATCCATCTTGATCTTGTGATCATCGACGACATCCGCAACATGCAACTCCAATATCATCTTCTCATCCTCAATTTTTTTAATTTTTTCCTTCAAGAAATTGTTTTCTTCTTCAACTAAATTTAACCACTCGACAATAGGGTCCATCTTGATCTTGTGATCATCGACGACTTCCGCAACATGCAACTCCAATTCCATCTTCTCCTCCTCCATTTTTTCCAATTTTTTCTACAAGGAAATGTTTTCCTCTTCAACTAAATTTAACCTCTCCACAAGAGGGTCGGTTGGAATTTCCGGTTCAACTACCTCCTAGACATATAAAAACATCTATGCATGTCAGGTTGGTCGGCATAATTGTCATAAACACTAAAACAAATAGTTGTAAATTAAAGATAATATACCACATCCGAATCGTAGACAGGACGAGGGCCCACGTGGGCGGATATCAAAACCATCGCACTATAGAATAACAACAATAATAAACATAAGAAAATTAGACAAATATCTATCTAAAGCAATAATAACAAGCAATAATAAAAGTAAGAAAAGCATGGACATAACAAGAGGCTCACCACGGTGTTGCCGGTGACGAGATCGGCGGGGGCGATCGACGGCGGCGAAGACGGGGACGAGACGTGATGGACCGCTAAACCTAGACAAATCTCGGACAAAATGGAGCTTCGAGTTCGAGCTTCGAGAGGAGAAAAGCTTAACTAGTGTGGCTCGGGCATTGCATCGAACACGTTGTGTGCATAGAAGGTGAGCTAGAGCACCACCAAGCCCTCTCCCCCTCGGCCAGAAAAAACAGAGCAGTGTGCTCTGCTCTTACGCGAGGGGGTATATATAGGCACCTCATTGGTCCCGGTTGGTGACTTGAACCGGGACCGAAGGGGAGCCTTTGGTCCCGGTTCAAGTCACCAACCGGGACCAATGGTGGTGGGCCAGGAGCAAGACCAATTGGTCCCAGTTCGTCGCACCAACCGGGACCAAAAGGTCCAAACGAACCGGGACCAATGGCCCACGTGGCCCGGCTGGCCCCCTGGGCTCACGAACCGGGTCCAATGTCCCCATTGGTCCCGGTTCTGGACTGAACCGGGACTAATGGGCTGGACCATTGCCCCGTTTTCTACTGGTGCAAAGAGCTGAGTTTTGATGTCAAGAATATGAGAAGCAACCAGATTGCGACACAGAGTATGACTTTGACTTTTAGCGCTCCGAATCAGAGCAACACTTCTTTCAGGCTAAACAGTAAAGACAATACAACTTCAGGGAGAATACATGTATGCTGGACAAACATATAATAATGGATGAAAAATGGAAATGTTGACTTCAGAATCACCCCAAAGGCACAAATAGGCTTCCCGAACCACAATGTCACAGGCCAACGGATAACAACTGGCAACTGCAGAACCGTAAAGATGATCGCAACTCTTTATTGTTCGCCTGGATTAGGCGGTTGCTCAAAATTCATGGATATCCATATGAGCCACCGTAAAGATGATCGTAACTCTTCATTGCTCACCTGGATCAGGCGATTGCTCAAAATTCGTGGACATCCATATGAGCCTCGCATGCTCTCTTTATGGCGTTCAATTCCTTGACTACGTCACTCATCTTCATTCTGTGCCTCGGGGAATGCTCACAGCAAGCTAGGCCAAGCTTAAACATAGGATGTAAGAATATATTGATGTTACACAACGTGTCTCCGCTGTAGGTTGCACTAGCATCCACTATTTCCAGTAGCTTATCAGGATAGGCCATTCTGACATAGTCGACCAGGCTTGTCACACCATCTATGAAATTGTCAGTTGGCCTCCTTCCAGTAAATATTTCCAATAGCAACACCCCGTAACTATATACATCACCATCCGTGGAGGGTTCAGATCCTGAGCCATACTCTGAAAAACATGTAAACAGAGATGTTACTGGCCACATAATGGGTAGTCACAAATTTGGCTGGCTTCACCCTCAATTCAATCTACCTTGCCAGGTGAAATCTAATGATATTGAATTAAATAATACTCCCTCCGTCCCATGATATAATAGTGCCAATATAATGTTAAATATTCCTGGAAAAAATAAAAAAGGTTGCCGACCTGGTGCGACGTATCCAATTGTGCCTTTAATCACAAATGAGCTGCTTTCAATTCCACCACCACCGTGCTCACATTCTTCACTATGCATTATCTTTGCTAGACCAAAGTCGGTGAGGTGCGCAACAAAGTCATCATCTAGAAGGATGTTGCATGGTTTGATATCACAGTGAACTATGGATGGCTCAATTTGATGGTGAAGATATTCTAATGCCTCTGCAACATCAAGAGCAATGCATAGCCTTTCCATCAAACTTAGCCTTCTCAAGTTCTGGCTGTTAGTCATGGAGTTTGGATGCAGCCACTCATCTAAATTTCCGTTGCAGATAAACTCTAAGACAAGTGCCTTGAACTCATCACCATTACGGTCCAAACTGCTACACACAGTGATCACTTCGACAAGTTTCCGGTGTCGAATCTTCCTTAGGGCCTCGCACTCTCTCAAGAAGCTTCTATTAGCTCCTCGTTTGCCAAGATTGAGAACCTTGATTGCTACAGTACATAAACTCTCATCAAGATTTAGAGTTCCAATGTATACATTGCCGAAACTTCCAGAACCAATCAAATTTGCCGGTGAGAATGACTCTGTTGCTGCATCTATCTCAGCATAGGATATCCTCTCATGCATCTCTTGGTGAAATCCGACTCCTTGATCAAGAACATTGTTAGGTTTAATTCTTGTCTTCATCAAGTAGCATCCAGTTAGAGAGCACATGAAGAAGATCAAAGTTCCAACCATGCAAAAGAGTATGACTTGACGACGATGCTGCGTAGCCTTGTTAGAACCTATATATGGGCATGAAGGGAGTTGCAAGGATGGGGGGCCTCCGCATAGCATGCTATTGCCAGGGAGCAACAATACAGTAGCGTTGTGAAAGATCCTTGCATTTGGTACGGGACCAGATAGGTTGTTGAAAGAGAGGTTTAGATATATTAGTAGCTCAAAACTCTGGAGGAACTCAGGAATGGGTCCTGCTAAGTTATTATCAGAAAGATCCAACTTTTCGAGGCCTCTCAAGGAAGAAAAACCTTTTGGTACTTGCCCGTGCAAAAGATTTCCTTGAAAATTTAGAAAATTCAGTTGGACGCAACTACTGAGGGTGTCTGGGATTTCACCAGAGAGTTTGTTCTTTGATAGGTCAATTGCGCTAAGGCTGTTCAACTTTCCTATCTGTGTTGGAATGGAGCCACTTAGAGCATTGTTGGAGAGGTTGAGAAGTACAGTAAGAGAGGGAATCGTAAGTATCTCCTGTGGGATTCCCCCCCTCAAGGAGTTAGCGGAAAGATCCAGAGATATAAGTTTTGTGAGAGTACCAAGGTTTGCTGGAATGCTGCCATCTAGAAAGTTATTAGATAGAGAGAGGCTGCTCAATTGTGTGATATTGCCTAATGATTGTGGAATCTTCCCATAGAATCTACTATGGGATAGGTCGAGATACTGGAGGCTAGAAATTTGGCCAATATCCATAGGCAATGTGCCTGTGAAAAGGCTATCTGTGAGGATAAACTTTGTAAGTTTTTTAAACTTCCCTAACCCTGCAGGTATGGTCCCGGTTATTTTGTTTCTACCTAGTGAAATCCAGTTGAGCTCCACAGATAGCTTGGCAATAGAAACTGGCATAACACCTTCAAGGTTGTTTTCTTCAAGGTCTAGTACTTCCAGGTTGCTACAGTTGGTTAAGGATGCGAGGAAATCCCAATCACTAGGCTCTGTGGTTTCAAGAAAATTGTATCCTAACAAAAATCCCCGGATATGACCATGGATGCCAATGTCCCGTGGAATCAGACCATTATGCTGATTTCCGCCAAGAACCAAAAATTCAAGTGCCGATGCATTTGACAGGGAGGCTGGTATTGGTCCTATAAATTGGTTCACAATTGTGATAAAAAACTTTAGCTTGGGAAGCTTAAAGCCAATATCAAGTGGCAAAGATCCTGAAAAGTTGTTGAAGGCGATGTTGAAGTATGTGATGGAGGAAATATTGAACAAGGATGGAGGAAAAGGGCCTTCCAGTTTGTTATCCCTGATATCAAACGTAAAAAGATTGTCCAACTTACCTAGAGCTGGGGAGATATGGCCACTGAAACCGTTCTGGCCTAAACTTATGTGTGTCAGTGATGTCAGGTTACCGAGCCAACTCGGGATTTGGCCATGGAATTGGTTTTTGCGCATGCTAAGCATAATGAGGGCTGTGAGGTTGGAGAATGACATGGGAATATCACCAATCAGATTGTTATGGGAAACATTGAGAAATGTGAGCTTGGATAGGAGACCCAGAGAAGCAGGCATGGAACCAGAGAGGTAGTTCTCCCTCAGGTCCAAGGCACGAAGTGATGTACAACCACTAAGCCTGCCTGGGATCTCACCTTCGAGGTTGTTGGCTGAAAGACTGAGGACGCGGAGGCGGGTCAGGTTACCGAGCTGCGGGCAGATGGTGCCGGCGAGGCCCAAGCCATGCAGACGTATGGCAGTGACATGGCCTGGGTGCCGACGGTTGCTGCAGGACACGCCCGACCACTCGCAGTAATCAGGCAACGTCGCCGTGCTCGTGTCGTTGATGACAGGGTCCCATGACCAAGAGGACAGTGTCCGTGTAGGGTCACTGGTTATGAGGGATTTGTGTTAGATAATAACGAGAATAAACGAGACACGAGAGACACGGATTTAACGTGGAAACCCTTGCGGGAGAAAACCACGAAACGCACGGCGGCGTATCACTATAATTGAGAGGAGTATTACATTACACGAGAGGAAAAATCCTCTACGTGCTAATCTGGTGGAGCTTTCTCTCTCATCTATTCTATGACTAGCTGGTACTATATAAAGGGGCAAACAACTCTCTTTCTTGGTGGACACGAAATAGAGTTGTAGTCATGCTACGTCTAGCACGGTTGGCATGCCGTAGTCCGGTAGGACTCCATCTGTAGTACAACACTTGTATGGGATTCGGAACACAATAAAATAACACTCCACCTTGAGACGAAATCCCTTACAATAATCATAGATAGCATCAACTCCTCAATTAAAGTCATCACAAGTAAACCTTGTGCCTGGAAACGTCCATAG
The DNA here is from genome assembly GCA_902687465.1 of Secale cereale. Lineage (NCBI taxonomy): Eukaryota > Viridiplantae > Streptophyta > Magnoliopsida > Poales > Poaceae > Secale > Secale cereale. Next base: position 834,528,884 of record LR738712.1, on the reverse strand, counting down.
GACTAATGAACTTCTCATGAAGTCATATTGAGCAAATCAATCAGTAGGTCATCCAGAAAACAGCACAACTATCAACAAAGCAGACTAACAAAATTTGGTCTCCCAATAAAGTCTGAGTCTGTGCCACTGACCTCAAAAACTGAAACTGCTCAATCATCAAATGACATAAGTCATCATATCTCCTGTGGTGCCTGAACGAGCGCATAGCTCATAGTGCAACATCTTGGTGCACATCGCATTGTGAAGAACTCATCTCATGGAATCTGAACGTGCTTCAAAACAGAAAGCACAAACCTCGACAAACAATACTCATCCAAGAGCATATGGTACGGAGGGCATCGCGTGCACCCAAAAACTGCCGACTTGTAGTGGTTAATGAAAAATCCATGACATGGTCATAAACTGTCCTTGTAGAACAACTGTCGGATGAAGGAACCATCTTAACATGCAACGGAGTTTCAACTTTGCAATAGACCCCTCTTGAAAGAGCAAAGACAACTGTATTGCACTTGAAACTTAACAGTGCTAAATGTTGTAGTATCTAGCAGAAACAAATCAATCTCCTTCTTGCACCTCAACTGATTCTCATCACGACATGAATATCAAAACAAAACCTTCACATGCATAACAGCAAAAAACTATGGAGAGAATAGAGTATATGCTGGCTACCAACATGCTTAATAATTACCTCCTTCATACCCTCATTTTTCTTGATAACTGAATTATGTTCTTCAAATAACTGCAGCAATATTGCATCCATTATCCCGACGGGCCATAATCCCCAAAACTCCACCTTGAAGAAAAACTAAGTGCATCCTGATAATCGGCTTGCGCCAACAACGCTCGCATATCGACTTGCCATAGGGTAAACCTTGTGTCACGGTCTAGCAGCGGAACATCATACTTCATGGATGCCATGAGTAGATTAAATCTTTGTACACAAAGTAGTACAAGCCGGTAGAAATTTTTTGATAGAATTAATATGCGGAGCAGACGAAAAATAGAATAAATAGCACCTGGTAGTCGCTGGACAGTGGACGCAGCGATTGAACAAAGAGCAAAAATCTGATCTGTAGATGACTTCATCGTGGAATAAATAATAGTTGGCTGATCTAGTAGTACTTGATCGGTGAATAAAGCCAAAAAACAAACTCAACTTGACTCACGTGAACGGCTGGACTGATCGCTCCTCCTCGGGACTTAACGAGCAGCAGCACAACTCGGCGGAACTCTCGACGACTTGGTCAAGAGCGGCTGTTGCAAATCACCTCTACGCCTTGGTACTAGAGCCTTCAATTTTGATGTGGAGTAGTAGCAGCAACAACTTTGGTGCGACGTGGAGCAGCAGAACCACGAACCAAGCTTGACGCGCGTATACCCGCGAGGACAAGCGGCGGCTAGCAATTTTGATTTTTTATAGGGCAACACAGCAGTGAAGATCAATCTCTTGTCGGACTCGGCTTGCACGGCGGCTGCTTCAGAATCGATCTGGCTTCGGATCAAACAGATCGCTGGACGCGTGCAGCGGTGCACACGGAACCCTAATCCTCTCGTCTCAAATCTCGTATCTGAAACCTCAGCTCTGTATACCACTTGTTAGATAATAACGAGAATAAACGAGACACGAGAGACACGGATTTAACGTGGAAACCCTTGCGGGAGAAAACCACGAAACGCACGGCGGCGTATCACTATAATTGAGAGGAGTATTACATTACACGAGAGGACAAATCCTCTACGTGCTAATCTGGTGGAGCTCTCTCTCTCATCTATTCTATGACTAGCTGGTACTATATAAAGGGGCAAACAACTCTCTTTCTTGGTGGACACGAAATAGAGTTGTAGTCATGCTACGTCTAGCACGGTTGGCATGCCGTAGTCCGGTAGGACTCCATCTGTAGTACAACACTTGTATGGGATTCGGAACACAATAAAATAACAATTTGAATGTTATGAGCACAGAGAGATCGGCGCTATAGTTGCTATTTTGGTTGTTGATGGGTTGAGAGGAGCTGGATGTGAGAAAAAGGAGTGTATGGACCATGAAAAGCTTCCATGTCTTCATGGTTGAGCAAGGAGGTGGAGATGGGTTTGGAATGTAGGTCCTTAATTATTGTATTATGCACTCCTTATTGTGTGCAGGTTGTTATATAGACAATAGTGCTCACTCTCTAGGGTCGGCCTATGAAAATGTTGGACGCTGCTTTCATTCATTAAGACAAGGAAAATTTTGGACGCTGGCAACCACTCTTTTATGAGCTGTGTCTTCTTTCTGCAGAATCACTTATTGTTTACGTACAGGTGCCATCTCTTGCGCATATTGTTGCAGTTTGTGTTCATGTCTTTGACTGGAAGTCTATGTAAATACAGGCAATTCATGCGGATCTTACACACATCTCCGTAGATGCATTGTCTATCACATAGTGGTTTTAACTCGAAGATCTCCTAAGTCCTAACTCGTGGTTGAGTGAGGTGGAGGTGATTACCATATTCTTGCCCTTCCGCATTGTGCATGCTAAATGAAAGAATTAATTTCAGAAATTACAAATATCTCTATCATGAGTAAAGAAAAAGTGAGTGCGAAAATGACTTGTGCCATGTAGTTGAAGGTGTGACATAATTTCAAACGTTGAATTATTCCAATGATGTTAAAAAAATGGCAATAAATGGGGTGTTGAGAAAAAACAGGTTAAGTTGGAATTTTATTCATGTTGCACAATCACAAAAGTTACCTATAAGATTCCTATAAACCAAACCATAATGGCGGAGGAAACTTGATGGTTACCGAAGGACCGAGATCAGAAAAACATGTAGACCTGTCCAGTGTAAGCTCTCCTCTTCTTCCATGAGATTGGCTGATTTCCCATTAAGGCCAACAAGACCATCTGATTCATGAAGCTTGCAAACTCTGAAATTAAAGCAGGAATTCATAAAAAATTGTCTCTGGAATTAAAGCTTGCAATCTCAAACCTCCGGGTTTCGGGCTCTCCCATGGTGGTGTACCGTCGCGGCCTCCACCACAACCCACAGCTTCAGCCGACTGGGGCACCCACCATAAGCGCCGGCGAGACCACATATGTGGGATTTTATGTTCATGTGGCGCAATCACAAAAGTCATCTAATGTTGAAAACCCAGCCAATTAGAAAAGTCATCGAACCATAAAAGTCTGATTTCTCTCCAGGGTAGATTTTCCTCCTTCCATGAGATTGATTGATTTTTCCCATTAAAGCCAGTAAGACTATCTCGCGATGATCACTTCGTCAGGCTTGCAACCTCTCAAATTAAAGCAGGAGTTCATTAAAAAAAAACTTCGAACACACATGTAGTCATTCATAAAAAACAATTCTATGAAATTAAGGATTTGCAATCTCGAACCTTCAGGCTTCATGTGTAAATGCTTGGGACATAGGCTCAGATTAATGGTGGCTCGCCATCTTGGCCTCGATGTGCCACCCGCAGCTCCAGTCGATGTCGTACGTCCACCATGAGCGCCGGTGAGGACTGCATCCCGACCACCACCGTCATCGGTTGACGGCGCAGATGAGCAGCGCCTAACTGGTGGCTGTGCTAGGCTGGTGGCGCCGGCTGAGGGTCGCACAAGGGAAGGGGGACAGGGGACTAGCCGCCGGTGCTGATTTGCGGCGGAGACGCCGGCGACGGGCGACCAGGTGTGTGACTGACCTGGGCTGGGTCGTGTGCGTGCGTGGTGTGTACTGTACTGTGTGCGTTTTCTGTTTTTGTCTCTCTTTTTTCTGCGTGCCTGGTGTAAATTATACTCCCTCCGTCCGGAAATACTTGTCATCAAAATGGATAAAAGGGGATGTATCTAGATGTATTTTAGTTCTAGATGCATCTATTTTCATCCATTTTGATGACAAGTATTTTCGGACGGAAGGAGTAATATATACGCCCTGGCCTATATGGGTGGAGCAGCCCATTTACTTTTCTACTTTTTTGTTTCTAGAGAAAAATTATATATTCTTTAATCGGTTAAATAATTGTGGAAAACGTGTATGGAACAAAAACACTATCAATGTAACTATAAAATAAAGAAAAAAATATTACAATTTTTATTTTGAAAAAGAAAGTTCACTATGTATTAAAAAAACTGTTCAGTTTGTGTTTGTAAAATGCTTATCGTGTGTTTAAATATGTTCATTTCATATTTAAGAAATGTTCATGCTGTATGAAATAATATTTAGAGTATATTGAAATAGTGTTCACCATGTTTGAAAAAAATGTCGCTGTATATTTAAAAATGTTCATGATAAGAAGATAGATTTACAAATAAAATAAAATAAAAGAAAAGGCAAAAACCGAATAGGAAAAATGAAAAAGAAATATCATGAGCTTCTTCTTACAAGGTACAACACCCCTCGAACAGATAGTCAGGTCATCACTTTTTACTTCCAAAATGGAGATGATACCATCAATTAATATGCAGACATATCAGTTTGCCAGCAAAAGGGACATAAACCCTCTGGCCGGACACAAACTAAAAAAAAATGTTCTTCTTTTCTTTCTTCGAGCCGAAAACAGCTTCTCCTCCGTTTGACAACATATAATCCATTAGCGTAGTCTCTGTATACAGCAATGTGTGACAGATGCCACTCCTCTGGTCTTAACGAACTCTGGGACAGCGCGTCCAATGCTTCAAAAGAATCCAAGCTAAACACACATGCTCGTAGCTTCTTTCACAGAGGAGTATTTAACAAAAAAAAAACTACCACTTCATAAATTTATGCCGAAAACTATTATTTTTTTATTAATCTTGACTCAAAACTATCATGTCGGGTAAATGCCCGATTCGTCTCTTCTAAATGCCTTTCTGACAGCACGGGCCCACCTGTCATCATCAATCTTCTTCCTCCTCCTCTCTCTCTGGCATTTCCTCGAACACCTCATGTGCATTCCGTGCTCTTCTCCGACACTGGTCGGGACTGGAGACGGCGGCGCAACCACACCGGCTGGAGCCGTCTCTGTCGTGTTGGCGTGCCACGGCCGCCCCATGCTGGCCGCCGTCGCCGCTAGCATGCGTGCAGCCGCCGCCGCGTGTTGGCTGGCTGGCTTGCGTGCTGGCGTGCGCAACCGCCGCCGCCGCCGCCATAGCGTGCTGGCTGGTGTGCGTGCGCAGCCGCTGCCGCCACATCGTGCTGGCTGGCTTGCTTGCGTGCGTGCGCAGCCGCCACCACCAACCAGCACCCGCCACCAACAGTGTGCCGGCTGGCTGGCTTGCGTGCTGGCGTGTGCAGCCGCAGCCGCCGCGGCCGCGTGGGGGCATGCGGGCAGCCACCGCCGCCGCGTGCTGGCCGGCTGGCTTGCCTGCGTGCAGCAGCCGCCGCGTGCTGGTCGGCTGGCCGCCGTCGCCGGAGCGTGCATGTGCGAGGAGGAAGAAGATTGCAAGACAATTGATGCTGACAGGTGGGCCCATCCTGTCATAACCAGGTTTAATTTAAGCCAAAACAGTCACTAGTGTTTTTTGGCAAAAATTAATAAAAAAATGGTAGTTTTCGACACAAATTTGTAAAGTGATAGTTTATAGGAACGTTTCCACGAAATATGATAGTTTTTTGTTAAATACTCGAATGACTCTTCATAGAGCATTCCACCATCCTTTAGGTCTTGGCCGACACACCATGTCCAGAATTATTCATAGACTGATAGACAGACCTAACCATAAGCTTAGCATCTGATTGTGTCACAAAGTTCACTTTGACATATCATCTAATCGTGTCACAAAGCTCACTTTGACGTAGCTTTTCTAATATCAAGTATTTGTCCTTAGACTATGAAATCATGGTACTCCCCGGAGAAATACTTTATGGGTATCAAACGTCACTTCATAACTGGGTGTTCATAAAGGTGCTCTTTAGGTATCCCTAATGTATTTGTTAGGTTGTATGAATCGAAACTATGATTTGTCACTCCATGTGACGAAGAGATATCTGTGGGCCCTCTCTGTAATCTAATGAGTTTAGTCATAGGGATATTGCATTATGGAACGAGTAAAGAGGCATGTCGGTAACGAGATTGAACTAGGTATGGCGATACCGACGACCGAATCTCGGGCAAGTAACATATCGCCGGACAAAGGGGACTCTAAAAGTGAACTATACATATTTCATTCAAGTGTGGACATAATTTAGGTCAAAACATCAATATTTCGACTGTTTAACTTAAAGACTAGAAAAAATCCTAAACCGTATATCGGGTGACCACCACGCCGCGTAGCCGCCCTGCCCTGCCACACCGCCGTCTCTATCGGTGCCATCGTCGTCCCTCCAGCAACGGTAAGGCGGTGAAGGGCCACGGCTGCCTGCCGCTCGTGGAGGAGCCACTCCGCCTCCTGCTACACCGTGCGGAGTGCAACCGCGGCCACTTTTGACATGGCCTTCGGAGCCCTGGCGTTGGCCTTGTCACGGCCGACGTTGGCGGAGCAGTCGTGACCGCCCTACCCTGCCGCACCGCCGTCTCTGCGGTGGTAAGGGAGTGGTCGAGCGCCCATGCGGTGGCGATGTCTGGGCCGTTGCGGACCCGGTCCGGTGACACGTCGCTCTTGGCGAACATGGTGCGGCGACTGGTATTGCGCCGGTCATACCACTCCTGCTGCCGAGCCACTCACTCCGCCTCAGAGATGACGGCTCTCGAGCCCGAGGGACCGCCGAGGTAGTGGAGGAGGCAGCCTCTCACCTTCTTGATAGCGGTCGGCAGCTCCTCCTTGATAGTGAGGCGGTTGTGGCGACAACGGCGCGTCGATGCGGTCGTATCTTTGCGGCGCGGACGCATGCTCCTCCTTGACGCGGCGTCCGATCTGGACGCCGCGGTTGTGCCTGGGCGAGGTCGTCTCCACCTTCACCATCAGGAGCGTGAATGTCTGCTCGGTCTTGATATTGTGGTGCGATGGGGAGGTCGGCTCCTCCTTCATGCGCGCTGGCGCTGGCGACAACGGACCCATGTCACGGAGCAACCGCTCCGTCATTCACTTGTTCTGACGGACAACATCTTTGTACGTCAGAGCATCCTCCTTGAGGAGTCGAGGCGGCTGCTGCGGTGGCTGCTACGGCGGCGTCTGCTCCTCCTCATCACTAGAGGAGATGAAGATCTCCTCCTTGGTAGAGGAGCCGACCGCCGTGGACGCTTACGGGCCCGGGGAGCGTTTGAGATGGCGCCAAGAACCGCCTGAGGAGGATCTTCCACCTGCTCCACCTGCCGGCGTGGAGCTCCACGACTTTGGCATTGCTGCAGTTTGGGTCCAAGAGGGAGAGGGAGGGGCTCTGGCAGGCTCTGGCACAAAGACGGGGGAGGGAAGGGGGCGGTGCTCGATGAGGACCAGGCGAAGGGCCGATCCGCGATCAGCAAATTCTATGCGACGCAACGGATGGCGTGGTCTCATCTGGAACCTGTGTCCGCATTAAAGCGGTGGCTGCCGAGAGGTTGCTTCGGTCAACACCGCCCTCCACCCTCCCTCCAGTCACATCATCGCATCAATGCCAGCCTTCGCGTGCTCTAGGCCGGCATGAATGTGGCGGGGTAAGCAGCACGTGCATTGAAAGGAAAGCACGGGAGGGGCGGGTGACGAGGTTTTGGTGGGCCAGGGCGGTCCGGAGCATGCTTGGGAGCTGTCCGGACTCCCAAAGCTCTTCCTTATTTGTCTCCGGTTTACGGAAGAAATCACGTCCGGATAGCCCTACAGAAGATACAAGTCGGCGTTGGATGGCTTCCGCGGTCCGATGGTTGCAGGAGGTTTCGGGTCCGTCTTAGGGATGGCCTATCTGAGAGAAGCTCCATGACTTGTGGTTTCCGCCGTCGTCTGTAGGTCAGCCGCCAGAGTCGCATGTCTAGGCCGCCGCCATAGCCGCTCGTTGGTCGGGCACCACCATAGTCGGATGGAGCTCATCGGCGGCCTACCTTTCGGTGCGTCTCCACTGATTACTGCTCGCCATCCCCGCCATCACTTTTACGTTGTACTTCTACATTCATCCGTCATGCTTGCCGGTGGCCGTGGCGAGGCGATCGCCGTGGACATCGAGCTCGCTGGCATCGACAAGACGACTCTAGGCTAGTACTCGGTGCCAACAGACTAGGGAAGAGATGAAAGAAGTTGACGTCCTCGCCGGCTCGTCATGGTGAGCTATCCATCCGCACACAACGCCGCCATGCCTCCCCCGACTCGATCGCTAGTTCGCTACTTGGCCGCAGCTTGTCTCGCCATGCCGATGCTTGACAGCACCATAGGCAGCCTGGCATCCAGCATCTAGGTTCCCGTCTTGGGCTCGTGTGGCCGCCGTACGTCCACATCGAAGCCATGCATTGTTGTGCTCGTGTATGTACAACGTTAGAGCATCTCCAGCCGCGCCCTCAGGAAAACCTCCCAGATTTTTCCGCGCCGGTGCCGGAAAAACGGCCCAATCGCGCCCCCAAAAGCCCGATTTTCGCCGGCCTGGGCCGAAAGCAGCGCTGGCGGACCCAGGGCGAACCCGGCGCGCTAGGGGCGCCCGGGGGCGCCGGGGCAAGCTGTTTTGGCGCGAAAAAGCCGCAGGCCAGCCACGTCAGCGACACGGCGGCTCGTCTTCCCCCAACGGCCTCGGTTCCCGCGGGGAATCAATGGCAAGGCTGCCGCCGGTCAGCCTTACCATTGATTCCTCACGGACGGCGCGCCGACGCCTCCCCTCCCTCGCACGCGTACACACGGGGGCGGCGCCGCTATATAGCCGGTGACCTCCCTCACATATGCCCACACCAGCCTCGCCCCTCGCCGCCGCCCAGCCCCTCCCTCTCCGTCTACCTCTCCCGAGCCCGTCGCCATGGCAGAGCGTTCCCCCGGAGACGAGGCGGCGGCCAACAGCTTCGGCCGCCGTTCGCTCTGCGAACAGGAGTCCTGACTCCTGTTCCAGGCGAACATCCCGGCGCCACCGGACATGCGCGCCGGGCCGACGGGGTGGAGACTCAGCGACGGGGGAGTGCCCATTCCCCCGTTGCCCGACGCTGTGGCGAAGCCCAAATACTTCGCCGAGGAGGTCGAGGTCGTGCGCGTCTCCCTCACCGACGCCGAACTCTCCCTCCCCCAGTACGCCGCCGACAACCACGCGGCTTGGGCGGCGTACTTTGAGCGCCGCCAGCAGCAGCGCTTGGCGTCCACCAACGGTGCGTCGGTGGTCGGCGACGTGAAGAACAGCGAGGGGTGCCACCTGTGGTGGGGCGTCCCCGGCCGCACACTCGAGGGCGTGCTGACGTACCTCGACGGCGGCAATGACCCGCCGTTGGCGTACCCGGCGAGGGTGGTGAAGGAAATATGCCCTAGAGGCAATAATAAAGATGTTATTTGTATTTCCTTATATCATGATAAATGTCTTTTATTCATGCTAGAATTGTATTAACCGGAAACTAAGTACATGTGTGGATACATAGACAAAACTGTATGTCCCTAGTATGCCTCTACTAGACTAGCTCATTGATCAAAGATGGTTATGTTTCCTAGCCATAGACATGAGTTGTCATTTGATCAACGAGATCACATCATTAGGAGAATGATGTGATGGACAAGACCCATCCGTTAGCATAGCACTATGATCGTTTAGTTTTACTGTTATTGCTTTCTTCATGACTTATACATGTTCCTATGACTATGAGATTTTGCAACTCCCGAATACCGTAGGAACACCTTGTGTGCTATCAAACGTCACAACGTAACTGGGTGATCATAAAGATGCTCTACAGGTGTCTCCGAAAGTATTCGTGGTGCTGGCATAGATCAAGATTAGGATTTGTCACTCCGAGTGTCGAAGAGGTATCTCTGGGCCCTCTCGGTAACACACATCACAATAAGCCTTGCAAGCAAAAAGACTAATGAGTTAGTCACGAGATGATGTGTTACGGAACGAGTAAAGAGACTTGCCAGTAACGAGATTGAACTAGGTATAGAGATACCGGCGATCGAATCTCGGGCAAGTAACATACCGATGAAAAAAGGAACAACGTATGTTGTTATGCGGTTTTTGACCGATAAAAGATCTTCGTAGAATATGTAGGAGCCAATATGAACATCCAGGTTCCGCTATTGGTTATTGACCGGAGATGAGTCTCGGTCATGTCTACATAGTTCTCGAACCCGTAGGGTCCGCACGCTTAACGTTTGATGACGATCGGTATTATGAGTTTATGAGTTTTGATATACCGAAGGTAGTTCGGAGTCCCGGATGAGATCACGGACATGACGAGGAGTCTCAGAATGTCCGAGACATAAAGATTGATATATTGGACGACTATATTCGGACACCGTAAGTGTTCCGGAAAAGTTTCGGATTTAACTGGATTGCCGGAGGGGGTTACCGGAACCCCCTACGAGGGGGGATGGTCCATAGTGGGCCTTGAGGAAAGGAGAGAGGCAGCCCATAGAGGCTGGCCGGCGCCCCACCTAGGGATCCTAGTTGGACTAGGATCGGGGGGGCGCCACCTCTCCCTCTTTTCCTTTCCCTCTCTTCCTTCTTGATGGACTCCTACTAGGAATATGATTACAATCCTATTCCTAGTAGGATTGCCCTAGCCGCACCATAGGAGGCCGGCCGGCCCTCCCCTCTTGCTCCTTTATATACGGGGGCAGGGGGGCACCCAAAGACACACACGTTGAATTGTTCCAGCCGTGTGCGGTGCCCCCCTCCACAGAAACACACCTCGGTCGTACCATCGCAGTACTTAGGAGAAGCCCTGCGCCGGTAGATACATCATATCCGTCACCACGCCGTCATGCTGACGAAACTCTCCCGTGAAGCTCAACTGGATCAAGAGCTCGTGGGACGTCATCAAGCTGAACGTGTGCTGAACACGGAGGTGCCGTACGTTCGGTACTTGATCGGTTGAATCGCGAAGAAGTTGGACTGCATCAACCACGTCACTTGACGCTTCCGCTTCCGGTCTACGAGGGTACGTAGACACACTCTTCCCTCTCGTTGCTATGCATCTGGTAGATAGATCTTGCGTGATCGTAGGAAATTTTTAAATACTACGTTCCCCAACAGTGGCATCATGAGCCAGGTCTATGTGTAGATGATATGCACGAGTAGAACACAATGAGTTGTGGGCGATACTAGTCATACTGCTTACCAACATGTCATATTTTGCTTCGGCGGTATTGTGAGATGAAGCGGCCCGGACCGACATTACGCGTACGCTTACGCGAGACTGGTTTCACCGTTAGGAGCACTCGTTGCTTAAAGGTGACTGGCGGGTGTCTGTCTCTCTCACTTTAGCTGAAACAAGTGTGGCTACGCCCGGTCCTTGTGAAGGTTAAAACAGCACATACTTGACGAAACATCGTTGTGGTTTTGTATGCATAGGTAAGAACGGTTCTTGCTAAGCCCATAGCAGCCACGTAAAACTCGCAACAACAAAGTAGAGGACGTCTAACTTGTTTTTGCAGGGCATGTTGTGATGTGATATGGTCAAGACATGATGAGTTATACGGTTTTGTATGAGATGATCATGTTTTGTAATGTTATCGGCAACTGGCAGGAGCCATATGGTTGTCGCTTTATTGTATGAAATGCAATCGCCATGTAATTGCTTTACTTTATCACTAAGCGGTAGCGATAGTCGTAGAAGCAATAGTTGGCGAGACGACAACGATACTACGATGGAGATCAAGGTGTCGCGCCGGTGATGAAGGTGATCATGATGGTGCTTTGGAGATGGAGATCAAAAGCACAAGATGATTATGGCCATATCATGTCACATATTTTGATTGCATGTGATGTTTATCTTATTATGCTTCTTATTTTGCTTAGAACGACGGTAGCATTATAAGATGATCCCTTACTAAATTTCAAGGTATAAGTGTTCTCCCTGAGTATGCACCGTTGCGAAAGTTCGTTGTGCCGAGACACCACGTGATGATCGGGTGTCACTACAAGAGATCGGGCCTACTATGACGAGCCAAAGAATGTCATGGAATAGCCAAAAACGTCACAAAATACACCTTCGTGACATTTTATGGGCGTCATGAGCATCGTCACAGAATCCCCGTCACGGATTACTCGTAGTGACGAGCCGCACACTAAACGTCACTGAAAATGGGACCTTCGGTGACGTTCTCTACAACATCATCGACTTTGGTATTTCCGTGACGGGAAATAAACGTCACATGTTAGATGAAAATATGCCATAGTCTACTATGTTCAATGACAAAGCAATGTCACTGACTTGATGCCACGCTAGCATAGGCCACATCATGAATTATCAAATCCAATATAGTCAAAATGGATATCACAACAAGTATTTAATTTGATCCACACAAAATAACACAAGTATTTAATTCCCATTATATAAATAAATTTAAGCCAAGGCACATTATAGATTGAAATAAAAGACAAATCATATTATAAATTCCATTATCTCAGTTAAATCATCCTCTTAATTAAAATTACACATATTCACAAGCACGACAATAAAAAGTTGCAAAGTAATATTTATAGATAACTAATGACCACAAAATTGTTGCCCTAATGGCATTCATGCACAAGTTTGGAGTGGGGCTAATGAGTTGCTCGAGCCTTCAAGATAAGACCAATTAGTTCATCCATTTCGTGTGGCTTCTTTTTCGGGCTTCCCTCTTGTCTTGCTGGATCTTCTTCACATATTCAGATTCTTCTTGTTGCTTCCTCTTTATCTCTTGAAGTGCTCTCTCTTCTGCTCAAGTCTCACGATTAACTCCTCCCAGTGGCTATAAATTAACAAAACACAACAACAGTGCATCTTCGTTAAATGAGAGCTAACAAGACAACAAGTTACAAGAGTACCACTAAGAAGCTTACAATCTACCAATTTATGAATGTGAAATAGAGAAGTGCATTATTAAATAAACCAAAGAATTAGTCTCGTCTGTTTTATCCCGGTTCCAGAACCGGGACTAAAGGCCCTCTGGAACCGAGACCAAAGCGATGTTTCCTACTAGTGAATGGTTAAAGAACATTCTAACCCAGAGCTAGAGTTATAATAATGGTTAAAGAACCTGAAATATATGCATTCCTTAGGTTAGCATACACCTCGCGGTGCGTTTATCTTCCACAAGAAATGCCATCCTTTCCCTCTCACTTTACGAAACTAGTGGTGTGATTGAGCACCTGAAGCTGCAAAAATATGACAGAGAATGGAACTAGATGAATTACCGAAATATCTTTCAGCCTATGGTATCAACAGTTCAACACTAACTAAATGAATTCCATTTAAATTTGTTTGGAACTGGACCTTAACAATGCAGCCATTTTATATGTGCATATGTATTTTTCTAAAGCACACATGAATCTAATCAAGCAGCTAACTTAGAATGCAAATACAAGTTGCACCAGTATTGTATATTTCTCAAGGCGTTGATACTAAAACTGACTTGCTGCACCTGCACAAAAAAACTGTTGGAATATATCTCAAAGTGCCAAGTATCTGTGGTCTGTGCACATAAAAGTGCCCCCAAATCACCTAAGGTGCTGATCTATATAACAATAAATTCTAACCGTCTGAAATAAGTGTTCATTAACGAAGGTATTAGTTCATCACCTAGGTCATCACTAGCAAGTTCACTGGATAACCTATAACAGGGGGAAATAGAAAGAGAAACGGGGATCTACTCACGGTGCTCGTTGTCATCTAGTTGGCCGGTGACCCGCTGCATTCATCGACCATTCGCGGTTGGAGCCTTTGGATGGCGGATCCGACGGTGAGGCAGGCAGGGGGTTGGCCATGGAGGATGGTCGTCCTCGTGGCGGTGGTGGCAGATCCAGTCCCCGTGGTGGTTGGCCTTGCTCGCCGTGGAGGTGGCCTTGCTCGCAGTGGTGGCTGACAACGACGAGCAGACGGCGGGAGGCGCGAGGAGCGCGAGAAGGAGGCGTCCTTCATGGCCGGCCTGCACCAGTGCTCCCACTGCGGTGGACGTCCGAGGAGGGACACGAAGGTGGTGACGCGTTCAGGAGCGTAGGCGTAGCATCGGCGAGGAAACGCGGCAGCGTCAGCGAAGATCATGCCATAGACTAGCCGAGAGGGTCGAGAAGAGAAGGCTCACTGAGTTCTAAAGGCGGATCGTCCTGTTGATTCCCCAGATCGAATCCTCGTGCAAGAGCTCCACCTCCCGGGCCCGACTGTCTGCGGCGGCGGCAGCTCCTCTGCCACCACGGGCGCTGCAGGGGCTTACTCCGGGGTCTCGATGCCGGCGGTGGGGGCGGTTGTTGCGTCGATGGTCGGGGCGGCGGAGGTGGATGGGAGTGGGAACGTGGGGGTTGCGGGAGAGGAGCGGCCGAGGGGAGGCGAAGATCGGATCGGGATTGACAAACGAAGAAGACGGCGCCTGATGGGATAATGGGTCGTCCGGGTTTAGTTAAATGGGCTTCGCCCCACAAAAAATGGCCACCCCGCCTAAGCAACTTACTTCAGACGTTCACCTAAAAAAAAACTTACTCCAGACGACCCTAATAAGTACATATAAATTTCATTTTTGGCGCGCCAGAGGGCAAATCGATTCCACCCATAAACTAGTGAATTTGACATACTTACGCCAAAAAGTAGTAGGTTTTTTATAAGACAAAAGAAAAACATTGGGTTTTTTTATGTGAAAAAAACAGTAGGTTTGACAAGTACCATGTCCGTGTATAATCTGATAAAAAAAGGCGGGTAACATGCATGTGTATAATCTGAAAAAAAAAGAAAAAAAAAGCACGTACCATGTTCGTGTATAGTCTGATCAAAACATTGGGAAACATTGGATTCATTTTGTGCTCTACATGTGGGTTAGATACAAATACAAATTTCCCTAAAAAGACATAAATACAAATGTTTGTCGTGCAAGCATAACAAAAAAATTACCAACGAAGGGTAATGATCGCCAAAATTCCGAACTCGTGTAGAATGAAACAACTGCGACACTATGCTGCCATATCCATTGCTGACGAACACCACCAATAAAATGCTACATTTGTAATCATCGATGACAGTAGTAGGTTCATCACGGAAATTGCCCACACGTCATCAAAATTGGCAACCAGGTGTGGCTCAGTGGCCCAGGTGATTTAGTGACATTAATCGTCTTTGATCCATAGTAATAAGTGACACGACCTTCAAAACGTCACACATTAGATATTTCGATGACGTTGTCAACCACCGTCACGACAATTTTCGTCATAGTATCTCAGTTTTCTTGTAGTGTGTGATAAGCTCTACGTTCAAATACAACGGGTGTAAGCCAGTTTTGCACACGCAGAATACTCGGGTTAAACTTGACGAGCCTGGCATATGCAGATATGGCCTCGGAACACTGGAGACCGAAAGGTCGAGCGTGAATCATATAGTAGATATGATCAACATAAGATGTTCACCATTGAAACTACTCCATCTCACGTGATGATCGGACAAGGTTTGGTTGATTTGGATCACGTGATCATTTGGATGACCGGAGGGATGTCTATCTAAGTGGGAGTTCTTTAATTAATATGATTAAATTGAACTTTAACTTATCATGAACTTAGTCCTGATAGTTTTTGCATATCTATGTTGTTGTAGATCAATGGCCCGTGCTACCGTTCCTTTGAATTTTAATGCATTCCTAGAGAAAGCTAAGTTGAAAGATGATGGTAGTAATTACACGGACTGGGTCCGTAACTTGAGGATTATCCTCATTGCTGCACAGAAGAATTATGTCCTTGAAGCACCGTTAGGTGACAAGCCCCCTCCCGCTAATGTAGACGCTTTGAACGTCTGGCAGTCGCGGTCTGATGACTACACGATAGTTCAGTGTGCCATGCTTTACGGCTTAGAACCGGGACTTCAACGACGTTTTGAACGTCATGGACCATATGAGATGTTCCAGGAGTTGAAGTTAATATTTCAAGCAAATGCCCGGATTGAGAAATATGAGATTTCCAATAAGTTCTACAGCTGCAAGATGGAAGAGAATAGTTCTATCAGTGAACACTTACTCAGAATGTCTGGGTACTACAATCATATGACTCAACTTGGTTGCAAAGTTGACGAGGATAGTGTTATTGATAGAGTTCTTCAATCACTGCCACCAAGCTATAAAAGCTTCGTGATGAACTATAATATGCAAGGGATGCAAAAGACAATTCCTGAGCTCTTCGCTATGCTTAAAGGCTGCGGAGGTAGAAATCAAAAAGGAGCATCAAGTGTTGATGGTTAACAAGACCACTAGTTTCAAGAAAAAGGGCAAGGGAAAGAAGGGGAACTTCAAGAAGAATAGCAAAACAGTCTGGAGCCAAGCCTGAAACTGAGTGCTTCTACTGCAAGGGGACTGGACACTGGAAGCGGAACTGCCCCAAGTACTTGGCGGATAAGAAGGATGGCAAGGTGAATAAAGGTATATGTGATATACATGTTATTGATGTGTACCTTACTAATGCTCGTAGTAGTACCTGGGTATTTGATACCGGTTCGGTTGCTAATATTTGTAACTCGAAACAGGGACTACGGATTAAACGAAGATTGGCTAAGGACGAGGTGACGATGCGTGTGGGAAATGGTTCCAAAGTCGATGTGATCGCCGTCGGCACGCTACCTCTACATCTACCTTCGGGATTAGTTTTAGACCTAAATAATTGTTATTTGGTGCCAGCGTTGAGCATGAACATTATATCTGGATCTTGTTTGTTGCGAGACGGTTATTCATTTAAATCAGAGAATAATGGTTGTTCTATTTTTATGAATAATATCTTTTATGGTCATGCACCCTTGAAGAGTGGTCTATTCTTATTGGATCTCGATTGTAGTGATACACATATTCATAATATTGAAACCAAAAGATGCAAGGTTAATAATGATAGTGCAACTTATTTGTGGCACTGCCGTTTAGGTCATATTGGTGTAAAACGCATGAAGAAACTCCATAGTGATGGACATTTAGAATCACTTGATTATGAATCACTTGGTGCTTGCGAACCATGCCTCATGGGCAAGATGACCAAAACTCCGTTCTCCGGAACTATGGAGTGAGCAACAGATTTATTGGAAATCATACATACTGATGTATGTGGGCCAATGAGTGTTGAAGCTCGCGGCGGGTATCGTTATTTTCTGACCTTCACTGATGATTTGAGCAGATATGGGTATATCTACTTAATGAAGAACAAGTCTGAAACATTTGAAAAGTTCAAAGAATTTCAGAGTGAAGTAGAGAATCATCGTAACAAGAAAATAAAGTTTCTACGATCTGATCGTGGAGGAGAATATTTGAGTTACGAGTTTGGTCTTCATTTGAAACAATGTGGAATAGTTTCACAACTCACGCCACCTGGAACACCACAGCGTAATGGTGTGTCCGAACGTCGTAACCGTACTTTATTGGATATGGTGCGATATATGATGTCTCTTACCGATTTACCACTATTGTTTTGGGGTTATGCTTTAGAGACAGCTGCATTCACGTTAAATAGGGCACCATCTAAATCCGTTGATACGACACCTTATGAACTATGGTTTGGCAAGAAACCAAAGTTGTCGTTTCTTAAAATTTGGGGCCGCGATGCTTATGTGAAAAAGCTTCAACCTGATAAGCTCGAACCCAAGTCGGAGAAATGTGTCTTCATAGGATACCCAAAAGAGACTATTGGGTACACCTTCTATCACAGATCCGAAGGCAAGATATTCATTGCTAAGAATGGATCCTTTCTAGAGAAGGAGTTTCTCTCGAAGAAGTGAGTGGGAGGAAAGTAGAACTTGATGAGGTAATTGTACCTTCTCCTGAATTGGAAAGTAGTACATCACAGAAAATTGTTCCAGTGATTCCTACACCAATCAGTGAGGAAGTTAATGATGATGATCATGAAACTTCAGATCAAGTTTCTGCTGAATGTCGTAGATCAACCAGAGTACGTTCCGCACCAGAGTGGTACGGCAACCCAGTTCTGGAAATCATGTTACTAGACCATGATGAACCTACGAACTATGAAGAAGTGATGATGAGCCCAGATTCCGCAAAATGACTTGAGGCCATGAAATCTGAGAAGGGATCCATGTATGAGAACAAAGTATGGACTTTGGTTGACTTGCCCGATGATCGGCAGGCCATCGAAAATAAATGGATCTTCAAGAGGAAGACCGACGCAGACGATAATGTTACTGTTTAATAAGCTCGACTTGTTGCGAAAGGGTTTCGACAAGTTCAAGGAGTTGACTACGATGAGACTTTCTCACCTGTAGCGATGCTTAAGTCTGTTCGAATCATGTTAGCAATTGCCGCATTTTATGATTATGAGATCTGGCAAATGGATGTCAAAACTGCATTCCTGAATGGATATCTCAAAGAAGAGTTGTATATGATTCAACCAGAAGGTTTTGTCGATCCGAAAGGTGCTAACAAAGTGTGCAAGCTCCAGCGATTCATCTATGGACTGGTGCAAGCATCTCGGAGTTGGAATATACGCTTTGATGAGGTGATCAAAGCTTATGGTTTTATACAGACTTTTGGAGAAGCCTGTATTTACAAGAAAGTGAGTGGGAGCTCTGTAGCATTTCTAATATTATATGTGGATGACATATTGCTGATTGGAAATGATATAGAATTTCTGGATAGCATAAAAGGATACTTGAATAAGAGTTTTTCAATGAAAGACCTCGGTGAAGCTGCTTATATATTAGGCATCAAGATCTATAGAGATAGATCAAGATGCTTAATTGGACTTTCACAAAGCACATACCTTGATAAGATTTTCAAGAAGTTCAAAATGGATCAGTCAAGGAAAGGGTTCTTGCCTGTCTTACAAGGTATGAAGTTGAGTAAGACTCAATGCCCGACCACTGCAGAAGATAGAGAGAAAATGAAAGTCATTCCCTATGCCTCAGCCATAGGATCTATCATGTATGCAATGCTGTGTACCAGACCTGATGTGTGCCTTGCTATAAGTTTAGCGGGGAGGTACCAAAGTAATCCAGGAGTGGATCACTGGACAGCGGTCAAGAACATCCTGAAATACCTGAAAAGGACTAAGGATATGTTTCTCGTGTATGGAGGTGACAAAGAGCTCGTCGTAAACGGTTACGTCGATTCTAGCTTTGACACTGATCCGGATGACTCTAAGTCACAAACCGGATATGTATTTTTATTGAACGGTGGAGCTGTCAGTTGGTGCAGTTCCAAGCAGAGCGTCGTGGCGGGATCTACGTGTGAAGCGGAATACATAGCTGCTTCGGAAGCAACAAATGAAGGAGTCTGGATGAAGGAGTTCATATCCGATCTAGGTGTTATACCTAGTGCATCGGGTCCAATGAAAATCTTTTGTGATAACACTGGAGCAATAGCCTTGGCGAAGGAATCCAGGTTACACAAGAGAACAAAACACATCAAGAGACGCTTCAATTCCATCCGCGATCTAGTCAAGGAGGGAGACATAGAGATTTGCAAAATACATACGGATCTGAATGTTGCAAACCCGTTGACTAAACCTCTTCCACGGGCAAAACATGATCAGCACTAGGACTCCATGGGTCTGAGGATCATCAATTTGTAATCTAGATTATTGACTCTAGTTCAAGTGGGAGACTGAAGGAAATATGCCCTAGAGGCAATAATAAAGATGTTATTTGTATTTCCTTATATCATGATAAATGTCTTTTATTCATGCTAGAATTGTATTAACCGGAAACTAAGTACATGTGTGGATACATAGACAAAACAGTATGTCCCTAGTATGCCTCTACTAGACTAGCTCATTGATCAAAGATGGTTATGTTTCCTAGCCATAGACATGAGTTGTCATTTGATCAACGGGATCACATCATTAGGAGAATGATGTGATGGACAAGACCCATCCGTTAGCATAGCACTATGATCGTTTAGTTTTACTGCTATTGCTTTCTTCATGACTTATACATGTTCCTATGACTATGAGATTTTGCAACTCCCGAATACCGTAGGAACACCTTGTGTGCTATCAAACGTCACAACGTAACTGGGTGATCATAAAGATGCTCTACAGGTGTCTCCGAAAGTATTCGTGGTGCTGGCATAGATCAAGATTAGGATTTGTCACTCCGAGTGTCGAAGAGGTATCTCTGGGCCCTCTCGGTAACACACATCACAATAAGCCTTGCAAGCAAAAAGACTAATGAGTTAGTCACGAGATGATGTGTTACGGAACGAGTAAAGAGACTTGCCAGTAACGAGATTGAACTAGGTATAGAGATACCGGCGATCGAATCTCGGGCAAGTAACATACCGATGAAAAAAGAAACAACGTATGTTGTTATGCGGTTTTTGACCGATAAAAGATCTTCGTAGAATATGTAGGAGCCAATATGAACATCCAGGTTCCGCTATTGGTTATTGACCGGAGATGAGTCTCGGTCATGTCTACATAGTTCTCGAACCCGTAGGGTTCGCACGCTTAACGTTTGATGATGATCGGTATTATGAGTTTATGAGTTTTGATATACCGAAGGTAGTTCGGAGTCCCGGATGAGATCACGGACATGACGAGGAGTCTCGGAATGTCCAAGACATAAAGATTGATATATTGGACGACTATATTCGGACACCATAAGTGTTCCGGAAAAGTTTCGGATTTAACTGGATTGCCGAAGGGGGTTACCGGAACCCCCTACGAGGGGGGATGGTCCATAGTGGGCCTTGAGGAAAGGAGAGAGGCAGCCCATAGAGGCTGGCCGGCGCCCCACCTAGGGATCCTAGTTGGACTAGGATTGGGGGGGCGCCACCTCTCCCTCTTTTCCTTTCCCTCTCTTCCTTCTTGATGGACTCCTACTAGGAATAGGATTACAATCCTATTCCTAGTAGGATTGCCCTAGCCGCACCATAGGAGGCCGGCCGGCCCTCCCCTCTTGCTCCTTTATATACGGGGGCAGGGGGGCACCCAAAGACACACAAGTTGAATTGTTCCAGCCGTGTGCGGTGCCCCCCTCCACAGAAACACACCTCGGTCGTACCATCGCAGTACTTAGGAGAAGCCCTGCGCCGGTAGATACATCATATCCGTCACCACGCCGTCATGCTGACGAAACTCTCCTGTGAAGCTCAACTGGATCAAGAGCTCGTGGGACGTCATCAAGCTGAACGTGTGCTGAACACGGAGGTGCCGTACGTTCGGTACTTGATTGGTTGAATCGCGAAGAAGTTCGACTACATCAACCGCGTCACTTGACGCTTCCACTTCCGGTCTACGAGGATACGTAGACATACTCTTCCCTCTCGTTGCTATGCATCCGGTAGATAGATCTTGCGTGATCGTAGGAAATTTTGTAAATACTACGTTCCCCAACAGGTGGCCGTCCCGGCGCAGCACCGACGCGCCGGGCCATGGGCGCCCAGGAGGTTCGGGTCCTCCTCCTCTTCTTCCTCCTCGCGATCTTCGTCGCACTCCTCCGGCAATCCGGCCCTGCTCGGTGTCAAGGCCGAGCCCGCGGCGGAGACGCCGCTCGGCCGGCGCACTCGCAGCGCCAGCATCGTCATCAACGAGGGCGGCCGGCGCGCCTCCTCGTCGGCTCCTCCTCCGCACTTCGTCAAGCCAAAGACGGAGCCGGGGCTCGCGCCGGTGAAGAAGGAGCTCGACGATGACGACGGGGCCCTGGAATGGGCGAGCAGGGACTCCATAGCGATGGAGAAGGAGAGGCTGGACAAGGAGAAGGAGCGCCAGTGCGCCGCCCTACGCTGCTTCGCGGAGCGCCGACGCGGCCGCGACGAAGGCGGAGTCGTCGTCATCTACGACAGCGACGACGACGGCGACGACGCTCCGCCACCAGTCCGCCATGGCGACGCCGGGCAGGGGTCCAGCAGGGGCGCCTGCGTCAAGGAGGAGAAGGCCGACGACGACAATGATGGCGACGGCGGCGACTTCAGCCAGTTTTTTTATATTAGTTTAATGCAAATCCGCGAACTTCGCCGAACAGTGCCGAAATTTATCGTGTTTGGTCGAAATTTATCGTGTTTTTAGCCGAACTATGCTATACTTTTTTATTTCAAACGCGCCTGGGGGCGGCCCTCGGGCCGGCGGCTGGGGACCAACTCGCCCCAGGCCCAATTTTTACGCCGGCTCACCCCAGACGGCGATTTTAGGCGCCCCCTGGGGGTCAACGGCTGGAGATGCTCTTATAGGATAGCACTCGATCTAGCCAGCTTAATTAGAGACGTGCATGCGCGCCATTGCATCAGAGAAGACGCAAGGATTTTTTTTATGAGCATCCAAACAAGGAATTGTATAGACTTGCCTTGACAGAAAAAACCGGCTATCCTAAAAATCCACTAAAAACTCATTTTCCTCAATCTCGCATTTAAGTAGGAAACGTTTCCAGCAGGCCGGCCGAACGCTCCACCCGGTCCAGTGCGTGTCACTCGATCGTTTAGATCGTACCCCTCACATCTCGCGTCCCTCGCGTAGAAACCACGCGTTTTGGTGGCCCTACGTCCCCGCAGCCTGCCTTATCTACTTTGACTCGTCCTCCTCCACACATCTTCTTTCCCAAAACACATCTCTCCTTCTCTCCCTCTCTCTCAAATAAGTCACGGTTCATGACGACGCACGGTTCGGGGAGGAGGCTGCAACCGGTGCCGAGGGAGGCTGCAACCGACCGTGAGACGGCGAGCATGGTGACCACAGGACGGCGAGGATGGGGCAACGCTCCTCCGAGGAAAACTGAGGTCGCAGTTTTTGCTACATGCTTCAACCAGCGTTGGAATTTGCTACAAATGGCATCACGTACTGCTGCCACCGGCGTCATGTTTTGCTGCAATGCACAAGCGGCGTCGCATATTGATGCACGTATTTTGCTACAACTGTTTCCATTTTTTGCTACATACGTCCACGGCTGAGTTGTGATTCCCGACGGTGGCGATGACTTTTTTGCTGCAACTGTAGTAGATCTTTGCTACGTCTGGCAATAATTTTTGCTACATCCTGCAACGGCGAGCTATAGTCGCTAGCGATGATGACAACTTTTTTGCTGCAACCGTTGTCTCCGTTTGCTACGACCGACAAAGAAATTTGCTAGCAGTGAAGGCGAGCGAGATTTGCAACAAGCGAGTGTGCCGACGAGCGGCTCCGGTGAGCGCGCAGACGAGCGGCTCCGGAGGCGAGCAAGATTTTCGACCGGCGAGCGCACCAACTAGCAGTTCTGGAGGCGAGCAAGATTTCTTACCGGCGAGCACGCCGACGAGCGGCTCTAGCGAGCGCTAGCAGGAGGAGGTGAAAGGTCATGGAGGTGTACGCGAGCGAGGAGGGAATTTTCTTTTTTTTCCCCTAAAATCTGACAGTTACGATTGGCTGTATGCGATTCTAGGGCGCTGACCGACCGAAAATTTCGACCGACGCGCCGGCGCGTAGCAATAGCCCATTTACAAACAACTATTTTTTTAAGCATATCCAAACAACTACTACTATAATAAACAAGAAACGGAAGTAGAAACAAACCAAGATGAACCTTCCGTTCCCCAAGACCCTAAGAGCGCCTGGCGTGGTAGGGTTTCGTCCCGCGGGGGTACAAGGACTTCCCTTCCGTTCCCCAATCAAACGCCCGTGGTGTCGGGAACTATCAAGGGTTTACCTGCGGAAATTCGACGGGCGAATCGACAGCGAATCCGACACCAATTTGCCTCTGTCTCCGTCCCATCCATCGACTCCTCCCATCTCGACTCCGCGGGAGGATCGCCGCAGCAGTTCCAGGAGTCAATGATACGCAAATTGGAGCTGTCGGAGGAAGAGGAGAAGATCTTCCTACGACTTCTTGATGTCGTCCGTCACTACCACCTTGGCACTACCCTTCGCGTCGCCGGTGGCTGGGTCCGGGACAAGCTACTAGGGAAACAACCTACTGACATTGATATTGCCCTTGATAATATCACCGGCCAGGATTTCTCCGAGAAAGTAGACGCCTACCTGAAGTCCATAGGGGAGGGGGACAAGAAACGAGGAACCAAAGTTATCCAGTGGTATGCTATTCTCCTCGCTTTATGATGCTGATCCTCCTCCTCCTCATGACTGTTATGACACCTCGAGTCCTCGACACATGTGTTTTGAGATGCCATGGCTGTTTTTAACTTGAATTATATATTACCTTTTTTTCTGCAGCAATCCGGACAAATCCAAGCACTTGGAAACTGCTAAGACGTACATGTTCGACAGAGAAATTGATTTTGTTAACTTGAGGTCTGAAAAATATGCAGAAAGCAGCCGCATTCCTACCATGGAGCACGACGCCACTCCTGAAGAAGATGCCCACCGCAGGGACCTAACAATTAATAGTTTATTCTTCAACATCAACGATCACATTGTGGAAGATTTTACTAAAAGAGGTATTGACGACCTCATCAAGGGCATTATTGATACTCCTCTAGATGCCAAAGTTACCTTCTTGGACGACCCACTTAGAGTTCTTCGGGCAATTCGATTTGCCGCTAGATTCAACTTTACGTTATCCGATCGGTTGAAAGAAGCTGCTTCGGACGAAAAGGTGAAGTTGGAACTTGGTTGCAAGGTTAGTAAAGAACGTGTTGGGAAGGAGATTGATCTTATGATTTCAGGCGAACACCCAGCTGATGCAATGTCTTACATTCGTGATCTGGGGCTATTTCATATTGCATTTGCTTTCCCCAAAAATTGCAACCCTCCAGTCTTTGACAATTGTGATAGTTGTTGTGTGTCACACATTGAATCAGCTTGGAACTTTGCAATCTCTATGCACAGTGCTGTTTCTTATCCCATGCTGCTAGATGAACAGGTAAAGCTTTACCTCTATAGTGCACTCTTTTTTCCCCTCCGGAAGATGTTCTGCATGAATGAAAAATCTAAGCAGATTGCTGTCACTAGCTATATTATTCAGGAGTCATTAAAGCTGCCAGCATGTGTTGCTAAATCGGTTCTCGACGTGCATGTTGCCAGGCTAATATTTGCTGATCTAGTGCTCCTCTTTGAATCAAATGTCGCTTCGCGAGCTGTTAGGGAGGAGCTGGAAGATGTATATCTTGATATACCAATGGACACATGGAATCGTGTTTATGCAGGAGTCGTACTTAATGAAATCAAGGACTTATGGCGGGTGGCACTTGCTATATCCATTATCTTTCATCCAGAAGCTGAAAATGCTGGGGGCACACTCAGGCAGCAGCAGGATGAGCTGAATCGGAGGAAAGAGCAGTACATGAGAGTCGAGCGTTCGATAACTGATCTAGGTCTCAATGAGGTGTGGAAGTTGGAGCCGTTGGTTAATGGCAAGATCATAATGCAAATTATGCAGAAGTCAGAAAGTCCACTGATCGGACAATGGAAAAAGCGTGTGTTCAAGTGGCAGCTTGTGCATCCTGAAGGAAGCAGGGATGACTGCATCGATTGGTTGACAGGATCGCAATCGAAACGCCGGAAAGTATAATCCAGCATCTGATGGTGAACTGCCTGTCTGTGCTAGTTATGTCAAGTCAAGCGCTGTTGTGAATAGTTGGATACGTCTTGGCTCACATTGGACGTTTAGTTTATCGTTCAGTTTACATTTCAAACTATTGCAGAATACATTCTGCCTAGATATTTGTAATTGCTGCTCCTCTGTCTACTATAAAACCAGGGAGATAGAGTATGATCAATGAAAAACCATAATTTTCTCAAAAAAAGAAATTATAATGCCCGCTCCAAGGTGTGCGCTACATGCCAGAAGACTGCATTATGTACCACAGGACACAAAACCTTTCACCTGCTGTGAGATGAAAGATAGCCTTGTATCAATGGTTTTCTTTGGTGGTCCGGTCCAATCGCAAGATCTTAGAAAGGCTCTATGGACCGATATGAACCACTTTTAGAACTTTTCACGCATTTTGTATTCTTGTCTGTTTTTTAGTCTTTTTCTATCTGTTTTCGGTGGTAATCTGTTTCATTTTTCTGTTCTCTTTTCTTCCAGTTTCCATCCTATTTTTCTTTTCGCTTTTCCTATGTTTTTCATTTCGCTTTTCATATGTTTTGCTTTTCACCTGGTCTCCTCCGCCGGCCGATCCCCTATTCCGCTCCCTGCCTTATCGAAATAGTGACTCTCGGATGAAAAGGGAAAACCACGCCGAAAATTCAAAAAGGGTAAAACTAAATAGGGGTCGGGCCGGCGTTGCGGTAAGAGGCTGAGATAGAAAATTGGGTCTGACAGCAAAAACCAGCCTGAAAACCAAACCTTCCATCGCGAATCTCCGCACAAGAGTGGACGGAGAGAGATTTGAATGTAGGCCAATTGAAAAACAACCGACTATAAAATAACAAATCCGTAAGGTAAAACAGGTTTATGCTAGTACGGTATTTACAGAAACAACACTTGGGAAGTACTCCCTCCATCCTTGAAAGAGTGTACTTTCAGCTTTGTTGGAGGGTCAAACTATCTCAAAGTTTGACCGAGTTTGTGCGAAAATATATCAATGCTTGTGAAATCAAATAGGTATATGACGAGGATATATTTTCCCATAAATATAACTCTACTAATTTGATAGCGTCATTCGACTATCTCCATGGACATTCCGTCACCACCACAAGTACAAAGAGGACCAATGACAAGAGCACGCGCACGTGCCATCGAAGCCGAGGTCAATTCTTTTCTCTTCGAGTTTCGTTTGGATTCACATGAGAATTGGGTTATACCTCAAACAGAGATGTTATGCACTCTTAGGTACCAAGAAGATGACCATGAAGAGGTGAGCATGGAGACCCAAGCACACATGGAGGAGGAGAAGGAAAAAGGGCTAGAAGGAACAGACCCTCTGGACACCGCAGGTGCTGGGACAAGAGGACCCTGGGTGCCCGGACATGAGTCCACGGGGTAGGCAAACCCCCTGAACACCTCGGGTGCCCAGCCCATACAGCCCCGGGTGCCCAGCTTCCGCTGGCAGGGCGTTGCCCCTGCCGGGTCCCCCGCCTGGGAACAAGCAGCCCGCCCGGGTGCCCAGGCCATCACCCCTGGGTGCCCGGTCCCCCGTTGTGCCAAGGTCAGGCCTCCTCTGACCCGTCCAGGTGCCCAGGCCGCTGACCCCCGGGTGCCCGGCCCCCTCCTTGGTGCCTACCTCTGACTGGCCCAGGTGTCCATACCCCTTTACCCCGGGTGCCCGGGCTCCACCGAATATGCATGCGCGCATTTAGGGCTGAAAGACCGTTGTACCCCCATTTTCCTCTTATTTCGTCCCTAGGCTATAAGTACTCCTCATCTCGCTCATTCCTAGGGTTAGGAAAGTATTGGATAGAAATTGAGAGAGCTTTTCTCATCTCCCCCCTCTTCTTGGAGATCAAGACTTCCTAGGAGAAGATCCAAGTGTGGATTCAAGGCCTCCTCTTGGCGAAGACAATCATCAAGACCTCACCTCCTTTGGAGTGGGAAGAACTTTACCCTAGTGCTATTTCCCTTGAATTGATCTTGTATGCTTGTGGATCTCTTGTGTGCTACTCTAGCGGATGCGTAATTGGGTTTGTTTTGAGTGGTTTCCCCTTGTGTTCTTGCTTGTTCTTGCTCTTTTCCCCCTCCAAGTGTGAAAACATCCTACCCTAGGGTTTCACCCTACAACACACATTTTTTGCTGTATCAATCTATGCTAGAAGAAATACTCCAAAGACTTCGGTAAAGACGCTGCAATTGGACTAAAGAAA
The DNA here is from genome assembly GCA_902687465.1 of Secale cereale. NCBI lineage: Eukaryota > Viridiplantae > Streptophyta > Magnoliopsida > Poales > Poaceae > Secale > Secale cereale. The sequence continues at coordinate 834,501,290 of LR738712.1, read as the reverse complement.
CGATGTTGCCACTCTTTCACCCGTACAAACATTATCAATAATGTTTTTGAAAGCGACTTGAGTTGCCCATCCAAAAAAGATGGGAAGCCTTGATCGATAAACGTGCTTGGGCTGGGGATGATCCCTTAAGTGCAGGCCGTCAGATCAAAATAGCTTCCCCATCGTTCAAAGATTTCAACTCCACAAGGGAGCAAACCAATAAAAATAGTTTGACACACCAACGCTAACTCATCATATCCGAATAATGGGATCTGCGAGGTCTCTAACCTTATGGCAACGCCAAAAGAAAGAGAGTAAATTTATTCTCACAAAATATGAAGATTTTTTTATCATGTATATAAGAATGTTGATCTTGCATTAAAAAATAATGTTGAACGAGTATTTGAATAATGTTAATCAATTATTTGAGAATTGTTAAATAAGTACAGAGGAAAAAATGACCATGTATTAAAAAAAGTGATGAAAATCAAATCATGTATAAAAAATGTTAATCAAGAATTTGAAATGAAATATTGAACAAGTAATTGAAAAAAGTTAATCAAGCATTTGAAAAATGTATGTAGCAAAAATGTTAACATTTTATTACGAAATGTTTAATTTGTACTGAAAAAATGTTAGACGTGTATTAGAAAATGTTGTTGACCTATACAAAAGATGTAGTTTAATATTGGGATCTGCGATGCGAGGTCTCTAACCTTATGGCAACGCCAAAAGAAAGAGAGTAAATTTATCCTCACAAAATATGAAGATTTTTTTATCATGTATATAAGAATGTTAATCTAGCATTTAAAAATAATGTTGAACGAGTATTTGAATAATATTAATCAATTATTTGAGAATTGTTAAATGTGTACAGAAAAAAAATGGCCATGTATTAAAAAAAGTGATGAAAAAATCAAATCATGTATAAAAAATGTTAATCAAGAATTTGAAAAGAAATATTGAACAAGTAATTGAAAAAAGTTAATCAAGCATTTGAAAAATATATGTAGCAAAAATGTTAACCTTTTATTACGAAATGTTTAATTTGTAATGAGAAAATATTAGACGTGTATTAGAAAATGTTGTTGACATATACAAAAGATGTAGTTTAATAACCAAAAGAACAAAGAAAACCAAAAGAGGAAACAATAAAAGAAACAAAGTGCAAAAAGAAATGAAAGGGGGGGGGGAGAAAAAAAACACATGAATAAAACCTGCTCGAATTTTTAAAATACAAATTAATGAAAGAAGAAACAAAGTGAAAAAAGTAATGAAAACACATGATGAAATACAAATTGCTCCCCCTATCGCGCTATAGGAGCTCCTTTGCAATATCTGGGCTGAATTTGCGGATGAAAAATGAAACTTCTTTCATCGGGTATGTTAGAGTAGTCTTTATCGTATACGACTCCTAGTCCAAGTCATCTTTGTAACCTTACCCCTAGTCGGTTTGTACCCTCTTATATACACTTGTATGCCGCACCAAATCAATCAATAAGAATCAGTTTTATTCATCTATCATGGTATCAGATACCGGTCCTAGGGTTTAGGTTATGGCTCCGCCAAGGCCGCCGCCGCTGCCGCCGCCCGGCTACTTCGAGCGCCGGGCCGCGCTCATCGCCAAGGCTGCCAACGCCGCAGCCGCCTCTCTCTCGGCCCTCTCCCTAGCTCCACAAAACTCCCCTACACCCATCCTCGCCGCACCAATGTCTCTTGCTGACACAATCTCCGACGTCAGCCCATACATCCCCATAGTTCTTGATCTCGCCGCCCATAACTACTACCATTGGAGACATCTCTTCGATCTCCACCTCGGCCGCTGCAACCTGCGCTCGCATGTCGCCGCCAACTGTCTTCCCCGCCCCGACGATCCGCAATGGTTGAAAGACGATCTCGCAATCGTCCAGTGGTTCTACACCCGCATCACCACCGAGATCTTCAACATGCTCGATCACGACGGCGCCACCGCTGCCAACATCTGGCACTCCCTCCGTCAGCTCTTCCAAAGCAACACCGACGCTCGGAAAAACGCTCTCACACCGAGCTTCGCAATATGGTGCAAGGAGACGCCCCGATGAACCTGTTTTGCCAGCGCGTCAAGACCATTGGTGATGAGCTCCGCAAACTCGGCGATACCGTCAGCGACTCACAGCTCATCAACATCGTCGTCGTCGGCCTCAGCGAGGATTTTGACAAGCAAGCCTCGTTCATACCAATGATACGGCCTCCTCCCACCTTCGCTGAAGTTCGTTCTCTGCTCCAACTCGCGGGAGAAACACAAGCTCGCAAGGACTCTCGCCCCAAGGTCTTTCATGCTACGGCTCGCCCTCCTCCGCCGCCTACAGCAGCACCGCCTCCCATGCCGGCTCCTTTCGCCGGGCCATCCGCGTCGTCATCCGCTCAACCGCCCCCAGGCTGGCGCCCTAGTCCGAACTACCGCGGCAAAAATCCTATCTACAGGCCGCCGTTGACTCGTTCAGTTCCGCCTATGACAGCACCGGGTCCTGCACCACCCACCAGTGCTCCATCGGCTGCATGGCGGCCTCCTCATGATCCTTGGACGGGGCTCGTTCAGGCGTGGCCCATGCCCTGGTCCGCTCCGTCCCCGCTCGGTGCTCCGCCGGCATACTCAGGTGCCTGGCAACCCGGCCTTCGGCCGCCTACTGGTGCTCCCGGGGTTCTCAACCCCCGACAGCCGGCCAATGCCTATCACGCCGCCCCTACGTATGCTCCTTATGGTCATTACTCCACCGACGGCGGCGCCTACTACACACCTCAGTCGGCACTGCTCCCGACGCCACAGCCGGCCAATGCCTCTCACGCCGCCCCGACGTATGCTCCCTATGGTCACTACTCCACCGATGGCGGCGCCTACTACACACCCCAACCGGCCTTGCTGCCTTCACCATCATATCCACTGGCACTGCTCCCGGCGCCACCCTCACCTGCGACGTCGAGCTGGGATCAAGCTGCTTTTCTCCAAGCAATGAATAACTTTGCTGCGCAAGGAAACTCAGGTACGGATTGGATCTTTGATTCAGGGGCCTCTAGTCATATGTCTGCATCTAGTAATTGGTTATCATCTTGCACTACATCTCCTTTCCCTTCCATTACCCTCGGAGATGGATCATCTATTCCTATATATTGTGTTGGTCAGGCTCAACTTCCCTCTTCCACTAAACCTCTTCTACTTCGTGATGTTCTAGTTGCACCCGCCCTCATTAAAAATCTTATTTCTGTTCGCTAGTTTACTTGCGACAATCTAGCTTCGGCTGAATTTGACCCTTTTGGTTTATCTGTGAAAGATTACCTGACCAAAGCCGAGATCGCTCGCTTCAATAGCTCCGGTGATCTTTACTCTCTTAATGGAGTTCCTGCCGCCGCCCCTCCAACATCCATGCTGGCCTCCGTCGATCTCTGGCATCGTCGCTTGGGCCATCCCAACCCTGCTGTCTTAGCTTCTATGCTTAGTGAATTTACCATACCATGTAATAGGGATTCTCATAATTCTGCTTTTTGCGAGTCGTGTCAATTAGGCAAACATGTGCGTCTTCCCTTTAGTTCCTCTAGCTCTTGTAGCACTTATCCCTTTGAATTAATACATTGTGATCTATGGACCTCTCCCATTGCAAGTGTTTCGGGTTTTAAATATTACCTTGTTATACTAGATGATTTCACACACTTTGTCTGGACTTTTCCTCTACGCAACAAATCTGAGGCCCATTCTCTCTTTCTTAATTTTCAACGCTATGTGTCTGTCCACTTCTTTCTCCCAATTCGATTTATCCAATGTGACAATGGTCGCGAGTTTGATAACATTAAAAATCGTACTTTCTTCTTACAACATGGCATCCTTCTTAGATTCTCATGTCCCTACACCTCCCTGCAAAATGGTAAAGCCGAACGTTCTCTTCGCACCCTCAATGATATAGTTCGCACTCTTCTCGTTCAATCATCTATGCCTCCCAAGTTTTGGGCTGAAGCCCTACACATGGCCACCTTCCTTCTAAATATCCGACCTTCTAAAACTAAACCCAACACTACTCCCTATTATTCCCTCTTTCTTTCCCACCCCGACTACTCTGCGGTTCGTGTTTTCGGCTGTCTCTGTTTTCCAAATGCCTATGCCACTTCTACAAATAAATTGTCACCACGATCTATCCCATGTGCTTTTCTCGGCTTCTCTGTCGAGCACAAAGGCTATCGTTGTCTCGACCTTCAGACATGACACGTTCATGTCTCTCGTCATGTCACCTTTGCTGAGCATATTTTTCCTTTCTCACAACGCACTACTACATCATCCAACACCCCTAGCTCGGCAAACACCCCCTCTCCCCGTCCTTTCCAACTATATACTCCCCTTCCTGCACCCCCTCACGATGAACACAACATACCACCAACAACTTTAACACCAGCCACAACCAATACCAACCCTCCCCCCACCCCACCCGAGACGTCCCCAACACCCTCGACCCCAACACCCTCGACCCCTGCTCCCTCCCCAACACCCCCGGTCCCTGCTCCCTCTCCACCACCCAACCATGCTCCTTCGTCCGACTCTTCCGCTGCGCCGGACTCACCCGTACCCACGTTACCCCCTCGTGCTATTCCTACAGCAGTCCCGATTAATGATCATCCCATGCGTACTAGGGCCAAATCAGGATTTCAACAACCCCAAGACCGCCTAAACCTTCATACCACCGCATCTCTCACTTCCCTCCCAAAGAATTACAAAACTGCTCTACTTGATCCCAATTGGGCCGCTGCCATGCAAGAAGAATATAATGCTTTACTTCAAAACAACACATGGCAACTTGTTCCTCGTCCTCCGAACACAAATATTGTTTCTGGCAAATGGATTTTTCGCCAAAAGTTTCACTCCGATGGGAGCCTCTCACGATATAAAGCCAGGTGGGTTTGTCGTGGCTTTTCTCAACAACAAGGAATTGATTACGATGAAACATTTTCTCCTGTTGTTAAACCTAGCACCATTCGTACCGTTCTTAGTGTTGCCGTCTCCTCTTCCTGGCCTATTCACCAACTTGATGTTAAAAATGCTTTCCTCCATGGTTCCCTTCAAGAAACTGTCTACTGTCAGCAACCTCTGGGTTTTGAAAATCCATCCTTTCCAACTCATGTCTGTCTTCTTCAGAAATCTCTCTACGGTCTTAAACAGGCCCCAAGAGCTTGGTTTCAACGCTTCTCCTCCTTCATCCAAACAATAGGCTTCACTCCATCTCTCTCGGACACCTCTCTTTTTGTGTATCATCAAAATTCCGACACTGCTTATTTACTTCTCTATGTAGATGATATCATTCTCACCGCATCCTCTCAAAATTTCTTAGATCATATTGTCTCTCTTCTTAGATCTGAATTTTCTATGACTGACCTAGGACTCCTTCATCATTTCTTAGGCATTACTGTTGTTCGAGATTCCTCCAGCCTTTTTCTTTCCCAACGCCAGTATATTCTTGATCTTCTTAATGGTGCCGGTATGCTTGACTGTCAGTCATCTCGCACTCCTGTCGATACTAGTTTTAAACTTTCGGCTGCCGGTGAACCCTTTTCAGATCCTACTCTCTATCGTAGCCTAACAGGTGCTCTCCAATATCTCACCATTACTCGTCCTGAAATCTCTTTTGCTGTTCAACAAGCATGTCTCTATATGCATGATCCACGGGTTCCTCACTATAATCATGTTAAACGCATTCTTCGGTATTTAAAAGGAACTCTCAATCATGGTCTCCACCTAAATAATTCTTCTCCAAACTCTCTTACCGCATACTCTGATGCAGACTGGGCTGGTTGTCATGACACTCGAAGGTCCACTTCCGGTTTTTGTGTTTTTCTTGGTAACAATTTAATTTCTTGGTCCTCGAAAAGACAGGTTACGGTCTCACGTTCGTCGGCCGAGGCTGAGTATCGCGCCGTGGCACATGCCGTTGCAGATACAATCTGGATTCGACAGTTACTATCCGAGCTACACAGGCCTATTGAGCAGGCCACTATTGTCTATTGTGACAACATATCAGCAGTCTACATGACCGGCAATCCAGTTCAACACCGACGCACAAAGCATATTGAGATTGATATTTATTTTGTTCGTGAGAAGGTCGCTCTTGGTCAGGTTCGGGTGCTTCATGTTCCCTCTACGGCTCAATTTGCTGACATTTTCACCAAGGCACTGCCTACTAAGCCGTTTCAAGATATCTGTTTCAGTCTCAACGTCGTCGAGCCTGCCGTTGATACTGCGGGGGGATGTTAGAGTAGTCTTTATCGTATACGACTCCTAGTCCAAGTCATCTTTGTAACCTTACCCCAAGTCGGTTTGTACCCTCTTATATACACTTGTATGCCGCACCAAATCAATCAATAAGAATCAGTTTTATTCATCTATCAGGGTATAATTTCCTCCGATTCCGCGTGGGGTCATTGGATATTGCCCATGCACGTACACTCTCAGACACTGTGAGACCTATATGCGCCGTCCCATTTTGTCATTTTTACCGTGTTTTGTTTCCGCCGGTAACATTCTAGAATCTTCCATATTAGGTTTTACTTCTTTTGTGTGTGTTTTCTTATTGGTTTTTGCTCTGGCTTTTATTTTATTTCTTGTTTCTCTTTTTCCCATTTTATCTTCGGAAATAATTTTGAAACTAAAAAAAAATTTCTTGATTTTTGCATATTTTAAAATTTGGGAACAATATTTAAATCTCAAATTTTTTGTGTTTTTTTTGTTAAATTCGTGTGAAAGCTATACTACCAAATTGTAGAGTTCGAGGGGTATTTGTCCGAGGGTAAAGAGAACCGAAACATCCACCCCCCTCGGACCCTCTTGGCCCCGCGTCGCTCCCGCAGGGCCGACTCGGGCGGCGATAACCCTAGCCGCCGCCAGTCCCCCTCTCCCCTTCCCCTCTCCCTCGCTACCACCGGAGGGGGTCGCCGGAAAGTCGCGCGTCCGCCAGGTAGGGTGGTGGCGAGGATCTATCCGCCTGCTTCGCGCAAGGGGCTTTGGAGCCGGGGCGGCGACCTCGGGTCGTGGTGCGTCGCCGTCTTCAGCTGGCGGCCGTCGCTGGTGCTGGCCGTTCCCCTTGACCACGCGGGTGGCAAGGCGATGGCGGGTGGTGGCTGTGGGGCGTGGTTGCCGCGGGGGCACCCCACCCGGATCTGACGCCTCCGCCCCCAATCATTTCGTCCCTGTCAGATCTGGTTTCCGGCTGGCCCAGGTCACCGGCGCCGCGTGTGTGGCAGGGGTGGGGGAGATGTGGGGCCGGGAGAAATCCTCGGCTGGCTATGCCGGCCACGACGGCGACCCCTGAGGGCGCCGTCTCCTACTTGTAGGCACCGTCAAGGTGCCCCCTTTCCCCCTTCTGCCTCTCTCCCCTGCTCGTAAACCGGGGTGAAAACCCAAATCCCTCTGGATTGGGTGGCAGCGACGCTCGCGGCACCGTCACCTTCATGGAGGTGCCGCCTTCGGTAAGCATGGGGTGGTGGCAATTTCGGTCTGGTTGGTGGGCGTCCGTCGACAACATGGTCGGAGTTGGTGGTGTCTTGGAGGTTCTTCTCCAAGTTCAGTGGCTTCCCACCATCGTTGCTCTGTCATCAGCAGCCCGGCCATGCTTTTTGCTTCTCCTTGAGTGTTGGTTCTCTCTCAGTATCTTGTTTGCCTTTGTGGAGCTCGACGATGCGTATTGGTGGTGCCTTGGTCAGGCTTTCCGGGCGGCAATGGCGTCGGTGTACACCTTTGCTCTTGGGAGAGCATTTGCATCGTCCGACGGATCGGCGCCTCGAGCCAGGCGAGGGGCTAGGGAGCCCCTTCGGAGATGTAGGAGGTTGTCAACGGTTCGGCCGGAGTCTATGGAGCTATCAGCGTTACCCTTACATGCTAGTTGGATCTCCTCAGGGCTTGCTGGTGTCTCGACGGGGTGGATTGCACTCGGTGGAGGGCTTCATTGTCTTCAAGCTGGTCTTGTTCTTAAGTTTCTTCATCTTTGCTTGTAGACGGTAGGAAGCCTATTAGCTGCTTGCACAGCACTATATATCGTTTTAGCTGGTTCTTTGTTCTGTCTTCGTAAGTTTGACGGTTGATGTAATCCTGGTCGGTTGATGGCTTTGTTAATTCAAAGCCGGGCTCGACTTGAGCCTTCGTTCTAAAAACAAAAGGGGGTATTTGTCCCTCGGACCAAGTTTGGGTATAACCGGACTTCTTTCGTTGGGTGCAATTTTCGCCTAGTACATGTGCCGCTCGGATTTGCTCACCAAAAAAAAGTAGCGCCCGGATTTGACACGAATAAGAGACATTACTTGTCGCAGACATATACGACCAGAGACATTACTTGTCGCAGACCCACAGCCTCCAGCCTCATCCATGGCGCTGCGTACCCTGGCGGCGAGGGCGCGGACTTCTGCCGCCGCGCTCCGCCCACAGACGCCGGCCCTCGGCCTCTCCCCTCGGCCAGCCGGCCGCCCCAACTTCCACTCCGCCGTCGCTCCCCGCCTCTCCCCGCCGGCCGGCGGCAGTCCCTGCCTCATCTCCACCAGGAATCTGGTACCTCCAGACCCCTCGTCTCTGATACATGTTGATAGTTCAAATTCGTTGTTTTGACCCCTCATCATCTCTGCAGATAGTATCCCTTTGCTATTTCACACAATCCCTACACAAATAAATTCTGGGTGTATTGATATTGAAACTACTCCCTCGGATCCGACGCAGCCTCTATGCAACATTGTATTGTACTCGCTCCGTCCCATAATATAATACAGTATGTTTTTACAAGCTATGTAGTATTGCATATAGTCTGCGTCAATTAATTCGGATTAGAGGGAGTATCATTATTGTTGAACATGGACTTTATGTGGGCTTATCTGCAGGGGCGGTGCAAGAGCTAGATACTAGTAGTGATATAGTGTAATCTTTAGGAACATAAAACTGCTATAGTTTTGTAATCTTTGGGGCACTCCTGGTATGTAAATTTGCCACCAGTTATCTTATCTTAAATTCTAGAAAATGCAATCACCTTATTTTGAAACCGACCCTAAGATTCTAGGCATTGCTCTAGATAAAGGCCTTTGTGAAATATTCTAGACCTGTTGTATCAAACCACATTTAAAGGCCAGGCTTGTAGAAACGGCAGCTTACATAGACATTGAATATGCTATAGGGCTTTTTTAGTAGAAATATCTTTACCTCCTGCGCATTACAAACTGTAGCATTAAACATCTATGTTGAACAGGCATAGATTAGTCAAATCTTCCCCTTTCTGCTGCTTCCTTGGATGATTGTTGGGATTTTGAATTTTGGATCTTAGACAAATCATCTTTTTAGATGTTTATTTTTCATTGTACAAGTATATATAATTATATGGCTCGTACTGTGCATTACCCTTTATCTTGCAAACACTAATGGTGGGGTGATTATCCGTTCATTGTTTGTTGTTATTTAGAACATTGATCCTAGCTATAGGTATCATTTTCAGCAACTTTTGTAAAGCGGATATAAGTACAAGCATGCCGTAAAATAAGGAGGTGAGATTTCTTATTTAACCAGATCTCTTACAGGATTTTTCCTATTTTTATTGCAGCGCACAAGAATTAACTTGGAATCAGCTAGCAAAGAGGAGCTGAAACGTGAGACAACCTTTTTAAGTGAACAGATCGATGAGTTTGTGGACCGTATTCGGTATGATTTTGATTCCCTTTTCTAACATTTATTAGTACTAGTCTTTTTCTGTCATTTAAATAATCATATAACTATACATGTTTCTCTGAAGCAAGGAGAAGGAGAGGTCTGATCTAATCATGAAGGATCTTTGGGCTTCTCTGAAGCGTATGGCCTGTTGTGCTGCTGTGGTGAAACTCGTAGCAATTGTCATTTCTCCTAATGAACTAGCGGAAGAAGATGATGTCATGAACTAGTGGAAGAAGCACTTGATGAACTAGCGGAACAAACTTAGGTGATGAACTAGTGGAACAAGCTGAGATGTCTTGTCATCAGCTAGCTGTGAGCTCTTAACGAGTAGTAGGTCATATCATGGAACTCATGTATTAATATGCCTATCAGCCATGTGTCAGTACTTCATTATTTTATATAGAACTCTGAGTTGTTAGTGGGTTATGTTAGGGAACTCATGTAGTTTGAATATTGATATGCTTATCAGCTATGTATGGGTGTCTATAGCTATGACTATATAAGGATATTCTGAGGAATTGATAATGCCTGAATATATATTAAGAAGGGAGCAACATAAAAAAGTTGCTACAAAGTTTTACAGGTTGTAGGTGCCTAGAACAGTACACAGGAGTACAAATTAATCTGGGTTTGGAAGTCGGTAGTTTATACAGCACACAAATATTAGTACAAATTAATTTGGGCTTGGAGGTGGGTAGTTTTCGTCATCCGACATCCAGTGAGTTGAAGACGAAGACTGCAGGATGTCATGTTTGATGAGGCTAAGAAGGGCAGCAGTGCTTAAGGAATAACCCTTGAAAACTCATGTGTTTTGCTCCTTCCAAATGTGCTACCAGGTGTAGATGGTTGTTCTTATGTCCTTCTCCGGGGAGGGTGCAGATCATATCACTCTACGAGGAAGCAATGGCGATGCAGGAGTTGGCGCTGAAGCTAAATGCCCGATCACCAGTCCACACCAAGAAACCAGGAACCAAACCTCCAAGGAGAAAGAGAACCAAACCTCCAAGGAGAAAGAGCATTTCAGGGTCAGGTGGAAAGGAGTCTCATCCTCTTAGTCACACAGATTGCAATAATCATTATGATCCAGCCCTCTAATTGCTAGGTTGTTGTTAGTGACAATGCAGCCCTTCGATCTTTTCCTTCCTTTCTATTTTTTCTTTTTCTTTTCTTTTCTCCTTTCACTTTTTTTCTTGTTCCTTTTTCATTCTTGTTTTCAAAATGCGTGAACTTTTCTTATCAGCATCGATGAAACTTATTTTCAAAATTTGGTGAACTTCTTTTTTAAAAGTGATGAAACAAACGGACAAAAGAGCCGGGTCGGGCATTGATTCGCCGTTGCTATCAGTCGGTCTACTCGTTTTTTCTGCTATTAATGAACTTTTTCTGAAAATTCGTGAAACCTTTTTTAAAAATGATGAACATTTCCAAATTCGTGTACTTTTTTTATCAAAATTGATAAACTTTTCAAAATCCGAGGAACTTTTCCAAATCTATGAACTTTTTTTCAAAATCCAGTGAAGTTTTTTCGAATTCGTGAAACTTTTTTCAAAATCCGGTGAACTTTTCCTAATTCATGATTTTTCCCCCAAAATCAGGTGTTTTGTTTTTCAAATTTGTGATTTTTCTGAAATCCGGTGATTTTTTCCAATTCAGTAACTTTTTCAAAATTGATGAACTTATTGATCAAAAATTATGAACCTTTTACAAATTTATGATTTTTTTTTCAAAAATCGATGATTTTTTCCCAGAGTCGATGATTTTTCTCCAAATTCCGTGGTTTTTATACAAAATCGGTGAACCCTTTTTAAAATTTGTGAACTATTTTCCAAATCAATGAACCTTATCTTGCAAATGAATGAATTATTATCAAATCCAAGTCTTCTGGAAGAAAGTGAACGAGCAAGTTTATTTTTTTCTAAAAAATGCGAACGACCAGTTGGTAGAAATAAAAGGGATCGACGCTACAGGTGAGCGATGCGGGTATGAGAATGCGACAGACGTAGCATTCTACGCTAGCGCTCGAGGAAGGAAATATAATGGGCCTTCACCCTGGGGATCTGTAGTGTGCGCTAGCAAGCAAAACCGGCGCCTGCAGCGCTGATTAGGACCTCCCCAAGATTAAGGGCTACTCCTATGTGGCGCGTAGGTCGACCTACTCCATCCGTTTCAAAATAGATGAACCAAATTTATACTAAAGTTAATACAAAGTTGAGTCATCTATTTTGGAACGGAGGGAGTAGCACGCATCCCATTCGCACGTCTGTCCAATATATGGCAGACACATTTTGACTTTTTTTTGCAACTTCACATCGGTCGAGTGTATAAACCTGCTTTGAACCGGTTTTACCTTTTCTTTTGCTTTCCCTGGTTATTTACAAACTTTAATTTTATGGTTTTTGTTCTTCTATTTTCCCTTTTTGTTCAATATTATCCAGTGTATGGGCAAGCCATGAGTATCATTGCCTGGTCCTCTTGGTGCGACTGGTGTTTCCCCGGTGTCCTCCATGAAGAAGGGCTCGAGCAACTCCTCGACAACGTGTAGCTGCACCGACATGGGGTACATGTGGTGGTGGCCCCAATGCTCACTGCATTTAAACCAGAGGCCACGAGCACATGTCTTGAGCTTGGAGGAGTCGGCTCGTGCAGTGTCCGTTCCGCGGTGATCCGTCGCGGAGGGTGTCGGGTTTGTGTTGTGGTGTGGAGGAGGCAGAGGCAGAGGTGCATTCGCCCTGGGGGCGCCTCCGGTGGTCGTGGCGCGTGCGCACGGAGCGGGAGCGCCACCATGCACACCGTCTACGATCTCCTCCTGTAGCGATGCTAGCGCGCAGGCCGTGTCGAGGTCCAGCGGCCGCTACGAGCACTACCGCCCCGATGTCCGTTCGCAATTCCTCTACAAAACGTGTGAGAAAACAGATGAGTGAATTGAATCCGAACAGGAGCTCAAATGATTAACAATCAGTTCAAATTGAGAGAGAGAGAGAGCTGGGATCGGGGACGAGATCGATTTCACACTAACCGTTGGTTGAGAGCGGCAGCGGTGTCTGGTAGGACGCCGCCGTCAATCCCCATGGCAGATGAAGACGCCGTTGTCCATAGACCCGTGGTTCACCTTGCCTGCACGTGCCTCAGATCCATGGGGAACGCCGAACGTTGCTGGGGGTGGAGCGTTGTGCTTCTCCACCGTGGGCACCACCAAAGGAGCCGAGGACGACGCGGGTTGTGCCTGCTGCAGCGTGGTGACCACCGCTCCTAGATCTGCGACCATGTTCTCCATATCGGACGCCATGTGACGAGATCGTCGATCTTGGCAGTCTACGCCTGGATCTTCGCGATCGCCTTGGAGTGCGCGGCTAGGGTGGAGTCCAGTTGGTTGTGGAAGGCTTGCATGGATGGCTCTATGCCTTCGAGTTGATGGCGAGTCTGGCGCATTCGCCGGGTTCCCACGAACGCCGGGATGTGATCGGGAAGAGGTGATGGGTGGCTTCTATTATCTTGCATCTATGTCACTTAGTCTCCATTACAAGCTGGATACACGAATTGGGGATGGATCTATCTATCTATCTACCCCTATGAAAGCACGAGAGGGGCCAGATCGAAACAATTAGGACCGTCGGTATAGAAGATCTAAAGGCCTAAACGGCTCCAATGGTTAACTCAACAAGCCATCTTACCACTAATCCCTTTGTACGAAGAAAAACTGCTTCACACGCCGCACAACGTACCACGAGTCCACGACCTTCCCCCGCTCCTCCTGAGGCCTGACTCGTGTGCTCCCCACGGCGCAACTCCCATCTTCTCCTATTCTTGCCATTAACACATGCACCCCATCCCTTTGCAATAGCTCGCCGCAACGCAGGATAAGGCGGCACGAAGACGAGGCGTGACGCGTGCTACTCCTGCCATGAGTTGCCGGAGATGCACCGGCGGAAGAGGCGGAGGACGGTGATGGAGGGATCGACGCCGGAGGCGGGGTGTGCTGGTGTCGGAAGCATGTTCAGGATCTGCAGGATGATTTGTTGGTGTCTATACTTGCTGATGTGACCGCATTCGCCCGCTCGCCGACCGACCTCGCCAGGGCCATCATCACGTACGTGTCTGTTTACTCTTCTGGTTTCTTATGGTAAGATGAATGCAAATCATCTCTGGGATGGGATGGAGTTCCTACGGGGAGTTATTCTGATGTGCGTGTAGGTCACAGTTTTGGATTTCGCCCGAGAAAAACGGAAAATGACCGAAATTCGTCAATCTCGTCTGTGCCCGGATTTAGTGTGATCCGGTCAAATAATTTCGGCCCTTTTTGAAATTGCCAGCCCAGCCCAGCACCCAAAATAGCCCACATATCCTACCTTGTATAAATACGTGAACTCAGCCAACCCTAACCCTAATTCTTCGTTTTCCTCTCTAGCTCTGTCTGTGTGGCGGCTGCAGGCACACAGAAGCTCGAGGCCGGCCGGCGCGCCACTGCCTCGGCCAGCGTCCTCTTCCAGGCTCCAAGCCACTCGCCGCTCGTCACCCCTCCTCCTTCTCCATCCGATGGACCGGTGCGACGGCGGCGACCTGGGCTTGGGCGACGGGCGCGACCTCGACAGCGCCCGTGCGCGCGGTGAGCGGGGCGACAGGCGCGACCTCGACGGCGTCCGTGCGCGCGGCGACCTGTGCGACGGCCGCGACCTCGACGGCGACCGGGCACGCGGCAACCTGTGCGACGGCCGCGACCTCGACGGCGCCCGTGCGCGCGGTGAGCGGGGCGACAGGCGCGACCTCGACGGCGTCCGTGCGCGCGGCGACCTGTGCGACGGCCGCGACCTCGACGGCGACCGGGCACGCGGCAACCTGTGCGACGGCCGCGACCTCGACGGCGCCCGTGCGCGCGGCGACCTGGGCGACTTTCGCGACCTCGACAGCGCACATGCGCGCGGTGACCTTGGCGACGGCCGCGGCACTGTGGACCGCATCAGGTCGAGTCTGCAGCACTTGAACTGGAACAGCACCGAGCGCGGCGACCACAGGCAGCCGAGCCTAGCATCTCGCGAGAAGACAGCACGCCATGATTTGCAAGGTGAGCTACTTTGTGCTATTTTGGTTTGTGATAATCAGATTCTGGTAATAAGCTGTCACATTGTTTCTTATTTGCAAGACCCTGCCATGTTATTCTGACGGAGCATCTCTACTTTAGTTTTGCTGTGTCCTAGTGCATCTTCATATCATGTTGAGCTGAAAGCAGGAAAGTATTTTCCTTGAAATGATGCTTATGCTGAAAGTATGCTGCCAGGGTAACTAGAAAAACGGCTTCATGAGCATTTTCTGCATTGTTTAGTTTTGTGTTGGTGCATCGGTCTGTTAAGCTTCATTACACAGCAGCGAGCATGCCAAATTTTCAGACATGGTACATGTAACTGTGCCAAATTTTCAGACATGGTACATGTAACTGAAAGAACTATGTTAACTCATCCCCATCTCTGAGCCCTTTCTTGAATAGTAATCTGCTGTGATGATACAACCTCTTTTTTTTTTTATGTCCATTTGTCTCCTTTCATGTTTTCATATGCCCTCAATTTCCTGCGGGGTCTGACTGTCGAAAGAAGTATGTAGCTTTGCTTGTCACGTATGAGCTTTCATGGATATATATTTGTAACTCGTACTGACTACTTTTTTATAATTTAATTGAGCTACATAATCATAGTTTTCAGTTCTCACAAAAATGATAGATTCTCTGCAAAATATGATACTATCTAAATACTTATAGCATACAAATTGTTATGCACCTATGATATCTTTGAAGATACGTGCTCTTGTGTGTTGAGACCATGATCCTCCATTTTCTTAGAAAACATTGGTGTTTATGATGTTGTTATATACTGATTTTGTTTTCACACCTTTGAAGATACGTGCTGAAGAAGACAAGGACCGGGTGAGAGAGAATGATAAATATAAGGAGGTTGATCCATGTGCAATGATGATGAATACAGCCATGTTTGATGAGGCTAATCCAATGATGGAGTGGTTGAATGAGGATGAGGAACATGTAATCTTGGATGGATCTGATGCTGCTAGCGCCGTGTTTGAGGAAATACGACGCCTTAACTCAAGCAAGAAATCCTCTCATCTTGGAAGGAAGGGCAATGGAACGAAAAGGAAGAGAGTATTGGAAGAAGATGAGGATGACTACATTGATTGTGATGATGATGATGAAGAAGATGAGTACGTAGACATTGATGATGAAGATGAATGCGGAGATGATAGCGCAAGTGAAGCTGATGGAGAAGATTCAACTACGCGAGTTGAAAAAGATCAACCAAGCCAAGATGGAAACGAGGCTGAGGAAAGAAATGATGGAGGTTTGCTGAACTGTCGTAGATCTCGTCGAGGAAAGCAAAGCAAGAAGCTGAAGGACTTGACGAGCCTTTACAATTGACAGGTAAGTTCGTTGACTTGGTTTGAAATGATCTAGATTTCTGAAGCTTAAATTACTGTTATATTTGGTTAGAAACTACAGTTTCAGTATTATAGTAATCCTCGCATTTCGGTAATGCCCAAACATTTCATGCCATGGTTTTTGTTTGCTGAAAGTTGCATGGGGTGTGCTAACTGTTTCTTTTTGCTGACACGGTTATAAGTTCATTGGACCTGGTTAGGAATGCTCTAGCAAGTTTTTTTTTTCAAAATTACTAGTATTATATTTGGTTAGGCGTTGCAAGTTTACCTATAGATTGCTAATTCTAGCATTCGTACAACCATGAGGAATGTCATTGTAGTGGAAACAAATCCAAATAATTCATAGCTTCTTAAATTGCCAAATGATTGCATCAGCCCACTTTACCTTGTAATATTGATTGACTTAATACTCCATCATTTTGGCATTTGTAGAAGCATTTGGAGCATCGTATGGGGTCACAAGGCTGCTGTCCAGTGACTGAAGTGACACAAGAATGGAAGAAGGAAGCTTCTGGTTGCATTTTGTGGTGTATGAGAACTCTGAATGTTATTTTGTGGGATGCATGAAATGTTGTCCAGGACTAGTTGTGGACAATTCATTTGGATGGCTGTTCTTTTGCTGTGATCTTGGATGTAGTTAAACTATACTATGGATTGACCTGGATGTAGAACCTAAATTATGGACTGTTATTTGACTTGTAGACTATAATCTGGACTCCTGATTCGTCATTCTAGACTGAATTCTGGAGTGGTAGATTAAGTTAAATCATGCTATAATTTGCCTTCAATTAAGTATGTTTCTGTGATATGTCATTGTTCCACAAAATTTCAAAATTTATGTCAAATTTCGGACGTTTTTCGTTCAATTTTCGGCCAGTTTTCGTCCCAGTATTCAAATTTTGGATTTGACTTTTCGTCCGGTTTTTTCCGAAAAATTTCCGAAATTCCGAAATTCGTCTATTTGGTCCAGGACCGGAAAAAAATGCAAAACGAAATCCAAAATTCTGGTGTAGGTGCAAGAGGTTCATGGAGTTGGGTCAGAGCAAGGTTGTTCTTGCCAAGTGTCAGGGCGGTGCCTCGCCATCCGGGCCAATAGCTGGTCGGACTCTGCCCACCGGTTCCTTCAGCGCTGCGCGGACGCCGGAAACCTCGACGCATGCTACCTCATACAAAATCAACCGTGTTCCTGTTCTTTCCTTTGTGCTTAGTGACGAGGTTACGGACCTAGGGTAGGGTCATAGGCCTGACCAAAAGGCCCCTCCCAAGGTCACTATCCTAGGAGATCAAAAGACAAGACCCATGACGGTGGGAACAGTCGACTGAGACGGTCCAAGAAGACACTTCACTCGACTGACTCATGTACGCAGGACGACTCAACTCCGCTCGACCGTACCAAACACTCGACCTCCGAAGGACAAGCGCCTCTTGGAACAGCAACGGTCCTATAATTACTCACTGTAGTAAACCCCCTTAACTACCCTTTACTGCAGGCGTTATCAGTAACGCCTGCCTTAATGTACCTTTAAGCCCTTGGTAACGTGGTGCATGGCTGGGTCCTGGCATACTATATAAGCTACCCCCTCCTCCAGAACAAGGGTTCGCACCTCTGTAAACACATTCATACACGCATCAGTCGACCAAGCCTCCGGGCATCGAGACGTAGGGCTTTTACTTCCTCCGAGAAGGTCCTGAACTCGTAAAACACTCTGTGTACAACCTCGCCATAGCTAGAACCTTGCCTCTCCATTTGTACCCCCTACCCTCACTGTCAGACTTAGAACCACGACAGTTGGCGCCCACCGTGGGGCGAGGTGTCTTAGCGACATTTGGTGAAGTTGCAATCCATTCCCCGACCACGTTCATCATGGTGTCAGACGGCGCTTTGGCGTCGGGCCACGAGATCCGGCTCGGCGCACTGGTCTTCGTCGCCGACGACTCCGCGTGGCTTCAGGAAGCCCCGCTCAACGTTGAGGCTCTACCCGCCCGCGGAGCCACGCACTTTCGTGCCGGAGTCGGCGGCGTCCTCCTTCTGCAGCCGTCGACCCGATACTCGTCGACCACTATCCCCGCTGGACGCCGCCGTAAGCGATCCGGTCGTTCACGGCTCCAGCGGTGGGTGAAACATGCGGTGGCCCGTCAAACGGCCACCCCACAAGTCGCGGTCATTGAGCCCGACGGTTACCTTTACGGGCCGGCCGATCAGTCGGCCGGGCTCGAAGATTCCGTTTCCGAGTGCGGAAGCAGCGACCCCACGGCGGAAATCCTCATGGTCGATCCGCGCCGCAGCCCGCCAGGTTTTCCTCGCGGGGAGAACGGCGGCAGCGGTGGCGATCAGGCGCACGACAACGACGGTTACGTCCCTCAGCCCCTCACCTCCGAGCAAAGAGCTGAGCTTTGTCGCCGCAACGGAGATGCGCTCTTCACCCCCATCATGGGAGATTCCCCAAAAGCTTTGGCCCTCGAAGCCACGCGCGTGGCCACCTTGGCCGAGCGCGCGCGCCTGGAAAACATCCAACGTTCACTCGACGAACAGGCCCGCCGACTGGCCCCCGAGTCAAGTCGACGGCCGCGGCAATCACGTCAGCGTGAGACTCAGGTGTTCCGCACACCAGTCCAAAACCTCGAAGCCGCGGCTCGTATCGCGGAGTCGATTCAGCCCTCCCAGTCGGAAGCTGGAAGAGGCCTTCAGCAGATCCGAGCTTTGCTCCGAACGGCTGAAGAGCAAAACGCGGCTGTCTCTCAGTCGCGCAACAGGATTCACAGCAGATCGGTGGCTGCAGACACTGTATGGTCGGCCCACAGTCCAAGATTGCCCATGAGGAACGTGGTCCGCGGCATGACCGGCTCCTGGGTCGGAACGACGACCCACTCGACCGTCGACACGGACGCAACGACCGCCGTCGAGCGCCTACCCCTCCTCCGGGGAGTGGGTCACACTCGCCCCCGCGGCACGTGGGCAGGCGCCTGCGAGACGACGAGCGTAGGATTCCCCCGGATCCCCGGCGGTCGGGCTTTGACGCGAGGTCCATCCTTGTGCAGGGTCGGGTCGACCGTAACCGGGCATCCAGGGACGAGCGAGGCGGAGACCAACCCTCCGGCAGCCGAGTGCCGGCGTCCGGGCCCGAGTGCTTCTGCAGCGCAATCAGGGCCGCGGAGATCCCCCCGAACTTCAGGCTGGCGGCCGGAGTAAGCAAATTCACCGGTGAGTCGAAGCCGGACACGTGGCTGGAAGACTACCGAGTGGCCGTGCAGATCGGAGGGGGCAACGACGACGTGGCCATGAAACACCTCCCTTTGATGCTGGGAGGCTCCGCTCGGGCGTGGCTCAACCAGTTAGCCCCCAGGAGCATATACAGTTGGGAAGAGCTCGCTCGGGTGTTCGTTCGGACCTTCGAAGGCACCTGCAAGTGACCTGCCGGGCTCGCAGAGCTTCAGCACTGCACGCAGAAGCCGAGCGAAACCTTGAGGGACTACATTCAGCGGTGGACCACTCTGCATCACACGGTGGAAAACGTTTCCGAGCACCAGGCGGTGTGCGCTTTCAAGGAAGGCGTGCGCAATCGAGAGTTAAATCTGAAGTTTGGGCGAACAGGCGACATGTCCCTGTCGCGAATGATGGAAATTGCCAGTCGATACGCCAATGGCGAGGAGGCCGATCGGCTCCGTAGCGGCAAGAAACCAGTCGGGCAGGACGACCAGAATCACAATCGGAAGACACTACAGGAATCTGGAAATTTGCCGTCTGTGGAGCTTTTTGCCGTCAGCTTTTCGTCGGGACTGACGGCAAAGACCATTTTTACCGTCAACTGCTGACGGCAAAGAAATACTAACGGCAAAGTGCTCATTTTGCCGTCTGTTATTGAAATGCAGACGGCAAAGACATAATTTGCCGTCTGCATTTTCATTACAGACGGCAAAGTACTCATTTTGCCGTCTGTTATTAAAATGCAGACGGCAAAGAGTGTCTTTGCCGTCTGCGGTTTAATAACAGACGGCAAAATGAGTACTTTGCCGTCTGTTATTAAAATGCAGACGGCAAAGAGTGTCTTTGCCATCTGCGTTTTAATAACATACGGCAAAGAGAAAGCACACGACGAGGATCGATCCCCTGGATCGATGACATGGCAGGATCACGTCCACACATCTCACAACGGGCAAAACACATTGCCAAGTGAAAGAAAAAACACACGCCCATGCCCCCACGCGACCCACTCCCTTATCCACCCGCACGTCAGTACGTACCCACCCCACTTCTCATTCTTTTTCCTCTCGATCTAGATCTTGCCCACCGACGCCTCCATCACCTCGCCCGTCGGCGTCGGCCTCGCCCGCCCCTACCTCACCTGCCGGCCCCAGTCTCCTTCCCCTTCACCACCAGCCGCAACCCCGTCCCCCGTCGCCCGCCACCACCTAGCCCGCTGGCCACAGCCCCACCCGCCGGCCATCTCGCCCGCTGGCCACCACCTCCACCGGCCGGCCCTGGTAACTTCCCCTGTCGCCGCCGGCCCTGGCTCCGTCCACCGTTGCTGCAACTGGTGTTGGAAATATGCCCTAGAGGCAATAATAAATTGGTTATTATTATATTTCCTTGTTCACGATAATCGTTTATTATCCATGCTAGAATTGTATTGATAGGAAACTCAGATACATGTGTGGATACATAGACAAACACCATGTCCCTAGTGAGCCTCTAGATGACTAGCTCGTTGATCAATAGATGGTTACGGTTTCCTGACCATGGACATTGGATGTCGTTGATAACGGGATCACATCATTAGGAGAATGATGTGATGGACAAGACCCAATCCTAAGCCTAGCACAGATCATGTAGTTCGTATGCTAAAGCTTTTCTATATGTCAAGTATCTTTTCCTTAGACCATGAGATTGTGCAACTCCCGGATACCGTAGGAATGCTTTGGGTGTACCAAACGTCACAACGTAACTGGGTGGCTATAAAGGTGCACTACAGGTATCTCCGAAAGTGTCTATTGGGTTGGCACGAATCGAGACTGGGATTTGTCACTCCGTATGACGGAGAGGTATCTCTGGGCCCACTCGGTAGGACATCATCATAATGTGCACAATATGTGATCAAGGAGTTGATCACGGGATGATGTGTTACAGAACGAGTAAAGAGACTTGCCGGTAACGAGATTGAGCAAGGTATCGGTATACCGACGATCGAATCTCGGGCAAGTGCTATACCGATAGACAAAGGGAATCGTATACGGGATTGATTGAATCCTTGACATCGTGGTTCATCCGATGAGATCATCGTGGAACATGTGGGAACCAACATGGGTATCCAGATCCCGCTGTTGGTTATTGGCCGGAGAGTTGTCTCGGTCATGACTACATGGTTCCCGAGCCCGTAGGGTCTACACACTTAAGGTTCGATGACGCTAGGGTTGTAGAGATATAAGTATGCGGAAACCCGAAAGTTGTTCGGAGTCCCGGATGAGATCCCGGACGTCACGAGGAGTTCCGGAATGGTCCGGAGGTAAAGATTTATATATAGGAAGTCCTATTTTGGCCACCGGAAAATGTTCGGGATTTTTCGGTATTGTACCGGGAAGGTTCTAGAAGGTTCCGAAGTGGGGCCCACCTGCATGGGGGGACCCACATGAACGTGGGTAGTGGGGGCAAGGCCCCACACCCCTGGTCAAGGCGCACCAAGATTCCCCCTTAGAAGGAATAAGATCATATCCCGAAGGGATAAGATCAAGATCCCTAAAAAGGGGGGATAACAATCGGTGGGGAAAGGAAATGATGGGATTTCTTTCCCCCACCTTTGCCAACGCCCCAATGGACTTGGAGTGCAAGAAACCAGCCCCCTCCACCCCTATATATAGTCGGGAGGCGCATGGGAGCAGCACCCTAAGCCCTGGCGCCTCCCTCTCCCTCCCGTGACACATCTCCCTCCTCCCGCAGCGCTTGGCGAAGCCCTGCTGGAATCCCGCTACTTCCACCACCACGCCGTCGTGTTGCTGGATCTCCATCAACCTCTCCTCCCCCCTTGCTGGATCAAGAAGGAGGAGACGTCCCCGCTCCGTACGTGTGTTGAACACGGAGGTGCCGTCCATTCGGCGCTAGGATCATCGGTGATTTGGATCACGACGAGTACGACTCCATCATCCCCGTTCTCTTGAACGCTTCCGCTCGCAATCTACAAGGGTATGTAGATGCACTCACTCTCCTTTATGCTCGTTGCTAGATTACTCCATAGATAGATCTTGGTGATGCGTAAGAAAATTTTTGATTTTCTGCTACGATCCCCAACAGTGGCATCATGAGCTAGGTCTATGCGTAGTATCTTGCACGAGTAGAACACAAAGTAGTTGTGGGCGTAGATCATGTCAATTTACTTGCCGTTACTAGTCTTATCTTGATTCGGCGGCATCGTGGGATGAAGCGGCCCGGACCGACCTTACACGTACTCTTACGTGAGACAGGTTCCACCGACTGACATGCACTAGTTGCATAAGGTGGCTAGCGGGTGTCTGTCTCTCCCACTTTAGTCGGATCGGATTCGATGAAAAGGGTCCTTATGAAGGGTAAATAGAAATTGGCATATCACGTTGTGGTTTTGGCGTAGGTAAGAAACGTTCTTGCTAGAAACCTATAGCAGCCACGTAAAAACTTGCAACAACAATTAGAGGACGTCTAACTTGTTCTTGCAGCATGTGCCGTGTGATGTGATATGGCCAAAAGGATGTGATGAATGATATATGTGTGATGTATGAGATTGATCATGTTCTTGTAATAGGAATCACGACTTGCATGTCGATGAGAATGACAACCGGCAGGAGCCATAGGAGTTGTCTTATTTATTGTATGACCTGCGTGTCACTGAATAACGCCATGTAATTACTTTACTTTATTGCTAAACGTTAGCCATAGTAGTAGAAGTAATGTTTGGCGAGACGACTTCATGAAGACACGATGATGGAGATCATGATGATGGAGATCATGGTGTCATGCCGGTGACAATGATGATCATGGAGCCCCGAAGATGAAGATCAAAAGGAGCAAAATGATATTGGCCATATCATGTCACTACTTGATTGCATGTGATGTTTATCATGTTTTTCATCTTATTTGCTTAGAACGACGGTAGTGAATAAGATGATCTCTCACTAAAATTTCAAGAATTGTGTTTCCCCTAACTGTGCACCGTTGCTAAGGTTCGTTGTTCCGAAGCACCACGTGATGATCGGGTGCGATAAGTTCTAACGTTCGCATACAACGGGTGTAAGCCAGATTTACACACGCGATACACTTAGGGTTGTCTTGACGAGCCTAGCATGTACAGACATGGCCTCGGAACACGAAAGACCGAAAGGTCGAACATGAGTCGTATAGAAGATACGATCAACATGAAGATGTTCACCGTTGATGACTAGTCCGTCTCACGTGATGATCGGACACGGCCTAGTCGATTCGGATCATGTATCACTTTAATGACTAGAGAGATGTCTATCTGAGTGGGAGTTCATTAGATGAACTTCATTGTCATGAACAATAGTCTAAGTTGTCCTCGCAAATTATGTTGTAGACCAATAACTGCGTTGTAGCTCCCTGTTTAATACGATCCTAGAGAAAGACTAAGTTGAAAGATATTGTAAGCAAGGATGCGGACTGGGTCCGTAGTCCGAGGAGTGTCCTCACTGCTACACAGAAAGCTTACGTCTTTGATGCACCGCTCGATGTGCAAACCCCTACAACGTTGTCTGTGGATGTTGTGAACACCTGAGAGACACGTCCTGATGACTACTTGATAGTTTAGTGCACCATACTTTACGGCTTAGAATCGGGATTCCAATGACGTTTTGAACGCCATGGAACATATGAGATGTTCTAAGAGCTGAAATTTGGATTTCAGGCTCATGCCCGTGTTGAGAGGTATGATACCTGTGACAAGTTCCTTTGCCAAAAAGATGGAGGAGAATAGCTCAACTAGTGAGCGTGTGCTCAGAATGTCTGGGTGCTAAAATCACTTGAACCAAGTGGGAGTTAATCTTCCAGATGAGATAGTGGTTGACGGAATTCTCTAGACACTATCACCAAGCTACTAGAACTTCGTGATGAACTATGACATGCAAAGGATGGTGATGATCCCGGTGCTGTTAGCGGTTCTTAGTACCGCAAAAGTAGAAATCAAGAAGGAGCATCAAGTGTTGATGGTTTAGCAAGACCACTGGTTTCAAAAAGGGGTAAGGGCTAGAAGGGAAACTTCATGAATGGCAAACCAGTTGTCGCTCTAATGAAGGAACCCAAGGTTGAACCCAAACCTCGAGACTAAGTGCTTCTATTGTAAGGGGAACGGTCACATGGTAGCGTAACTACCCCAAATACATGGTAGATAAGAAAAGTTGGCAACTTCAACAAAGTATATTTGATATACGTGTTATTGATGTGTACCTTACTAGTACTCCTTGTAGCACATGGGTATTGGATACCGGTTCAGTTGCTATTATTAGAGACTTGAAGCAAAAGCTACGGACTGAACGGAGAATAGCTAAGGGCGAGGTGACGATGTGTGTTGGAAGTGTTTCCAAGGTTGATAAGATCACCATCGCACACTTACTCTATTTTCGAGATTAGTGTTGAACCTAGATAAATGTTATCGGGTGTCTACGTTGAGCATGAATATGATTAGATCATGTTCATTGCAATACGGTTATTCATTTAAGTCAGAGAATAATGGTTATTCTGTTTACATGAATAATACCTTTATGGTCATGCACCCAATGGTTTGTTGAATCTCGATCATAGTAATACACATGATGATAATATTAATGCCAAAAGATGTAGAGTTAATAATGATAGTACCACTTTCTTGTGGCACTGCCGCTTAGGTCATTTTGGCATAAAATGCATGAAGAAACTCCATGCTGATGGACGTTTGGAGTCACTTGATTTTGAATCGCTTGACACATGCGAGCCATGCCTCATGGGCAGGATGACTGAGATCCCGTTTTCAGGTACAATGAAACGGGTAAGTGACTTGTTGGAAATCATACATGCTGATGTATGTGATCCAATGAGAATTAAGGCGTGTGGTGGATATCGTTATTTTCTCATCTTCACTGATGATTTGAGTAGATATGGTATATTTACTTAATGAAGCAAAAAGTCTGAAACGTTTGAAAGGTTCAAACAATTTCAGAGTGAAGATTAAGAATCATCATAACAAGAAGATCATGTTCCTACGATCTGATCAAGGGGATATTTTCTGAATTATGAGTTTGGCAATCACTTAAGACATTGTGGAATTGTTTCGCAGTTGAAGCCCCCTGGAACACCACAGCGTAATGGGGTGTCCGGACATCGTAATCGAACCTTATGAGATATGGTGCGATCTATTATGTATCTTACCGATCTACCGCTGTTATTTTGAGGTTATGCATTAGAGACAGCTGCATTCACTTTAGATAGGGCACCATCTAAGTCCGTTGAGACGACGTCGTATGGTTTGGCAAGAAACCGTAGTTGTCGTTTCTCAATGTTTGGGGCTGCGAGGCTTATGGCTTCAGCCGGGAAAAGCTCGAACCCAAAGCGGACAAAACATCTTCATAGGATACCCAAAGGTAACAGTTGGGTATACCTTCTATCTCAGATCCAAGGACAAAAATGTTTGTCGCTAAGAATGGGTCCTTTCTCGAGAAGGAGTCTCTCTCGAAAGAATTGAGTGGGAGGAAGATAGAACTTGATGAGGTTGTCGAACCCTCACTTCAACCGGAGAGTAGTGCAACATAGAAAGATGTTTCTGTGGAACCTACGACAGTTGAAGAGGAAACTAATGATAGTGATCATGAAGCTCCAGATCAAGTTGCTATCGAACCTCGTAGGTCGACAAGGATATGTACTACTCCTGAGTGGTACGGTGATCCTGTCTTAGAGGTCATGTTGTTGGACAACGATGAACCTACGAACTATGGAAAGCGATGGTGGGCCCGTATTCCGGCAAATGGTTAGAAGCCGGGAAATCCGAGATAGGATCCATGTATCAAAACAAAGTATGGACTTTGGTGGACTTGCCCGATGATTGGCAAGCCATTGAGATAACTGGATCTTTAAGAAGAAGACGGACGTGGACGGTAATGTCACCGTCTATGAAGCTCGACTTGTGGCGAAGAGTTTTCCACAAGTTCAAGGAGTTGACTACGATGAGATTTTCTCACCCGTAGCGATGCTTAAGTCCGTCGGAATCATGTTAGCATTAGCTGCATTTATGAAATCTGTCAGATGGATGACAAAACAAGTTTCCTTACCAGTTTTCGTAAGAAAAGGTTGTATATGATACAATCAGAAAGGTTTTGTTGATCCTAAGGATGCTAAAAGATATGCTAGCTCCAGCGATCCTTCTATGGACTAGAGCAAGCATCTCGGAGTCGGAATATATGCTTTGATGGAGTGATCAAAGTTTTTGGGTATACAAAGTTTGTTAGAAACTTGTATTTGCAATAAAGTGAGTGGGAGCACTACAACATTTCTGATAAGTGTATGTGAATGACATATGATTGATCGCGCCAGCCTCTGCGCGTCGGAAGGCCCTCCGTCGACCCAGGCGCGGCCGGCCCCTTCCTCCGTCGACCCCGGCACGGCCGGCCCCTTCCTCCGTGGACCCCGACGCGGCCGGCCCCATCTTCTGTCAACCCCGGCGTGGCTGGCCTGTTCTTCGTTGACCCCTGCACGCCCGGCCCCTTCCTCCGTCGAACACGGGGCAGCTGGCCCTTACTCTGTCGATCCCGGCATGGCCGGCCCGTCCCGGGTCGTGCTCGGAAGGCCACCAGAAGGAACCGCATGCCAGAAGCCTCTTCAGCATTGACGCCTCGCTACACTGGCCACTTCTAGCCGTGCCGTACTCTACTCGTGGCCATGTGTAATCTATATTTGGCAGCACTGTAATCTGTAATTTTTTCTCTATAGATGAATGGTTGTTGCTGTATTGAATGGTTGTCAGTGTATTAAATGGTTGTCAAAGTATTAAACGCATAAACGCAAGTGATGGGTCTGCCTACCTCTTCGACCATCTCTGTCCTCTGCACATCCACTGTTGGCTCATGTTTTTTTTATAAAAAAATTAGAATCTTTGCCGTCTGTGTTGTAGCCCGGCAGACGGCAAAAAGAACTCACATGGTCCGTTAGATAGGCGTTCCGTCTGTTTGCTTTTTTTTTTGCCGTACACACATTTCCGCTGACGGCAAAAGGTGCTCACTGACGGCAAAACTTTTGCCGTCATCTCGCCCTTGGGCTGACGGCAAAATGACTCTTTGCCGATTTTGTGTTTGCCGACATCCTTTGCCGTCATGGACTGACGGCAAAAATTTTGCCGTCTGTAATCCGTTCTTTGCCGTCTGTGGCGTCCTGACGGCAAAATGCCTGATTCCTGTATTGAGAACAAGCGTAAGGCCGACCCAGCTGCTCAGGGAGAGGCCGCAGTGGTCAACCAAGGGAAAGGCAAAGGAAAGCCCAAAGGCTCCTGGGCCCCCAAAAAAGGAAAGGGTCAGGCTGGAGATGATATGCTCGACCAGCCGTGTCCCATACACACAAAGAAGGGCGAATAGGGAAACTTGGTGTATCCCAAGCACACCACTCGACAGTGTCGACTCTTGATCCAGAGTTTCCAGAAGGACCAGTCTGCTGAGAAAGAGAAGGAATCAGAAGAGTCCGAAGAGAAAGAAGGGGACGGAGGATACCCCCGCATCAACTCCACCTTGGTGATTTTCGCAGACGTCGAGAGCAAGAGTCGACTGAAGATCATCAACAAAGAAGTGAACATGGTTGCTCCAGCGACCCCTACGTTCCTGAAATGGTCGAAGACCCCCATCACATTTGACCAGTCCGATCATCCAGCGCACATCGCCACCCCTGGGCGGCAGGCGTTGGTGGTCGACCCAGTGGTCGAAGGCACTCGCCTGACCAGAGTTCTTATGGATGGAGGCAGTGGCTTGAATATCATGTATGCAGCAACCCTCCGGGATATGGGCATTCCGATGTCCAAGCTAAGGGAAAGTAACATGAGGTTCCATGGGGTAATCCCCGGGAAGAAGGCCGACTCACTTGGTCAGATCTCACTCGACGTCGTCTTTGGTGAGTCCAAGAACTACCGAAAGGAGAAGCTGACGTTCGAAGTGGTGGACTTTAACAGCGCCTATCACGCCATCCTGGGTAGGCCAGCCTACGCCAGGTTCATGGCTCGACCATGTTACGTCTACCTCAAGTTGAAGATGCCGGGACCCAACGGTGTCATAACCATCACTGGGAACCGGCAGAAAGCGGAAGAATGCTTCCAGAAAGGCTCGAAGATCGCCGACGAGCAGATGGCAGCAGTAGAGATGGAGGAGTACTAGAAGCAAGTGGATCCAGGCGACCTGCTAAGGGCAAAGAAGCCGGCTTCCGAGTCAGCTTTTCAGTCGGCCGGGGACACAAAACCCGTACACATCCAGCCCACCGACCCCAACGCAGCACCGACCCACATCTCCACCACCCTCGACAGCAAATAGGAAGAAGCGCTCATCAAGTTCCTCTGTGAGAACTGGGACATCTTCGAATGGAAACCATCAGACATGCCGGGTGTGCCCAGGGGGCTGGCTGAGCACCATTTGCGAGTCGACCTGAAGGTGAAACTTGTGAAGGAACATCTCCGTCGATCCGCTGCGGAGAAGCGAAAGGCGATTGGCGAAGAAGTGGCTCGACTCCTAGCAGCAGAGTTCATCCGCGAGATATACCACTCCGAGTGGCTCGCCAACGTCGTCATGGTCCCCAAGAAGGACAAGTCTCTCCGCATGTGCATCGATTTCAAGCACATCAATCGGGCCTGCCCGAAAGATCATTTTCCTATTCCCCGCATCGATCAAATAGTCGACTCGACTGCGGGATGTGAGCGTTTGTCCTTTCTGGACGCATATTAAGGATACCATCAGATCCGTCTGTATGAGCCCAATGAAATAAAGACGGCTTTCATCACCCCTTTCGGGTGTTTTTGCTATGTCACCATGCCTTTCGGCCTCAAAAATGCCGGCGCCACCTTCTTGCGCATGATCCAGAAGTGCTTAATAAAGCAAATCAGTCGGAACGTTGAGGCGTACATGGATGACATCGTGGTCAAGTCACGGAAAGGTTCCGACCTACTGACTGACCTCGCTGAGACATTCGCGAACCTCAGAAGCTACGATATCAAGCTCAACCCGTCAAAGTGTACATTCGGAGTTCCTGGTGGCAAGTTGCTCGGTTTCCTCGTTTCCGAACGAGGAATCGACGCCAACCCAGAGAAGGTCGGCGCCATCCTCCGAATGAAACGCCCTGAGCGTATACACGACGTCCAGAAGCTTACTGGTTGCTTAGCCGCATTGAGTCGATTCATTTCTCGTCTTGGGGAGAAGGCACTGCCTCTCTACCGACTCATGAAGAAATCCGACAAGTTCGAGTGGAATCCCGAAGCCGAAGCAGCGTTTGAGGAACTCAAAGCCCTGCTGTCCACCCAGCCGGTGCTCGCTGCCCCAGTCAGCGGAGAGCCTCTTCTGCTGTACATTGCTGACACCGGACAAGTCGTCAGTACTGTACTCACGGTCGAGCGGGAAGAAGAGGGCAAGGCATACAAGGTCCAACGCCGAGTCTATTACATATCCGAAGTTTTGACTCCCTCCAAGCAAAGGTATCCACATTACCAAAAGCTTGCGTACGGGATTTACTTGACTGCAAAAAGGTTGCCCATTATTTCTCGGATCACTCAATCTCAGTCATCAGCGACGCCCCATTATCAGAGATACTAAACAACCGAGATGCAACCGGTCGAGTGGCAAAATGGGCGATTGAACTTCTTCTGTTAGATATCAAGTTCGAAGCGAAGAAAGCCATCAAGTCTCAGGCCATAGCGGATTTTGTGGCTGAGTGGATAGAACAAGAGCTTCCGACTCAAGTCCAGACAGACCATTGGACTATGTTCTTCGATGGGTCCAAAATGCTGAACGGATCCGATGCGGGCGTGGTCCTGATCTCTCCCAGGGGCGACAAGCTCAGCTACGTCCTTCAGATCCATTTTGATTCATCAAACAATGAGGCCGAATACGAAGCACTTTTGTATGGGTTGCGTATGGCCATCTCACTCGGCGTCCGTCACCTGATGGTCTATGGCGACTCCGACCTAGTGGTGAACCAAGTGATGAAAGAATGGGACGTCAGGAGCCCGGCAATGACCAGTTATTGCAGTGCAGTGCGGAAGCTTGAAAAGAAGTTCGAAGGCTTAGAGCTCCATCATGTGCCCAGAGCAAAGAATCAGCTAGCCGACGACCTCGCAAAAATTGGGTCGACTCGGAGGTCTATACCCAAGAATGTGTTCCTGGAGCATCTGCACACCCCCTCTGTCAAAGAAGACCCCTTCACGGAAGAGCCCCCGCAGCCAGTCAGCGCGACGGATCCGACTGAGGTCGAAGTACCTGCCGTGGTCGACTTGATCATGGAAGTCCTAGTGATTACACCGGACTGGACTGTGCCATATATATCATATCTGCTCAGGCAAGAACTCCCAGAAGACGAAGAAGAAGCGCGCCAGATCGTTCGACGATCCAAGGCGTTCACAGTCATCCAAGGTCAGCTCTACAGAGAAAGCGTCACCGGAGCCGCCCAGCGCTGCGTCGATCCAGAGGAAGGTCGACTGATCTTGGATGAAATCCACTCGGGAACTTGCGGCCACCACGCCTCCTCTCAGACTATCGTGGCCAAAGCATACCGAGCCGGGTTTTACTGGCCCCGCGCCAACGAGATGGCCAAGGACATTGTGGACAAATGCGCAGGTTGCCAGTTCTACTCCAACATGTCACACAAGCCGGCGTCCGCCCTGAAGACCATTCCGCTAGTCTGGCCCTTCGCTGTTTGGGGCCTGGACATGGTCGGCCCCTTCAGGACTGGCAGAAGCGGGTTCACCCACCTTCTGGTGGCAGTCGATAAGTTCACCAAGTGGATCGAGGCCAAGCCCATCAAGAACCTCGAGTCGAGCACCGCCATCAGCTTCATTAGGGAGCTAATATTCAGATATGGGGTCCCCCATAGCATCATCACAGACAACGGCTCCAACTTTGACTTGGATGAGTTCAGAGCTTTCTGTGCTTCTCAAGGAACACGAGTCGACTACGCCTCCGTGGCACATCCGCAGTCGAATGGACAGGCAGAAAGAGCAAATGGTTTGATTCTCCAAGGCCTAAAGCCACGGCTCATGCGTGACCTTAAGCATGCCGCCGGAGCTTGGGTAACTGAGCTGCCATCTGTCCTATGGGGTCTGAGGACGACTCCGAACCGGTCGACTGGCCTTACCCCTTTCTTCTTGGTCTATGGAGACGAAGCTATGTTGCCGAGCGACTTATTACACAATGCCCCCAGAGTGGAACTCTTCTCCGAAGCCGAGGCAGAGCAGGCTCGTCAAGATGCAGTGGACCTTTTGGAAGAGGAAAGAGAGATGGCCCTGATTCGGTCGACCATCTATCAACAGGACCTGCGTCGATTCCATGCTCGCAACGTAAGAAGCCGAGCATTCCAGGAAGGAGACCTGGTCCTTCAAGTGCATCAGAAACGTCCGCACAAGCTCGCCCCGGCCTGGGAAGGCCCGTTCATCATCACGAAGGTGCTGCGCAACGGAGCTTACCACCTCTACAATGTAGCCCAGAAGAAAGACGAACCTCATTCGTGGAATGCGGACCTACTCCGCCGATTTTACACTTGAAACACTCGACGGTCGAGTTGTAATAAAGGTTCCCCAATTTGTTTCAAAGACCAGATAGCAATTATTCCCTAACGATTGGTGTCCTCTAAATCCCCCAGTGGGTGCTTAGCTGCGATCCTCCGAGCTGCGTCACAAGTACAAAGTGGTTCGGTCCTCCGAACTCCGCCACAAGTACAACGTAGCTCTGAATCGCCTAAGTTATAAACATTCTACTCCGAGTGAAGAGCGACGCTCTCACTCGGGGGCTTAGCCGCGGCCTCGTGACTCGCCTAAGTTACAACTATCTACTCCGAGTGAAGAGCAACCCTCTCACTCGAAGGCTTAGCTGCGGTCCTCCGAGCTACGCCACAAGTACAAAGCGGTTTGGTCCTCCGAACTCCGCCACAAGTACAATGTAGCTCGGAATCGCCTAGTTATAAACATTCTACTCCGAGTGAAGAGCAACCCTCACACTCGGGGGCTTAGCCGCGACCCCTTGACTCCCTAAGTTACAACTATCTACTCCGAGTGAAGAGCAACCCTCTCACTCGGGGGCTTAGTTGCGGTCCTCCGAGCTACGCCAAAAGTACAAAGCAGTTCGGTCCTCCGAACTCCGCCACAAGTACAACGTAGCTCGGAATCGCCTAAGTTATAAACATTCTACTCCGAGTGAAGAGCGACCCTCTCACTCGGGGGCTTAGCCGCGACCCCGTGACTCGCCTAAGTTACAACATTCTACTCCGAGTGAAGAGCGACCCTCTCACTCGGGGGCTTAGCCGCGACTCCGTGACTCGCCTAAGTTACAATTATCTACT
>LR738712.1:834448346-834468404 GCA_902687465.1 Secale cereale | reverse complement strand
TAGAAAGCGGTTCGGTCCTCCGAACTCCGCCACAAGTACAACGTAGCTCGGAATCGCCTAAGTCATAAACATTCTACTCCGAGTGAAGAGCGACCCTCTCACTCGGGGGCTTAGCCGCGACCCCGTGACTCGCCTAAGTTACAACTATCTACTCCGAGTGAAGAGCGACCCTCTCACTCGGGGGCTTAGCTGCGGTCCTCCGAGCTACGCCACAAGTACAAAGCGGTTCGGTCCTCCGAACTCCGCCACAAGTACAACGTAGCTCGGAATCGCCTAAGTTAAAGACATTCTACTCCGAGTGAAGAGCGGCCCTCTCACTCGGGGGCTTAGCCGCGACCCCGTGACTCGCCTAAGTTACAACTATCTACTCCGAGTGAAGAGCAACCCTCTCACTCGGGGGCTTGGCTGCGGTCCTCCGAGCTACGCCACTAGTACAAAGCGGTTCGGTCCTCCGAACTCCGCCACAAGTACAACGTAGCTTGGGATCGCCTAAGTTATAAACATTCTACTCCGAGTGAAGAGCGACCCTCTCACTCGGGGAGAACTCAGTCAAAGACGTTGACTCAAAGATTCAGATAGTCAGAAGAAGAGCGACGAACCAAAAGATCAAAATCAAATAAAAGCCCCGCAAGGTTCGGGCAAAAGTACTTGGGCCGCAGACCCACCAGAGTTTAACGAGTACAAATCCACGTGGCATTCCGCGGCGAATAAGTTTAATGTATCGAAGTCATGGCTCGGGAGGAGGCGGGCTTGCAGGCGCAACGAATTCGTCCAAATCAATCCCATCGGCGATACGAGTGGCAGCCTCCAGGAAGGTCTCCATGAAGGAGTGGAATTGGAGCTCCTTCGTGTTTGCGACCTTCAACGCAACAAGCTTCCTCTCCTTCACCTCCCTGTAGTGCACACGGACCAAAGACAGCGCCACGTCTGCTCCTCCCCGGGCATCCGACTTCTTCCATTCCTGCACTCGGTCGGGGATCTCGTTGAGTCGAGTTATCAAGGACTCGAGGTCATTCTCCTGCACGGTTCCCCTCCAGAGCGCAGCGTCGATTCGAGCCATCACCGCCTTCAGTCGCCCCAGGTAATCAGTGGCCGCAGTAAGGCGGGACTCTAGCCTCAGTATGTTCATGGAAACCTCGTCCTTCACGATGGAGTTGGTGGGGTCCAAGCCAGGCTCGACCCGGCCAGTCTCCTCTTCGAAGTTACGACCGAACTCTGCACCAAGAACAAGCAAGTCGAGTCAGCAGATAGGATACGGGTCGACCAACCCAATTTCAACCAATCCAAAGGGGACATACCTTCGAGCACGAGGTACCATTTTTTGGTGATGTCGCCCAGATACGCCTCAAGATCGAGCCTCTTCCGAAAGAGAGCCTCATACTTGTCATTCAAGTCGGCCTTGGACTTCTTCAGCTGAGTCACCTCCTGGTTGGCCGCATCGAGTGAGCCTCTCAGTCGGACAATCTCCACCTCGAGCCCGCCCACAGAAGCCAGCTTCTTCGCCGCCAGCTCTGACTTCTCCTGAGCCGCCTGCTGCGCCGCCGCCAGGTCAAGGTCCTTTTGCTCCAAAGCTGCCCTCAGTTGACCTACCAAAGCCGCCACCGGATAGATGAACATGAAGGAACACTCCAGCGAAAAGTCAGTCGACAGGAGGCAGAAGTAAGTTACCAGCCGCATCGTCTTGCGTCTTCTTCAGATGGTCCCGAGCCAACTGCAAGTCAAGATTGAGCTGGATTTGCTTCTGCTCAAGATCTGCAAACCTGGCCCCGAACTCGCAAGATTTCTGCATCAACAGAACAAAGCAAGATTATAAGACTACAGTCGAGTCAGTTCACTCAACCGCAGCCTCGGGGACTACACCCAGTGGGTGCACTGAGCGTGCCCCCACTGGTTTCACTCGGCCAAGATCAGTCCAGCGCGAGCAGCAAAAAAAAACTCAACAGCATGGAAGTTCTATAGTAAGACCATGGCCGACCGCAAGCAGTCGACCACGGTCTCGGGGACTACACCCAGTGGGTGCACTGAGCGTGCCCCCACTGGTTTCACTCGGCCAAGATCAGCCCGGCGCGAGCTCAAAGAAGACAGGAAAAGAAGAACACCCAGTGGGTGTGTTACCTCACAAAACAAAACAAGCAGGTTTCTCTCGAAGTCAAAAAAGTACTCCGACAAAGACAACATACCTGAACGTTGGCCCGAAGAGCAGAGCTGGCGTCGTAAGCCGCCATGCTGGCCTCATACGCTGCCTTCGTCCGCCCCATCATCACCTCCGCCTGGCGAACGGCCTCTTGTGCCGCCCCCACAGGGTCCTCCGGGAGGCGGTAGGTGGAGAAGAGGACAGACGAAGCAGCGGGCGTCGAGCCGGTCGCGGGCGCAGGCGCTGGATCGAGGGCGCGAATCGGCGCTGGGTCGACGACCAGAGTGGACGTTGGGTCGACAACCAGGGCGGGCGCTGGGTCGACGCTCGGCGCAGACGGTGGGTCGACGACGTCCGCGGTTGACACAGGGACGGCGAAGGAGACCGCGGTTCGGGCCGCGTCCTCCTGTTGCTGGGCCCCCGAGCCAGAAGGCGCCTTCCGGCCCCTCTTCCCTGCGCGCCGGCGGTCCTCCCCCAACTGCCCCTCGTCTTCATCGTCGTCCGGCAGCTCTATGACGAGGCGCGGCCCTTCAGATCAAGCAGCTAAATCAAGTCAGTCGACCGTCGCAAAAGTGAATATGGATAATACGAGTCTCGTAGAGCCCATACCTGCGTGAGATGTCGCGGCATCCGCGATCTCCTCATCATCTCAACCCCGATCGATGTCCATCGAGGTCGTGGAAGCGGCGGCTCTGAAAAATTCAGTCAAGAAATGAGTCGACCAAAATTGCAGTCGACCCCCAAGAAACAGAGGAAAGCAAGCTCAAACGACACTTACGTGGAGGCGATGGGTACGTCCACCTTAATCCTTGGCAGGGCCTTCTAGGGCTTGGTGGTGGCGACCTTGGGCTGCTTGGGCATCTTCTCAGCTGGCTCGGGGATGGTCGTGCTGGTACGCTTGGGAGTCCGGGACCCCGAGGGACCCACATGAGGTCGAGCGGCCCCTGGGTCGTTCTTCTCCTTGTAGCGGCGCTCGACACGGGGAGGTGACTCGACCTCCTCCCCGCTGCTGGAATCCTCGCTCTCCTCGGTCTCCTCCTCCGACTTCCATTCGATGGCGTCGCCCGTGCCCTCCTCGCCCTCCAGACCCAATTCCCCGTTGGGCAACGAGTACATCTCTGTATAAATCTGCAAAGGAAAGAAGTTCGACCAAATACCAGTCAGAACCATCAAATGCAAACCACAAACATGTCGACAGATATGTCACTCGGAAACAGAAGGATAACCTTGTCTGGTAGGTGGTCAGCGTCGAACGGGATGATCCTCCCAGACCCCCTGGGGTTGTCCTTGTTCCCGGTGATGCTCTTCAGGCACTGCACCACGTACTTCGGGTCGGCCGCCTCCGGGTGGACTCGCGACGAGTCGTCAGTGCCGGAGTACAGCCACGTCGGGTGGTCCCGGGCTTGGAGCGGTTGGATCCTCCGCGAGATATACACCTCGAGCAAGTCCATCCCCGTGACCCCCTCGCGGACTAGATGGACGACCCTCTCCATCAGCATGTCTACCTCGGCCCTCTCGGCCTTGCTCACTACCATCGAAGGAGACGGGCTGGCTCGACCTAGGGTAAATGGACGAAGGCCAGTCGACTGACCCGGGGTCGGACTGTCCCTGTAATAAAACCAGGTCGACTACCAGCCCCGGATCGACTCTGGAAGGTTCATGGGAGGGAAGGCGCTCCTATTCCTAAGCTGAATCCCGAGCCCGCCGCACGCCTGGAGGACGTGCGTCTTGCCGTCACTCGGGTTCACTCTCTTAACAGTCTGGGAGCGGCAGGTGAAGATGTGCTTGAACAAGCCCCAGTGCGGTCGGCAACCGAGGAAGTTCTCGCACATGGAAACAAAAGCGGAGAGAAAGGCGATGGAGTTGGGCGTAAAATAATGCAGCTGGGCACCGAAGAAGATCAGAAACGCGCGGAAGAAAGGGTGCGGGGGAGTAGAGAAACCTCGGTCGACGTCGGTGGCGTGGAGTACGCACTCACCCTCCTGCGGCCGGGGCTCGAGCTCTCCTCCCGGCGCCCGCCAGGAGCCGCCAGCAATCAGCCCCTCCTCCTCCAGATGCTCCACCACGACGGTGGACCGGATATAATCCCCCTGGATCCATCCAGCGGGGAGTCCGGACCTCGACGACGAACCGACTCGGCCGGCTCGCCGCCCCTTCCCCGACGCCGCCTTCTTGGAGCGCTCCATGGCCGCAGTCTTATCCTTAACCATGGCTCGCGTGAGACGGCAGTTGCGGCAGAGAGAAGCAGGGAGGATTGGGGGCGCGGCAGAGAAGCAAGGACGCTGCGGAGAAGACAAGGCGAACGGGGGAAGGCTAGGCACAAAGTACCCCCCGCGGCGGACTCAGCGCGCCTTTATAACGGCTCGGTCGAGTGGCTGACCTGTGGCCCTGGGCGATCTTATCCGATCCTGTAACAGGCGCTGACGCGATACGTGGCGAAAAAGGGGGGCGCAGGAATCGAGGTGTTCGAACCGCACCCCTCCGATTGATGCGGCACGCCCCGTCCCGCGCGCTTCCCCAAAATTCGAAAGCCCCGCCGGATCCGGCGGACAGAAGGCAACCGATTCCGTCGAAAACGGCATGCACTCGTAGAGCCCGACGCCTGGCGCAACACCCAGTCGACGCAAGACATCCAGTCGACGCAAAAGCAACTAATTCATTAATGGCTTCGGAATCGATCGAGGCGACCAAGACACAACTGAGGGGGCCTGCCCGAGCCTCAAGCTCCAACACAATATGTCCCGCGGACGTCGAATCAAGATCAGAGCTTCCCTCAGCATCCCCTTGCTCAAGCCCCAATCCATTCGGGGGCTACTGACGAGGTTAAGGACCTAGGGTAGGGTCATAGGCCTGACCAAAAGGCCCCTCCCAAGGTCACTATCCTAGGAGATCAAAAGACAAGACCCATGACGGTGGGAACACTCGACTGAGACGGTCCAAGAAGACACTTCACTCGACTGACTCATGTACGCAGGACGACTCAACTCCGCTCGACCGTACCAAGCACTCGACCTCCGAAGGACAAGCGCCTCTTGGAACAGCAACGGTCCTATAATTTCTCACTGTAGTAAACCCCCTTAACTACCCTTTACTGCAGGCGTTATCAGTAACGCCTGCCTTAATGTACTTTTAAGCCCTTGGTAACGTGGAGCATGGCTGGGGTCCTGGCATACTATATAAGCTACCCCCTCCTCCAGAACAAGGGTTCGCACCTCTGTAAACACATTCATACACGCATCAGTCGACCAAGCCTCCGGGCATCGAGACGTAGGGCTTTTACTTCCTCCGAGAAGGGCCTGAACTCGTAAAACACTCTGTGTACAACCTCTCCATAGCTAGAACCTTGCCTCTCCATTCGTACCCCCGACCCTCACTGTCAGACTTAGAACCACGACACTTAGGGATAGTAACTGGCCGATCTTTCCATTGTTTTTGGTGTACTATAGATCCGGTTCTACAGCTTGGCGAGCCGGGGGTCGGGAGCAACATTGATGGCGGCAGCGGCGGCGGGTGGCCATTGGCCACCGCGAGGCGCTCTACTCGCTGGTCGTCATCCAGTTCAACGGCTGTGGTGGTACTAAGGCTTTCAGACACCTCTTATCCTTACCCTCCAATCTTGCTTTGAGATCTGTGCTACACAACTAACTCGCTACATGAAAATTTCTCTTTTTTGTTTCTCCCAAATAAAACAATATATGAACTTGAAACTTTGCACGACGACAAAACATTATAACTAGAATGTGGGAAAAATACTTTCAGATTTTTTCATCGGAACTAAATATACAAAATGAGATTTTTTTCGAGTAAAAAATAATATTTGTACTATATATGATTCACAAAAAAAATCTGAAAGTATTTTTCCTACATTCTAGTTAGAATGTTTTGTCGTCGTGCAAAGTTTCAAGTTCATATGTTGTTTTATTTGGGAGAAACAAAAAAGAGAAAATTTCTTGCACGAACCTTGATGTAGAAATGGATGGCTAGATAAGGGGGTGTTCCAAAGCCTATGCTTTCTCAAATGTTAACCGTGGTACTAAGGACGACCGCGACCTAGGAGCGGGCGCTGCACTGTGCTGTGCGCGGCTTCGCTTGGCCACGTCGACGCATTCCGCGAGCTCGGCCACTGCCTTCACGACGGCTACGGTGTACGCCACTCCTTGCTCGACGGGCGTTGCCTCCTCATCCAGGCAAACGCGAGCGAGCTCGCCGCTGCGGTCACCACGTCGGCCTGGCTGCTCCGCGCAGCCGGCCGCAAAGCCTCGCTGCGGTCGCCGTTGTCGGCGAGGCGCATGCCGCCAACCAGTTCCTTGTCGAGTAGTTCGCGTCGCGGCCGCCGGGCGTAGAGTGCAGCCCAGCACAGGCGCCAGCGGAGAGGACGGCAGTCGGCAGCGACGGGGGCAACTGTGCTCGCACGCACTGTGCGGTCGCCCGGAGACGCGGGCACAGAGTTCATGCGGTGCTCCGTGTGCGGTGCGGTGAACTACTGCTCGCGCTTGTGCCAGGCGCTGCACGGGAAAGATGCGCACAGGGCCACCGCCGTGTACTACCACCCGTTTCTTTTATTTTTCTGGCCAGTTCATTCTTTTTTCCCCTTGGTCTTTTTTCCGGAGCCTTCTCTGTACATGCTCGCTGCGGTAAAGGTTAGGCGAGTCTGGTTACTTGCGAATTGTTTTTACTTAGGAATACTTTTTTTTACGCGTTAACGCGGGCTTACGCGGCATGAAGCATATATTACCCAAGCAAAAGCAATTGCGAGATGCATGAGAGGGAGATAAGGGTTTTGAGAGAAAGAACAGGAGATCAAAAGAAATTACAATAGGACTACATTCTCCCTGCAAGGTGTAACAACATGGTGCACCAGTCCCGGAGCCGGAGCAGGAGCTTCTTCTCTGCCCCATTACATCGATTGATCAGAGCAATAAATCCTCAGCGGCTACCACAATAGTGTGATGTAAACCTTGGCATATGGCTCTGCCCCATTACATCGATTGGACTAGAGCAATAGATCCTCAGGAGCTACCAGAGTTGTGTGATGTAAACCTTGGCATATGTTCCGAAAGACCTTGTCATTTCTGTGTTTCCATATGTTCCAAAGAAGTGTGATGATCACAGTTGAGAGAACCTTATTTGATGTAGCCCCGGCACATGCCAGATAGAGAGCAAATCTGGTGGCCTCCCAACATACAGGGATTGCAACTCATCCCAAAGAGATTGTAGAGAGCAGCACTGAATGAGTAGATGATCGATGGATTCGTGAATTCCGCAGAATGGGCAGGCATCCGAGGTAGCGACAGATGCCGGAAACACCTATCATTTGTGAAAACCCTGTCCTCATGGGCTAGCCAGATGAAGATTCGGCATTTATTGGGTACATAATTCTTCCATATAGGAAGCTCACTTGCACCAGTTTGTTTTTTCTCTTTCAGTTTCGTTGTTCCTTGCGACTGTTTGGGCAAGGAAGCTTTTGTATTTGGCCATGGGCGTCCTTCTTCAATCGAATCATAGCAGTTCTACTCCTGTCTTTCAAATAAATAATTCAGTACGCTCTCCCCGCATCATGACGGTTTCTGTGTGCGTCTGCAACCGCGGCACCACACTCCCCTGTAGCAGTTTGTCGCCCTGTCTGCTTCGGCCGATCTTGTGATCAAGAAGAAAGGGGCTATTTCAGCTCATTCAGTGAACCATGACGACAAAGAGGTGGCTGATTTCAGCTTATTTCATTGCCGTCCGCTAGCAGACGACAAAGAGGTGGCTGATGGCAAAGACGTCATTTGCCGTCAGCCTTTTCTTTGCCGTCTGTTTTTTGGTAGCTGACGGCGAAGCCATCCTTTGCCATCTGCTAGCAGACGTCAAAGAAGTGGCTAACGGCAAATCTTCTAATACCAGTAGTGTATGAACATATGCATATATACACCCTACCATTGTGAGTGAGAGACCGAGCCGGCAAATCATCTTCGGGATTGATGAAGTTGCCACCGACGCGTTCGTAGTCAACAGGAACATCTCTTCCCACTGAACACACAAAGCCGAAAGGTCTGAAATAAATCCAGAAAAAGGCGAGCAACATTGTCTAGAACTAGAACCCTGGTGGGCTAGGGATACCATTGTCCTCCTAACCATCCAATCATAGGTTGCTTTGCTGCTAAATGACCACTTCAATAATATTTCTAAACTGAACATCAAGGATAAGAAAGGAAATTTGTGTCCTCAAACACTCTTGGACTCCCTCTTTATTTACCAAAACAGCATACTCTTGTACTCTAGAATTCTCTATCAAGTTATTTGTTTGATTCTTATAATTTTAAATAGTCGAGAAAGTTCCAATTATTGTAGATATTTAATGATACTATAAACAAATATACATATGAGTGCAATACAATATATGACGAAGAGCATAAAATAGTTTCAAATTAATGTAATATTACCGGCTTCCTTAGACTTGTCCTAAAATTTGATGTAACAAAAGATATAACAAAGCATGGCAGACAAAACTGATTTGCAACGTGATATTAGTTAGTACAAGAAAGTATATTTTATAATAAATATAATAGCTACATGTCAAGAATGCATTTTATTATCTCTGGTTATATATAAAAATGCCATCAGAACTAGAATAAAGTGACTTGCATGTAATTTGAATGTGAATCATGTCTAAATAAAAAAGTTCATTATAAATATTAGTGATTATTTTAAAAATTGGCTCACTGCATGTCAAAAAACGGCTGTACTAGTTGGATGATTCGATTGGTTGCTCTTTGGTATTTGTCGCATGTATGTAGTATTATGGAACTAATGGCTTGCAGAAGAATGGGACGGTCTGTCTGCCCTAATGTTATGTGATGAGAGTACTATTTATTATGTCAGCCAACATGTAAGGCATCCTTTATCATGATTGAGCGCTATATGCTAATGCTCTTCCAACGGCTTCTTGTTCAAGCTGCAGATATCTGCTAATGATCACTCGTAGAGATGAATGAGACTGTTGTTTTTATCAGGCCTTCTTGCAATAATAGTGAATTGGGAACTTTTTCTCAATACTTCCAATTTTTTGCGCCTTCGCATGTTCAGACACTGATCTTTCTAGTACCCATATTGCAACGAAACAACAACAACAACAACAACAACAACAACAACAACAACAACAACACATAGTTTTGGGGTTCCTTAGAGAATGCATATGTTGTTGGGGCTTGTTTAGGCATGTAATTGCAGTGAGAATTCACTGATCAAATTATTTGGGCGAAAGAACTTTCTAGTACTAGCATTTTTATTTAATTTTTTGTTTTGTGCTTTTACAAGATCAGAAGTGTTCATATATTTTATAAAGTTGATCCTAGATATGAATGCTGGTTCACATAACACATAGTTCTGCTATGTTGATGTCTCTTGAACTACGTCGGTATTTCCCCAAAAAGGAAGGGATGATGCAGCACAGCTACAGTAGGTATTTCCCTCAGTGAAGAGACCAAGGTTGTTGAACCAGTAGGAGAACCAAACAACACTATGTAAACGGTACCTGCATAGTTTTAGTTCGATAGATTGTAAGAGGGGTTGTCAATCCCTCCCGGGCAATAGATTGGTAAAATGATATATTGATAGATGCAAATAGAATAACGACAAATAAAACTCACCGAGGTATTTTTGGGTTTTTGATAATATAGATCTGAAAATAAAAGCAAATAAAAATAGATCGCAAAGGTAAATAACAACTGGAAGGCAAATAAGATAAACAACAGACCTGGGAGCCGTAGATTTCACTAGTGGGTTCTCTCGAGAAATAGCACATGGTGGGTAAACAAATTACTATTGGGCAACTGATAGAACATCGAATAATTATGACGATATCCAAGCAATGATCATTATGTAGGCATCACATCCAAGATTAGGAGACCGACTCGTGCCCGCATCTACTACTATTACTCCACAAATCGATCGCTGTCCATCATGCATCTAGTGTATTAAGTTCATGGAGAAACGGAGTAATGCATTAAGAACGATGACCTGATGTAGACGATATCTATTCATGTAGGAATAGGCCCCATCTTATTATCCTTAATAGCAACGATACATGCGTGTCTTGCTGCCCCTTCTGTCATGAGGAAAGAACACCGCACGATCGAACCGATCATAATGTTGGGGATCGTAGCAGAAATTCAAAAAAATTCTATGCATCACCAAGATCAATCTATGGAGTGACTAGCAACAAGAGGGGAGTGCATCTTCATACATTTGAAGATCGCGATGCGGGAGCATTGCAAGAACGCGGTTGGTGGAGTCGTACACGAAACGATTCAGATCGCGGCCGAATCCGATCTAAGAGCAACTCCAATGGGGCGACACATTTCGTCCGCGGCCGTCTGTTTGGGTCAGCGCGGACAGAAAAGGCGGCCCAACGCGCCGACCCAAACGGACGCTAGTCCGTTTTTCGTCCGCGGGCGACCCATTCCCGGCCAATTTTTGAGCCTGATTTGCATCGGCGCGGACACGAGGCGGACGCGCGCGCGCTCGCCTACTCCTGTCCCCGAGCCCGCTGGTCTGTGGCACATTGGCCTCCCCCCGGCCTAGAAGAAACCCTCGCCCCCGCCTCCTCCGTCACCGACGCTGCCGCCCATTTGTGCCGGCGACTCTTCCAACTGCCACCACCTCCACATCTGCCCCTGCCCCAGCCCAGTCGCCCGCCGTCGCCGTTTTACTGCCGGGGAGCAAACTGGTTCCCGCCGCCGCTTCCCCCACCGCCCAGCCGCCTGCGACCAAGAAGACGCCTCGCCGCCCCCACCACGTACGACCGGCACGCCCATTCGACGCCGTCACACTCGTTGGACGCCGGCAGGGCAGCTAGCTGGT
Source organism: Secale cereale (assembly GCA_902687465.1). NCBI lineage: Eukaryota > Viridiplantae > Streptophyta > Magnoliopsida > Poales > Poaceae > Secale > Secale cereale. Next base: position 834,457,426 of record LR738712.1, on the reverse strand, counting down.
CTGTGGGCGCCGCGTCTCCCCTCGCCGGCCGTCTCTTTCTTCGACGCTCGCAAGTTGTTCGATAGTTTGCCAAGGTACGAAAATGGACTCCGCCGACGAGTTCTTTTTCCACAATTTCATTTGCGACTCTGACGATTCGTCGTCCAACGACGAGGAGGAGATATCGGCTGCCATGTTGGTCCATCACCACCTCAACAACCAGCGGCCGTTGTTCCGTGGCTCCATTCCGGGCCATCTTCCGGCGTTGAATCTTAGCCGAGAGAGCGGGCATTTCCTTCTCTAGAAGGACTACTTTGATACAACGAACCCGTTGTTCAAACATCACAAATTCCGCCACCGGTTCCGTATGAGTAGGCATGTTTTCAACCGTATTAGAGAGGGAGTGGTCGGCTATGATGACTACTTCGAGTGCAAAGAGGATGTCGTCGGCTAGATTGGCTTCTCCTCTTATCAGAAATGCACTGCCGCCATCCGAATGCTTGCATACGGAGTGCCCGGTGATTTCATTGATGAGTACGTCCATATGAGCGAGTCTACATGCCTAGAGTCTCTGTATAAGTTCTGCAAGGCTGTGATTGCTGTGTTTGGCCCTGAGTACTTGAGAGAGACGACATCTGAAGATACAGCCCGTTTGTTGGCGATGAATGCTAGCAGGGGCTTCCCGGGGATGCTTGGCAACATAGACTGCATGCACTGGGAGTGGAAGAACTGCCCTTCTGCTTGGCAAGGGCAGTATAAGGGACATGTTAGGGCTTGCACTGTCATACTAGAGGCCGTGGCGTCTCAAGATCTCTGGATCTGGCACTCTTTCTTTGGCATGGCTGGATCACACAATGATATCAAAATGCTTTAGTGCTCGCCGATGTTTGCTACGCTTGCCGAAGGCAACAGCCCACCGGAGAACTTTACTGTCAACGGCCACAACTATGACAAAGGGTACTATTTGGGTGACAGTATCTATCCTCAGTGGACCACTATAGTAAAGATAGTACCCAACCCTGTCGGAGAGAAAACAAAAAGATTTTCCCAAGAGCAAGAGAGTGCTAGAAAGGATGTCGAGCGTGCCTTTGGTGTTTTGCAATCTCGATGGGGCATCGTTCGGTATCCTGCTAATACTTGAAGCACGCAGAAACTATGGGAGGTGATGACTGCTTGTGTGATCATACACAATATGATCGTAGAAGAAGAGCGCCCGGAACATCTGTACGATCAAGGCTTTCAGTTTCAGGGTGAGAATGATATGCCTAAGCATGGAGTAGCGGCAAAATTTGAGCAGTTCACTAAGTTTCATGAAGACATGCGTGATTGGGAAACTCACGTGCAACTGCAAAATGATTTGGTTGAGCATATGTGGACTCATGTCGGCAACCAATAGATGTATCTTCTTTCGTTCGTTTGCAAAACTATATGAAACATTTTTATTGTTATTTGGCCTGTAAACTATACTGTTTATTTGGGCGGCTAAACTATTTTGCTTGTTAAATTTTCATTTCACAATATGTTGAATGCAATGTAAAATTGGGTGGCCAGCCGGCCCTGCCTGCACATATGGGTCGGCGCGTTGGGCGCGCTGCCGACCCATATGAAGAACAGGGCGGACGCCGGGCGGGCGGCCGACCCAAACGGACAAAAAGCGGATGAAATCTCCGTCCGTTTGGGTCGGCCCGTTGGAGTTGCTCTAAGCACCGAACAACGGTGCCTCCGTGTTCAACACACGTGCAGCCCGGTGACGTCTCCCGCGCCTTGATCTAGCAAGGAGAGAGGGAGAGGTTAGGGAAGACTTTGTCCAGCAGCAGCACGATGACGTGGTGGTGGTGGAGGAGCGTGGTACTCCGGCAGGGCTTCGCCAATCTTAGCGGGAGAAGAGGAGGAGTTGGGAGGGGGGAGGGCTGCGCCAGGCAATGGGTGTGGCTGCCCTCCCACCACCAATCTAAGGGGGGTGGCGGCCGAGGAGGAGGCTTGCCCCCCAAGCCAAGGGGGGCGCCCCCCTTGAGGGTTTCCCCAAACCCTAGGCGCCTTGGGCCCCTTGGGGGGCGCACTAGCCCACCAGGGGCTGATTCCCCCCTTTCTGAGTCCACTTGGCCCACCGGGGTGGGTGGCCCCACCCAGTGGACCCCCGGACACCTTTCGGTGGTCCCGGTACAATACCGGTGGCCCCAAAATCACTCCGGTGACCAAAATAGGACTTCCCATACATAAATTCTGAACTCCTCCTGACGTCCGAGATCTCATCTGGGACCCCGACAACATTCGGTAACCACATACATACATTCCCTATAACCCTAGCGTCATCGAACCTTAAGTGTGTAGACCCTATGGGTTCGGGAACCATGCAGACATGACCGAGAAATCTCTCCGGCCAATATCCAACAGCAGGATCTGGATACCCATGTTGGCTCCCACATGTTCCACGATAATCTTATCGGATGAACCACGATGTCAAGGATTCAATCAATCAGTATGCAATTCCCTTTGTCTATCGGTATATATAGTACTTGCCCGAGATTTGATCATCGGTATCCCGATACCTTGTTCAATCTCGTTACCGGCAAGTCTCTTTACTCGTCCCGTAACACATAATCCCGTGACCAACTCCTTAGTAACATTGAGCTCATTACGATGATGTATTACCGAATGGGCTCAGAGATACCTCTCCGTCATACGGAGTGACAAATCTCAGTCTCGATTCGTGCCAAACCAACAGATGCTTTCGGGGATACCCGTAGTGTACCTTTATAGCCACCCAGTTACATTGTGACGTTTGGCACACCAAAAGTACTCCTACGGTATCCGAGAGTTTCCCAATCTCATAGTATAAGGAACAAATACTTGACATTGGAAAAGCTTTAGTATACGAACTACACGATCTTGTGCTATGCTTAGGATTGGGTCTTGTCCATCACATCATTCTCCTAATGATGTGGTCCCGTCATCGATGACATCCAATGTCCATGGTCAGAAAACCGTAACCATCTATTGATCAACGAGCTAGTCAACTAGAGGCTCACTAGGGACATGTTGTGGTCTATGTATTCACACATGTATTACAGTTTCCAGATAATACAATTATAGCATGAACAATAGACAATTATCATCAACAAGGAAATATAATAATAACCGTTTTATTATTGCCTCTAGGGCATATTACGAACAGTCTCCCACTTGCACTAGAGTCAATTATCTAGTTACATTGTGATGAATCGAACACCCATAGAGTTCTGGTGTTGATCATGTTTTGCTCGTGGAAGAGATTTAATCAATGGATTTGTGACATTCAGAGCCGTATGTACTTTAAAAATATCTATGTCTCCATCTTGAATATAATTACGAATGGAGTTGAAACGGCGCTTGATGTGCTTGCTCTTCTTGTGAAACCTGGGCTTCTTGGCAATGGTAATAGCTCTAGTGTTGTCACAGAAGAGAGTCATCGGGCCCGACGCACTTGGAATAACTCCTAGGTCGATGATGAACTCCTTCATCCAGACTCCTTCATGTGCTGCTTCGGAAGCAGCTATGTACTCCGCTTCACATGTAGATGCCGCCACGACACTTTGCTTGCAACTTCACCAGCTGACTGCCCCACCATTCAAAATATACACGTATCCGGTTTGTGACTTTGAGTCATCCGGATATGTGTCGAAGCTAGCATCAATGTAACCATTTACAACGAGCTCTTCGTCACCTCCATAAACGAGAAACATATCCTTAGTCCTTTTCAGGTACTTCAGGATGTTCTTGACCGCTGTCCAGTATTCCATTTCGGGATCACTTTGGTACCTCCCTACCAAACTTATGGCAAGGTTCACATCAGGTCTGGTACACAACATGTCATACATAATAGAACCTATGGCCGAGGCATAGGGGACGACACTCATCTTTTCTCTATCTTCTGCCGAGGTCGGGCATTGAGCTGTGCTCAATCTCATACCTTGCAATACAGGCAAGAACCCTTTCTTGGACTGATCCATATTGAACTTCTTCAATATCTTATCAAGGTATGTGCTTTGTGAAAGACCAATGAGGCATCTCGATCTATCTCTATAGATCTTGATGCCTAATATGTAAGCAGCTTCTCCAAGGTCCTTCATTGAAAAACACTTATTCAAGTACGCCTTTATGCTTTCCAAGAGTTCTATATCATTTCCCATCAACAATATGTCATCCACATATAATATGAGAAATGCTACAGAGCTCCCACTCACTTTCTTATAAATACAGGCTTCTCCATAAGTCTGTATGAACCCAAACGCTTTGATCACCTCATCAAAGCAAGAGTACAGCCCAACACAGGCGCCAGCAGAGAGGACGACAGTCGGCAGCGACGGGGGCGGCTGTGCTCGCACGCGCTGTGCGGTCTCCCGGAGACGCAGGCACAGAGTTCAAGCGGTGCTCCGTGTGCGACGCGGTGAACTACTGCTCGCGCGTGTGCCAGGCGCTGTACGGGAAAGATGAGCACAAGGCCGCCGCCGTCTACTACCACCCGTTTTTTTATTTTTCTGGCCAGTTCATTCTTTTTTCCCTTCGTCTTTTTTCCGGAGCCTTCTCTGTACATGGTTGCCGCGATAAAGGTTAGGCGAGTCTGGTTACTTGCGAATTGTTTTTACTTAGGAATACTTTTTTTGACGCGTCAATGGCGGGCTTAAGCGGCATGAAGCATATATTACCCAAGAAAAAAGAAATTGCGAGATGCATGAGTGGGAGATAAGGGTTTTGAGAGAAAGAACAGAAGATCAAAAGAAATTACAATAGGACTACATTATCCCTGCAAGGTGTAACAGCATGGTGCCCCAGCCCCGGAGCCGGAGCAGGAGCTTCTTCTCTGCCCCATTATATCGATTAACCAGAGCAATAAATCCTCAGCAGCTACCACAATAGTGTGATGCATGTTGGAATTTTGCTAGTAGGCCTTTGGCCCAAAGCCCAACTAAAATTCTGAAATTCTCTTGTCCCATTCAAGCATACATGTGAGTGGAGTGAGTGGCACTAAAGTTTAGTCCCACCACGAAAGTTGAGAGAGAGCTGCACCTCTTTATAAGGTTAGGTCTTCTACTACTTGTATGAGCATGAGAAGTTGAGACCTACACGCGCACTCCTTCTCCTGGCTCGCCTCGCCACGCCACGAGGCGACGCGGGTTGCGGGAATGAGACGAGCCGAGGACAGAGCTATGCACGTTGTCTATATTTTTGCTGCTCGAGAATAATTAATAAATCGTAACAGACACATAAATTGCTCAGCCATTTCTGATCCTTTTTGATCGTGGGTAGGGTTTTCTACACGACCTACCCGGCACGCATTATATAGCTAGGTAGATGTCTACCCAAGCCGCTGCCGCAACATATGGTTTCACACCACCGTTCCAGATCATTGCGCCACCACGCAAGTCTTCTCCATCCCTCCTTCCGACGTGCACCGCGAGAAGGGACAGCAAGCCTCCGGAACCCCACCTCTTGTGATCCTGTACGGGTGGAGAGGGGCGATCAGGTTTTTGGGGAGCGCACTCGCGCGACTGCTGGCAGCGACGACTTCGCGAACGATGACTTCTTCCCCGACCTCGGCAACCTCGTCCTCAACGACATGGGCGACAATACCGGCACCGACGGTGCTACTCCCGCTGCACCGTACGTGTTTCTATCCTTCCTATTCGAGATCGTGGTAGAATTCTTGTTTCTAGTATGTGATCTAGATGTGATTTATTCATCTAATATTCTAGTTCGCATGATTAGTTTAATCTCTGCTTTTGCTGTCATGATTTATCTTTTGTTTATTCGGATTAAATCTCGTAGTAATTTTCTCATATTTCCAACAATCCAAAAACGTGATTATAGGCAAATTACACCGAGTGATTTTACTGCGTATTCACATTGATCCAACGTTACTCCCATTACTTAGTTGAATGGGCTTTTCTCAGGATTATCAAAGTAGTACATAATATCTTTCACATAATGAGCATTGAGGGTTTTAGGAGGTTCCCCATCTCAATGAGTAGCAAGTACACCTAAGTTTTTTGGTATTTCGTGTTCCATATCCATAACTAAATATAGAGAACAACTTAGAACAGCAAATAAAATCTACTTAGTGATAAAGCAAACAAGCACACACGAGAATATTCACCGCACGCTATTGCTCCCCGGCAATGGCGCCAGAAAAAGGTCTTGATAACCCACAAGTGTAGGGGATCAGTTGTAGCCTCTTTCGATAAGTAAGAGTGTCGAACCGAACGAGGAGCTAAAGGCAGAAAAAATATCCCCTTAAGTTCTATCGACCACCGATACAACTCTACGCACGCTTGACGTTTACTTTACCTAGAACAAGTATGAATCTAGAAGTACTTTGTAGTTTTTGTGGTATAGGTTTGCAAGAATATAAAGAGCACGTGAATAGAACTAGGGGCTGTTATGATAAAGAAGCAATAAAGATAGTGATAGCGAGTGTGGAAAAGTGGTGGTAGGAGTTGCAAAATTGCCCCTAAGCAATTGACTACGTTACTAGACCGATAGCAAGTTTTATGTGGGAGAGGCCACTGCTAGCATGTCATCCCTTACATGGAATTCTATGCACTTATGATTGGAACTATTAGCAAGCATTCGCAACTACTAACGTTCATGAAGGTAAAACCCAACCATAGCATTATGATATATCGGCCCCCCTTCAATCCCGTATGCATTAATTTCTACGCTAGGTCGAAGCTTCTGTCACTCTTACCCTCCAATACGTAGTCCTATCAACATACAACTAACCACAAGGACAACAACATAACCGTAAGCAATTTAAATCAATCATAGCAATTCACCAATCACCGATAGGACAACGATAATCTACTCAGACATCATAGGATGGCAACACATCATTGGATAATAATATGAAGCATAAAGCAGCATGTTCAAGTTGAGGGTACAACGGGTTGCGGGAGAGTGGACCGCTATAGATAGATGGGGGAAGGTGATGGAGATGTTGGTGAAGATGACGGAGGTGTTGGTGTAGATCGCCGTCACACGATGATGGCCCCGGTGGCACTCCGGTGCCACCGGAAGCGAGGGGGGGAGAGCCCCCTCCTTCTTCTTCTTCCTTGACCTTCTCCCTAGGTGAGAGAAGGGTTTCCCCTCTGGTCCATGGCCTCCATGGCGGCGGAGGGGCGAGAGCCCCTCCGAAATTGGATCTGTCTCTTTGTCTCTCTCTGTTTCTGCGTTCCCAGATTATGTCCCTTCACCGTTTTTTATATTCCCGGAGATCCGTAACTCCGATTGGGCTGATTTTTTTGACACGATTTTTATCTGGATATTAGCTTTCTTGCGTCGAAAGAAGGGCATCAACCGCCTTACGGTGTGGCCACGAGGGTGCGCCCCCTGCCTCGTGGCCCACTCAGGCATCATTTCATGTTGGTTCCGCTTCCCAAAATTCACATATATTCCAAAAAAAATCTCCGTTCGTTTTTATTCCGTTTGGACTTCGTTTGATATGGGTATTCCGCGAATCAAAAAACATGCAACAAACAAGAACTGGCACTGGGCACTAGATCAATATGTTAGTCCCAAAAAATAGTATAAAAAGTTGCCAAAAGTATATGAAAGTTGTAGAATATTGGCATGGAACAATCAAAAATTATAGATACGACGGAGACGTATCAGCATCCCCAAGCTTAATTCGTGCTCGTCCTCGAGTAGGTAAATGATAAAAAAAGATAATATTTGCTGTGGAATGCTACCTAGCATAATATTGATCATGTAATCTAGTCATGGCATGAATATTAAGACACGAGTGACTCAAAGCAATAGACTATCATTTGACATAAAATAATTTAATACTCAGCCGGGCATCCCAACAAACAATCAAGTCTTTCAAAATATCAATGCTAAAGAACATTATCCCTACAAAATCATATAGTCTTTTATGCTCCCTTTTCTTAACACAAGGTACCCCTCATGCCCATCCCGGTGTCAGCCAAGCAATTGTTTTCATACTTTAATTTTTCAAACTTTTTCAACTCTTCACGCAATACATGAGCGTGAGCCATGGACATAGCACTATGGGTGGAGTAGAAGGTGGTAGTAGACAAAAGTAGGGAGAAAGTCTCACATCAACTAGGCAAATCAATGGATTATGGAGATGTCCATCAATCGATATCATTGTGAGTGAGTAGGGATTGCCATGTAACGGATCCACTAGAGCCATAAGTGTATGAAAGCTCAAAAGAAAACTAGTGGGTGTGCATCAACTTGCTTGCTCATGAAGACATAGGGCATTTGAGGAAGCCCATCGTTGGAATATACAAGCCAAGTTCTGTAATGAAACATTCCCACTAGTATATGAAAGTGACAACATAGAAGACTCTCTATCATGAAGAACATGGTGCTATGATGAAGCACAAGTGTGGAAAAAGATAGTAGCATTGTCCCCTTTTTTTTTTCTTTTTTTTTCTTCTTTTTATGGGCCTTCCTTTTTTTGCCCTTTTTTTTTATATTTGGACTTTCTTTTTTTCTTTTCTTTTGGCCATTTTTTTCAAGGGACAATGCTCTAATAATGATGATCATCACACTTCTATTTATTTACAACTCGATACTAGGACAAAAATATGACTCTATATGAATGCCTCCGGTGGTGTACCGGGATGTGCAATGATCTAGCAAGGCAAACATCATGCTAGCTATCTTACGATCATGCAAGGCAATATGACAATGATGGTGCGTGTCATAATAAATGGAACGGTGGAGTTACATGGCAATATATCTCGAAATGACTATGAAAACGCCATGATAGGTAGGTATGGTGGCTGTTTTGAGGAAGGTATATGGTGGGTGTATGGTGATACGTCCAAAACGTATCTATAATTTCTGCTTGCTCGATGCCACTTTTGGGTGATATTGCTATGATATTCATACACTTCCATACACTTTTGATCATATTTGGACTAACTTACTAATCCAGTGCACCCCAGTGCCAGTTTCTGTTTTCGGCTGATTTTGTATTTCGGGTTTTCACGTTACGAGAACTGCCAGGAAAAATCCAGAAAAATTATATAAAAAATCAGCGTTCCGGAAACTACCGTGCGTCCGAAGGGCAGGCGGGGGGGGGGGGGGGGGGC
>LR738712.1:834392941-834443032 GCA_902687465.1 Secale cereale | reverse complement strand
GGGGGGGGGGGGGGCACCAGGGCTCCAGGCGCCCTGGCGGCGCGCCCCCCCCTGGGCTGCGGCGGGGGGGCGCCTGGGCCCCCCGAAGCTTCCCCGATGCTCCCCTTTGGCATATATTTAAAGCGTCCTCCGAAACCCTCAGAACAGGAACTCTTTTCGCGATCCCATCTCTGTTCCGCCGCCGCTGCCGCTTCCAAGATCGGGAGCACCAGGAGAACTCTTCCTGGCACCCTGCCGGAGGGGAGGATCACCACCGGGAGCTTCTCCACCACCATGGACGCCTCCTGGATGACCCGTGAGTAGTCTCCCTTGGACCGTGAGTCCATGACCAGTAGCTATGTGATGTTCTCCTCCCGTTCTTGTGCTTCACTAATTAGTCCTCGTGAGCTGCCCTACATGATCGAGGCACATATGTAATCCTTATGCTGTTGCTATGTTGAGTTTGCTGGGATCCGATGGATTATGGGATTATGTACAGATTGATCTTGAGTAATATATGTGATCTACCTCTTTTATATTTATGTTCATAAGTAATTCTTGCATGTTCTCCGTTTTTATTTATTGCTTTGGCCAAGTAATACGTAGTGACTCCAAGAGGGAACGTTATGCTCGATTGTGGGTTCATGCCCCTCGATGACTAGCTTGAGTGACAGAAACATGAGTCTAGGGGATGTGCTGTTGCCACAAGGGGGAAAACAACGGTGCTTGTGCCCGCGGGTGCAAGGATTGTTTACTTTACGCAAAGTTCTTTTAATGCAGTTGTCTGTTGCATTGAGTTTACACTATGGGTGGGACTCGCAACTTAATACCAGCGAGATGTTCTGGATAGATATCTCAAGGTGGATGATTAGTAGTAGATATTGATGGATTTAGGTCTACTTGCTTTGGCGTACCGCCCATGCTTTGAACCTCAACCTTTCTTGCAATGTAGTCAGCATTGGTTTGCGTTCGTGGTCCTGTCAATTGCCCAGCTGTAATTTGTTTACCTCACATAGCTGTTTTATCGTCTTTTGGGAGAGAGACATCACTAGTGAACATCATGAGACTCCGGTCCATATTACCATCATTGATCACATCCGCTATTTACTTTTCGCTTTTACTTACTATTGCAAAACATTATCTATCACTACTATCATTGCTTTTAACCCTTTGTGAACTACAAGGCCGGAGGGATTGACAACCTCTCTGTACTCGTTGGGAGCAAAGTTATTTGTATCTATGTGCAGGTCCACGTTGATTGCTAATTTGCGCCGTTAGCAGTTGACACCTACTTGTTGAACGTAGGAGTCTCTGGGGATTCGATCCTTGGCATCTTTGCTAAGGGAAAACACTTCTACATACTGTATCTTACACCTTCCACTTGGGGTAACCAACGAGGGGTTCGAGGCCCATCATATGGTACCGGCGAAAGTTGCGCGGTACAAGAGTGGCTAGCAAGGTGGAAGGGTGAGAGTGCGTATAATCCATGGACTCAACATTAGTCATAAAGAACTCACACACTTATTGCGAAAAATCTATTAGCCCTCGAAGCAAAGATACTAGAACGCATGCTCCTAGGGGGGAGGTTGGTAGGAGTTAACCATCGCGCGCCCCAGACCTTCACGCAAAGATAAACAATCAAAATAATTAGGAGACCATACATGCATGATTCGGGAATCACAAACCTTAACACCAATATTTTTACTAAACCATAATCATTCACTAGTTCCTCCCACATATTAGCATCTCTATATCGCAAAACTATTGCAAGGAATCAAACCTATCATATTCAACGATCTAAAAGTTTATGTGGGATTTTATGACTAACCATGTGAATGACCAATTCCTGTCAACTCTCTAAATAGATATAAGTGAAGCAAGAGAGTTTTAATTCTTTCTACAAAAGTTATGCCCATGCTCTAACAATTATAAGTGAAGCAAAAGAGCATTTTACAAATGGCGGTTTTCTATGTGAAGAGAAGCAGGCAATCCAAACTTCAAATGATATCAGTGAAGCACATGAAGCATTCTATAAAGCCATACTCAAAAGATATAAGTGAAGTGCAAAGAGCATTCTATAAATCAACCAAGGACTATCTCATAATAGCATGGTGCATAAAAGAAAAGGTGAAAACTAAATGCAAAAGACGCTCCAAGATCTGCACATATCACATGAATGAAACGAATCCGAAAACATACCGATACTTGTTGAAGAAATAGGGGATGCCTTCCGGGGCATCCGCAAGCTTAGATGCTTGAGTCTCAGGCCCGGCCCATAGGCCGGGCAAACGGGGCGCCCGCCCTGGGCCCCCGGAAGGAAGGGGCCCCGGCCCAGGTATTATTTCCTATGCTGGTAGGAAGGCTAGAAAAACAGCGAGAGTAAAGAGGGCCTGTCGATCGTTCCCGTGCTCCTCAACTCCTCCTCTTCCCCAAATCCCAGACTCCCACGACAGCGCCGCCGTTCACCCGGTCTCCAATTCCAAGATGCCGCCGGACATTAATGGGGACTAAAGACGCAAATCGACTTCCCAATCAGCTCCCCTTCCTTCCTCAACGTTCTGTTCGTTCCCCATGCATCAGCTACACGTTGGAGACTTGGAGACAATCTGTTCTTCTTTTCATCCTCCCCATAATCCCATTCCTCCCCATAAATAGTTGTGCCCTCCGACGACTCCACATCTATTCTTCTTATCTTCTTATCATCAGACTTCAGTGGATCTAAGTGTGAGTGCTTGGTATTCAGGAGATTAGGAGAACAGCTGAACTGGAGAGGAGGGATTGTTCAGTTCATGGTGTTGTGTTCTCGTTGGTGCTAACTACAACCTTCTACATATCTGCCGATCTGCCACCTACAACCACATCAATCCACATTTCAGGTGCTTTTGTTCCTGTTTTAATCATTTTATGCTTCTCGTTCTTGTTTAGTGACATCTCCTCCAGAAAGTATTTATCGGGTATAGTAACAAAGGGAAGATGAAAAAGCAAATAGATGAAGAGGTAAAATCCCTAAAAGGATCACAAATTTTTCACAACTAGTAGTTCTTCTAAAGATCCCCTGATAACACAAAAGGTCTAAGTAGCAACCAGTTTTGATAGGAATTTTTGTTTTGTAGAACAAAATGAAGCTTCCATTCAAATTTAGGAATGCAGGCTTTTGTGGAAAACGAACTTCTGTCGAACTACATATTTTCATTACTATCATGGTGTAGTTCATTTGATTGATAAATAAATTGTAGTGTTACTTTGAGAGTTCAAATTAAGATCATCAGGGTATGCTATGTACTGGATATTAATTTGCTTTTGAAATAGAAAATATTTTGAGCTTTTGAGTAAACAAGGGCCCCTTATTATTGTCTTGCCCCTGGGCCCTGTATATCTATGGGCCGGCCCTGTTGAGTCTCCTTGAATATTTACTTGGGGTGCCTTGGGCATCCCCAAACTTGAGCTCTTGCCTCTCCTTCTTCTCCTCACATCGAGACCTCCTCGATCTTCGAACACTTCATCCACACAAAACTTCAACAGAAAACTCGGTAAGATCCGTTAGTATAATAAAGCAAATCACTACTCTAAGTACTGTTGCGAACCAATTCATATTTTGTTTTTGCATTGTAGCTACTGTAATATAACTTTTCCATGGCTTAATCCACTAATAGAAATTGATAGTTTCATCAAAACAAGCAAACTATGCATCAAAAACAGAATCTGTCTAAAACAGAACATTCACCATACTTCTGATACTTGAAAAATTCTTCAAAAAATAGGAAAAATAAACAATTTGTATAGGAAGACAGTGCAAAAAGTTTCAGAACCATTTGATGTTCCAGCAAAAAATGTAACATCGCGCACTACAGCCAAAGTTTCTGTCCTACACCGCACAAACCAAGAAGCATTGTAAACATCCTAAAGGCAAATCTTGTCACATTATTTTTATAATACAATGGAATTGTACAAGGGGATAATTATTTTTGTTGAAAAGTTTCTGTAATTAAGATTCACAAAGTTTCCATGGGCATGAACAAAGTTCAAGGACGTCCCCCACTTCAACGGTGCTCGTCCTTCTTACTTTCATTTTTATTTTTGAAAAAGTTTTAGGTTCCCCTCTTTATTTTTTTTTGTTTTTAAACTTTATAACAGCACACACCAGAAATAAATGACTCTCTAAAACTTCTGGGTTGTCTCCCTGGCATCGCTTTCTTTAAAGCCATTAAGCTAGGCATATAGTGCTCAAGTGATGGATCCACCCGGATCCCAAGGTATATCAGAGCCAATTTTAATTAAGAATGATTTGGCATTTAGTAGTGAGCACAAAGTGATATATATCATGCAACAAAGAAGTCTAACTCTCTTCCTATGCATCGGCATGTCATAAAAGAACAATTCATGCACATCAAGTAAAGGCCAATGCATAGTATAAGCAGTTTCTTGCAATTTTATCGTGTTGGAAACATAGAGAGGCGGAGATGTAGTTCCTCTCTCATAATAATTGCAAGTAGGAGCAGCAAGCACATGCATATTATATTCATCAAAATCATTATGTGTAACGGAAAAAGTCAACCCATCAATATAATCCTTAATAAGTGCAAACTTCTCCGATATAGTGTAGTTTGGAGAATTCAAAAAGATAATAGGACTATCATGTGTGGGTGCAATAGCAACTATCTCATGTTTAACATAAGGAACTATAGCAAGTTCATCTCCATGAGCATAATTCATATTGGCATCTTGGCCACAAGTATAGCAAGCATCATCAAAAAGGGATATTTCAAAAGAATCAACGGGATCATAACAATAATCATAGGATTCATCCTTCGGTAAGCACGAAGGGAAATTAAACAATGTATGAGTTGAAGAGTTACTCTCATTAGAAGGTGGGCACGGGTAGCTAACCCGCTCTTCCTCCTTTTGTTCTTCGCTCTCCTCCTCATCTTTTTCATCCAATGAGCTCACAATGTCATTAATTTCTTCTTCCATAGACTCCTGCAAAATATTAGTCTCTTCTTGGACAACGGAGACCTTCTCAATAAACGCATCAATATTGGAGTTATATTCATAATTCAAATAGCAATATTTCAATATAGCAAGTTTTTCAGGCCTAGAAACATCATCATCAAAAGCATCATTCTTTTTAAACAGAGATTCAATTTCATAAGCACCCTTGAAAGCAACGAATTCTTCTATTTGTTCCACATCATAATGATCATATATACCATTAGCATAAGAAGCTAAGGTTTCATTATCATTAAATTTGCATGAAAAGGGAAGCTGTGGAGTCTTCATCCTAGAGCAACAAGTATAATCATATCTCAAGCATAGTTGCCAAGCATACCAATGCAACAAATGAATTTGATCCCATAATAGTTTCCCTTTTCGTGTCAAGCGATAATCCCTAAAGTATTCACGTTGATCCAACGTTACTCCCATTACATAGTTGAATGGGGTTTTCTCAGGATTATCAAAGTAGTACGTAATATCTTTCACATAATGAGCATCGAGGGTTTTAGGAGGTTCCCCATCTCCATGAGTAGCAAGTACACCTAAGTTTTTAGGTATTTCGTGTTCTATATCTATAACTAATTAAATGTAGAGAACAACTTAGAACAGCAAATAAAATCTACTTAGTGATAAAGCAAACAAGCACACACGAGAATATTCACCCCACGCTATTGCTCCCCGGCAACGGCGCCATAAAAAGGTCTTGATAACCCACAAGTGTAGGGTATCAGTTGTAGCCTCTTTCAATAACTAAGAGTGTCGAACCCAACGAGGAGCTAAAGGCAGAACAAATATTCCCTCAAGTTCTATCGACCACCAATACAACTCTACACACGTTTGACATTTACTTTACCTAGAACAAGTATGAAACTAGAAGTACTTTGTAGTTTTTGTGGGATAGGTTTGCAAGAATATAAAGAGCACGTAAATATAACTAGGGGCTGTTAAGATAAAGAAGGAATAAAGATAGTGATAGCGAGTGTGGAAAAGTGGTGGTAGGAGTTGCGAAATTGCCCCTAAGCAATTGACTACGTTACTTGACCGATAGCAAGTTTTATGTGGGAGAGGCCACTGCTAGCATGTCATCCCTTACTTGGAATTCAATGCACTTATGATTGGAACTATTAGCAAGCATCCGCAACTACTAATGTTCATTAAGGTAAAACCCAACCATAGCATTATGATATATCGGTCACCCTTCAATCCTGTATGCATCAATTTCTACGCTAGGTTGAATCTTCTGTCACTCTTGCCCTCCAATACGTAGTCCTATCAACATACTACTAACCCTATGCTGTGATCCACACGCGCACTCATATGATGGGCACCAAAGGACAGCAACATAACCACAACCAATTAAATCAATCATAGCAATTAACTAATCACCGATAAGACAATGATAATCTACTCAGACATCATAGGATGGCAACACATCATTGGATAATAATATGAAGCATAAAGCACCATCTTCAAGTAGAGGGTACAACGGGTTGCGGGAGAGTGGACCACTATAAATAGATGGGGGAAGGTGATGGAGATGTTGGTGAAGATGACGGAGGTGTTGGTGTAGATCGCCGTCACACGATGATCGTCCCGGTGGCACTCCGGTGCCACCGGAAGCGAGGGGGAGAGAGCCCCCCTCCTTCTTCTTCTTCCTTGACCTTATCCCTAGGTGGGAGAAGGGTTTCCCCTCTGGTCCATGGCCTCCATGGCGGCAGAGGGGCAAGAGCCCCTCCGAGATCGGATCTGTCTCTCTGTCTCTCTCTGTTTCTGCGTTCCCAGATTTGTACCTTCATCGTTTTTTATATTCCGGGAGATCCGTAACTCCGATTGGGCTGATTTTTTGACCCAATTTTTATCCGGATATTAGCTTTCTTGCGGCGAAAGAAGGGCATCAACCGAATTACGGTGTGGCCACGAGGGCCCAGGGCGCACCCCCTGCCTCGTGGCCCACTCGGGCATCGTTTCATCTTGGTTCTGCTTCCCAAAATTCACATATATTCCAAAATAAATCTCCATCCATTTTTATTCAGTTTGGACTCTGTTTGATATGGGTATTCCACGAAACAAAAAACATGCAACAAACAGGAACTGGCACTGGGCACTGGATCAATATGTTAGTCCCAAAAAATAGTATAAAAGTTGCCAAAAGTATATGAAAGTTGTAGAATATTGGCATGGAACAATGAAAAATTATAGATACGACGGAGACATATCAATGAGCGCCCTGTTGTACAGCAGGCTCATGAGATACAGTCACTCGCCAAGGAACTTGAGTACTTGAAGTGTGTGTTGCCAGACAAATTTGTCGTCGGGGCCATCATTGCAAGCTTCCACCTTCGTGGAACAATTTTGCTACTTCCCTGAAACACAAGAGATAGGAGTTTTCCATTTTGGATTTCATTGGTACTCTTGATGTCGAAGAGAAGGCGAGACCAAAAGACACACGTGCTCGAGTTGCCGAGGGAGCTTCTAGTGCCCACATGGTACAGAAAAAAGAACTTCCAGCCCAACAAGTTCAAAAATAACAAGAACAAAACTCAGGGCAAAGGCAAGTTTGATGCAAAGAACAAGCTGTCACATCTTACCAACTTCAGGAAGAATTCTCATAAGAAGGTGAAGGGACTTTGCCATGTCTGCGGTGATCCTAATCAATGGGCTCCGAAGTGTCCTAACCACTTTGAGGAGCGCGAACATGAGAAGAGCGGCAAGTCCGCTAATGTTGTCATCGGTGATACTGATATGAAGAAATCTGGGTACGCTATTCTTCCTACCATCCTTTCAGTATTTCAATCTCCTGATTGGCTAATTGACACCGGTGCCAATGTACATGTTTGTGCTGACGCCTCCATGTTTCTTCTTACTAGGTCACAGGGACTTATCTCGTACTGATGGGTGATACGCCCAAAACGTATCTATAATTTCTGCTTGCTCCATGCCACTTTTGGGTGATATTGCTATGATGTTCATACACTTCCATACACTTTTGATCATATTTGGACTAACTTACTAATCCAGTGCATCCCAGTGCCAGTTCCTGTTTTCGGTTGTTTTTGTATTTCAGGTTTTCACGTTACGAGAACTGCCAGGAAAAATCCAGAAAAATTATATAAAAAATCAGCGTTCTGGCAACAACCCTACGTCCGAAGGGCAGCCGGGGGGGCCACCAGGGCTCCAGGCGCCCTGGCGGCGCGCCCCCCCTGGGCCGCGCCGGGGGGGCGCCTAGGCCCCCCGAAGCTTCCCCGATGCTCCCCTTTGGCATATATTTAAAGCGTCCTCCGAAACCCTCAGAACAGGAACTTTTTTCGCGATCCCATCTCTGTTCCGCCGCCGCCGCCGCTTCCAAGATCGGGAGCACAAGGAGAACACTTCCCGGCACCCTGCCGGAGGGGAGGATCACCACCGGGAGCTTCTCCACCACCATGGACGCCTCCCGGATGACTCGTGAGTAGTCTCCCTTGGAGCATGAGTCCATGACCAGTAGCTATGTGATGTTCTCCTCCCGTTCTTGTGCTTCACTAATTAGTCCTCGTGAGCTGCCCTACATGATCGTGGCACATATGTAATCCTTATGCTGTTGCTATGTTGAGTTTGCTGGGATCCGATGGATTATGGGATTATGTTCAGATTGATCTTGAGTAATATATTTGATCTACCTCTTTTATATTTATGTTCATAAGTAATTCTTGCATGTTCTCCGTTGTTATTTATTGCTTTGGCCAAGTAATACGTAGTGACTCCAAGAGGGAACGTTATGCTCGATTGTGGGTTCATGCCCCTCGATGACTAGCTTGAGTGACAGAAACATGAGTCTAGGGGATGTGCTGTTGCCACAAGGGGGAAAACAACGGTGCTTGTGCCCGCGGGTGCAAGGATTGTCTACTTTACGCAAAGTTCTTTTAATGCAGTTGTCTGTTGCATTGAGTTTACACTATGGGTGGGACTCGCAACTTAATACCAGCGAGATGTTCTGGATAGATATCTCAAGGTGGATGATTAGTAGTAGATATTGATGGATTTCGGTCTACTTATTTTGGCGTACCGCCCATGCTTCGAACCTCAACCTTTCTGCAATGTAATCATCATTGGTTTGCGTTCGTGGTCCTGTCAATTGCCCAGCTGTAATTTGTTTACCTCACATAGCTGTTTTATCGTCTTTTGGGAGAGAGACATCACTAGTGAACATCATGAGACTCCGGTCCATATTACCATCATTGACCACATCCGCTATTTACTTTTCGCTATTTATTTACTATTGCAAAACACTATCTATCACTACTATCATTTGCTTTTAACCCTTTGTGAACTACAAGGCCGGAGGGATTGACAACCTCTCTGTACTCGTTGGGAGCAAAGTTATTTGTATCTGTGTGCAGGTCCACGTTGATTGCTAATTTGCGCCGTTAGCAGTTGACACCTACTTGTTGAACCTAGGAGTCTCTGGGGATTCGATCCTTGGTATCTTTGCTAAGGGAAAACACTTCTACATACTGCATCTTACACCTTCCACTTGGGGTAACCAACGAGGGGTCCGAGGCCCATCAAGGAGTATTTTCTGGCGCCGTTGCCGGGGACTCCACTCTTCAGGATAGGGGAGTTGCACGCTATCTTTTACCTTTGCTTTTTAGTCTTGTTAGTTTACCTTTCAGTTTTTGCTTTAGTACCTTTTATCGAAAATCACAAAAATAGTTATCTTGCTTGCTTGCTACTATGGGTTCCACCGAGAACACCAAGTTGTGTGACTTCACTAGTCACAACAACGATGACTTTATCAGCACACCTATCACTACACCTGCCACTTCAGCACCTTCATATGAAATTAAACCTGCTTTACTAAACTTAGTCATGAAAGATCAATTCTCCGGTGCTGGAGATGATGCTGCTTTACACTTAAACAACTTTGTTGAACTTTGTGATATGCAAAAGTACCAAGAAATAGATGGTAATATTGTTAAGCTTAAGCTTTTTCCTTTCTCCTTGAGAGGAGGAGCTAAAATATGGTTTCAGTCTTTGCCTAGAAATAGCATAGATTCATGGGACAAGTGCAAAGATGCTTTTATCGGAAAATACTATCCACCTGCTAAAATTATCCAACTTAGAAGTAACATAATGAATTTTAAACAATTGGATAATGAACACGTTTCCCAAGCTTGGGAACGTATGAAATCTCTTATCAAGAACTGCCCTACTCACGGTTTGACTACTTGGATGGTTATCCAAACTTTTTATGCAGGCTTGAACTTTACCTCGCGGAACCTGTTAGATTCGGCCGCGGGAGGAACTTTTATGTCAACTACACTTGGTGCTGCCACAAAGCTTCTCGATGAGATGATGACCAACTATTACCAATGGCACACCGAACGCGCTCCAACAGGTAGGAAGGTAAACTCTGTCGAGGAGATTTCCTCCTTAAATGAAAAAGTTGACTTGATTATGTCTCTACTTTCGAAGCAATCTACTATTGATCCTCGTGATGTTCCTTTAAATTCTTTGATTGCTCAAGAACAAGTAGATGTGAATTTTATCTCTAGAAACAATTTTAACAACAATGCTTATAGGAGTAACTTTGGTAACAATCCTAGACCGTTCCCCTCTAATTCTTATGGGAACAACAATGCTTATCCTAGTACCAAGAACTCCACTACTGAACTAGAGATTATGCTTAAAGATTTCATCACTACCCAAAAAGCCTTTAATAAGAGTGTAGAAGAAAAACTACATAAACTAGATGATCTTTCTTTTAAGGTAGACCATTTAGCCAATGAGGTAAAATTGCTAAAAATTGAAACTTCTCCTCTTAAGGAGAGGGAAGTCATTCCTATTAATGCTACTCAAGTGCAAATTAATGAAAATATTAGGATGATGGCTAAACTTAAAGAAAGATGGGCTAGAGAAAGGGAGGAAGAGGATAGAATTAAGAGCCTTCCTACCCACCACACTGTTGCTACTATCAAAGTTGTTGAGGATATCCAAACTCTTAGCACCCAATGTACTCCTGGTCCCAATGGACCTATTAATGGTGATGCTATGACTATAGAAACTACCAAACATGTGAACCTAAAAGACACCACTACCACTTTACTTGATGCTCGTGACCTTGATTTTGATAATTGCACTCTTACCGAAGTTATTGATTTCCTTCACAAGATGTCTAGAGACCCCCGCACTAGCATGCTTAATCTTGCCTTCACAGAGCATATCACTAATGCTCTCATAAAAGCTAGGGAGGAGAAACTTAGAGTAGAAGCCTCCATACCTAGAACGCTAGAAGATGGTTGGGATCCTATGATAAAAATTAAATTGAATGACTTCTCTTGTTATGCATTATGTGATGTTGGAGCTAGTACCTCTGTTATGCCCAAAAGGATATATGATATGCTTAAATTGAAACCTTATGATTCTTGTTCTTTTGGTGTTCGTCTCGTTGATTCTTCCATAAAGAAACCTTTGGGGAGGATCGACGATGTTCTTATTGTTGTTAATGATAATTATGTTCCCGTTGATTTTACTATTATGGATATTGAATGTGATCCTTCATGTCCAATTATTTTGGGACGTCCCTTTTTGCGCACCGTTGGTGCTATCATTGACATGAAAGAGGGTAATATAAAATTTCAGTTTCCTCTCAAGAAAGGGATGGAACACTTCCCTCGAAAGAAGATCAAGTTACCTTTTGAGTCCGTTGTACGGGCTAGCTATTCTTTTACTCTTGATAAAACTTGATCTCTATGCATTATGCCTAGCTCAAAGGCATAAAAGAAAGCCTCTTTTGGGAGGCAGCCCACATGAATAAAATTTTTGCTTTTGTTGTGTCTTGATGTTGTTTACTGCTGTAGCATCATCATTGTATCTTTGCTTTTCATATTTGTGCCAAGTATAGCCTCTGATTGCTAGAAAGTTCAAAAGTTGTGAGGTGCTGTCCAGAAAACAGATTCTGTCCTTGGATAGAAAAATTCGTATAAAATCACCAGATCATCTTTTTGGTCTGAATATTTTCGACAGCGTTCTCTATATAATTTTCTTTCGTGCATCTGTTCTGAGTTTTTTGATTTGAGTTGCAGAAGTAACCCGAACAGATCAATTACTACCTGCTGTTCTGTTTTTCACAGATTCTGTCCTGTTTTGTCTTTCCTTCATTTTGCAAATCAAGAGCTTGCTTTTTCTTTGCAAAAACCTTTTGGCAATCTTGAGAAACAGTAGAACTTCAAGAATATCTTTATTTCCAGCAAGGTATAATTATTTTATTAAGTGTACTAACCTCGCTAATCAGATTATGATGAGTTATGTATGAAGGGAGTTTTCAAGTGTGCGAGGGAAGAAGATAAAAAGATTCAGGAGTGTCAAGCGCTCAAGCTTGGGGATGCCCCCGTGCACCCCCAAGAAATATTCAAGGAGACTCAAGCGTCTAAGCTTGGGGATGCCCCCGTGCATCCCCTTCTCCATCAACATTATCAGTTCGTCTTTCGTTTCGCTATATTTTTATCACTTCATGTGTTATGTGTTATGCTTGGAGCGTCTTGTTTTTAGTTTTCTTTTTAGTTTTTCATAACGAGTCGGAACCCAGCATTCTTTATGTGGGAGAGAAACACGCTCCACTTCTACCTAGAACATAACATAGAATTTTCATATCTATCTTTGCTGTGTGTGTTCTTTGTCTTTTAATAGCTACTATCATGCTCTGCTCTTAGTATTCATGCTTATCTTTTCAAAGAGCTTTTGTTTAGTTGGTTGCTTGAACTCTCTTTAATTATCATGCTCACCTTATTAAGAGAGTTTGCTTCCGTTGCATTGGTTAATATGTCTATGATAAAGATGCTACGTGCATAATGGTGCTTAGTAGTTCAGGTTTTCTTATGGTTAGTCTCAAATAGCTGGGGGATTCCCAATGTGTTATTGGAGTACCAACTTGATTTGTTTGCCTATGATGTGTTATGGTTTAGTAATATCTTCCTTCGAGAATTTATTTTGATTGACTTGGCGTATGCTCACGCATATTAAGACTGTAAAGAAAGTCTGTCAAGCCTTGATGATCTTTTATTTATGAGTAGCGATATAACTACCATGCCTGATTCAATATTGCTTTGTCGCTCTGCATGATTATGACCGTCATTGCTCTCTTAGTTGGTCGCTCCCAGTCTTTTGCTAACCTCCACCTGTACTAAGCAGACTAACCTTGCAATACATAGCTCATGGGAAAGTAGCTTAAAAACTATTGTGGTAAAGAATATGTTGCTTATGTATCTTATTTCTTATAAGTTGCTTGCTGAGCGGTAACCATGTTTCTGGGGACGCCATCAATTGCACTTTTGTTGAATATCATGTGAGTTGCTATGCATGTTCGTCTTGTCTGAATTAAGGGTGATTTGCCGTGGGTTGAATGAATATGCATATTGTTAGAGAAGAACATTGGGCCGCCAACCAAAGCCATGCATCATGGTGGAAGTTTTAGCTTGGACTTAATCCTCAATCTCTTATGAGAATATGCTTATGCATTAAAGAGGAGTCCATCATCTATTTTCTATGCTGTCCCGGTATGGATGTCCTCAAGTTGAGATCTATCAAAAACGAGAAATCAAATGCGATTTATCTCCTTGGACCTTTGTACAGGTGGCATAGAGGTACCCCTTTGTGACACTTGGTTGAAACATATGTAATGCAATGATAACCCATGGAAATCCGAGCTAATTAGGACAAGGTGCGAGCACTATTGGTATTCGATGCATGAGGCTTGCAACTTATAGGAGGTCTTATACATGACACATATGAAGTACTACTACCGTTGACAAAATTGCTTCCATGTTTTCAAAATAAAAAGTCATAACCATCTTTTACTTTTATGTTGAGTCTCCACCTTCTTTTAAAAGCACCAACTACTGAGAGCATGATTGTCATTCTGAGTGTAATGTGCATTGTCCCAAAGTAGCATTGTCTTTTGCATGATTGTGATATCGTTTATTTTGAAATCATTGTATCTAGTCATCACTTAAACCTTGAAGGTGCCCCTGCATTTATGTTTTGCTTCACTAAAGGGGGCAAGCTAGATATCACTTTATCATATTTGCACATCATGTTCATTGCAAATCTATTTGATGCTTCAATGTCATGTTGTAAAACTTTCAGTCATTTGTGATTTTCTCTTGAGGCAACTTAATTACTATAGAATCATTGTCTCATAAGCTTTTGTCATATGACTATGAAAAAGTCCTATATGGTTAATAGCATGTCACCACAGAAATTATTCTTGTTATCATTTACCTACTCGAGGACGAGCGGGAATTAAGCTTGGGGATGTTGATACGTCCAAAACGTATCTATAATTTCTGCTTGCTCCATGTCACTTTTGGGTGATATTGCTATGATATTCATACACTTCCATACACTTTTGATCATATTTGGACTAACTTACTAATCCAGTGCACCCCAGTACCAGTTCCTGTTTTCAGCTGTTTTTGTATTTCAGGTTTTCACGTTACGAGAACTGCCAGGAAAAATCCAGAAAAATTATATAAAAAATCAGCATTCCGGAAACAACCCTGCGTCCGAAGGGCAGCCGGGGGGGCCACCAGGGCTCCAGGCGCCCTAGCGGCGCGCCCCCCCTGGGCCACGCCGGGGGGGCGCCTGGGCCCCCCGAAGCTCCCCTTTGGCATATATTTAAAGCATCCTCCGAAACCCTCAGAAGAGGAACTTATTTCGCCATCCCATCTCTGTTCCGCCGCCGCCGCCGCTTCCAAGATCGGGAGCACCAGGAGAACTGTTCCCGGCACCCTGCCGGAGGGGAGGATCACCACCGGGAGCTTCTCCACCACCATGGACGCCTCCCGGATGACTCGTGAGTAGTCTCCCTTGGACCATGAGTCCATGACCAGTAGCTATGTGATGTTCTCCTCCCGTTCTTGTGCTTCACTAATTAGTCCTCGTGAGCTGCCCTACATGATCGAGGCACATATGTAATCCTTATGCTGTTGCTATGTTGAGTTTGCTGGGATCCGATGGATTATGGGATTATGTTCAGATTGATCTTGAGTAATATATTTGATCTACCTCTTTTATATTTATGTTCATAAGTAATTCTTGCATGTTCTCCGTTGTTATTTATTGCTTTGGCCAAGTAATACGTAGTGACTCCAAGAGGGAACGTTATGCTCGATTGTGGGTTCATGCCCCTCGATGACTAGCTTGAGTGACAGAAACATGAGTCTAGGGGATGTGTTGTTGTCACAAGGGGGAAAACAATGGTGCTTGTGCCCGCGGGTGCAAGGATTGTTTACTTTACGCAAAGTTCTTTTAATGCAGTTGTCTGTTGCATTGAGTTTACACTATGGGTGGGACTCGCAACTTAATACCAGCGAGATGTTCTGGATAGATATCTCAAGGTGGATGATTAGTAGTAGATATTGATGGATTTCGGTCTACTTATTTTGGCGTACCGCCCATGCTTCGAACCTCAACCTTTCTGCAATGTAATCAGCATTGGTTTGCGTTCGTGGTCCTGTCAATTGCCTAGCTGTAATTTGTTTACCTCACATAGCTGTTTTATCGTCTTTTGGGAGAGAGACATCACTAGTGAACATCATGAGACTCCGGTCCATATTACCATCATTGACCACATCCGCTATTTAGTTTTCGCTATTTATTTACTATTGCAAAATACTATCTATCACTACTATCATTTGCTTTTAACCCTTTGTGAACTACAAGGCCGGAGGGATTGACAACCTCTCTGTACTCGTTGGGAGCAAAGTTATTTGTATCTGTGTGCAGGTCCACGTTGATTGCTAATTTGCGCCGTTAGCAGTTGACACCTACTTGTTGAACCTAGGAGTCTCTGGGGATTCGATCCTTGGTATCTTTGCTAAGGGAAAACACTTCTACATACTGCATCTTACACCTTCCACTTGGGGTAACCAACGAGGGGTTCGAGGCCCATCAATGGGGAACGGGTCACATGCCATCTTTCGAGGTGTTGGTACGGTCGATCTGAAGTTTACTTCGGGGAAGATCGTGCGTCTAAAGAACGTTCATCATGTGCCCTCCATCAATAAGAATCTCGTCAGCGGTTCCCGCTTGTGTCGAGATGGTTTTAAGTTGGTTTTCGAGTCCAATAAAGTTGTAATTTCTAAGTATAGACAATTTGTTGGAAAAGATTATGAGTGCGGAGGCTTGTTCCGCCTGTCTTTGTCAGATATTTGCACTAAAGGTATTAATAATGTTTGCCACAATAGTGAGTCTAATATTTGGCATTCACGTCTTTGTCATATTAAGTTTGGTTGCATGACGCAGCAAGCCAATATGAGTTTAATTCCGAAATTCACTAATGTCAAGGGCTCCAAGTGCCAAGTGTGTGTGCAAGCTAAGAAACCTCGCAAGTCCCATAAGACTGCAGAGGCTAGAGACTTGGCGCCACTAGAGCTTATACATTCTGATCTATTTGAGATGAACGGCGTGTTGACAAAAAGTGGAAAGAAATACTTCATGGCATTGGTTGATGACTCCACTATATTTTGTCATGTGTATCTTTTGAAATCAAAAGATGAGGCTTTAAATTTCTTCAAAGTCTATAAAGCTGAAGCAGAGAACCAACTTGATCGAAAAATTAAACGGCTCAGGTCTGATTGTGGTGGAGAATATTTTTCCAATGAGTTTGATTTGTTTTGTGCGGAGCATGGTATAATCCATGAGAGGACGCCTCCCTACTCACCTCAGTCAAATGGGGTAGCCGAAAGAAAGAACCGAACTCTAACTGATTTGGTTAACGCCATGTTAGACACATCGGGTCTCTCCAAGGCATGGTGGGGGGAGGCGCTAATGACTGCATGTCATGTCCTAAACTGAGTTCCCACAAAGCATAGAACCATGGCTCCTTTTGAGGAATGGGAAAGGAAAAGATTGAAACTCTCCCACCTACCTACTTGGGGTTGTTTGGCGAAAGTCAATATACCAATTTCCAAGAAGCACAAGCTTGGACCAAAAACCGTGGATTGTGTTCCTCATGGCTATGCTTTTCATAGCATTGGCTATAGATTTTTGATAGTAAAATCTGAGGTATCCGACTTGCATGTTGGTACAATTATGGAGTCGAATGATGCGACTTTCTTTGAGGACATATTTCCTATGAAGGGTATGTCGAGTTCATTAAATCAGGAGATAGCTACTCCATCTAGTGAGGAATTTGCTGTAATTCCTGAACCCAGCATTGCGATGGAACACGTTGAGAATCCTGTTGTGGATGATAATGAAACTCCTATAAGGAGTAAGAGACTGGGGACTGCAATGTCCTTTGGTGATGATTTCATTGTGTACCTCGTGGATGACAGACCCATGACTATTTCAGAAGCCTATGCATCTTCTGATGCTAACTACTGGAAGGAAGCTGTCCGGAGCAAGATGGATTCCATCTTATCTAATGAAACCTGGGAAATCACTGATCATCCTTATGGGTGCAAAACTGTAGGGTGTAAGTGGGTGTCCAAGAAAAAACTTAGACCTGATGGTACGATTGAAAAGTACAAGGCACGGCTTGTGGTAAGGGTTATACCCAAAAAGAAGGTGAAGACTATTTTGATACTTACTCACATGTGGCTAGACTGACCACTATTCGGGTGCTACTGTCACTGGCTGCCTCACGCGGTCTTCTCATTCATCAAATGAACGTTAAGACGACTTTCCTCAATGGAGAGTTGAAGGAGGAAATTTACATGGATCAGCCCGATGGTTTTGTAGTACCTGGTCAGGAACGAAAGGTGTGCAAGTTATTAAAGTCTTTATATGGCCTTAAACAAGCTCCTAAGGAGTGGCATGAGAAGTTCGAAAGAACATTAACTGCTGCAGGCTTTGTAGTAAATGATGGTGACAAGTGTGTGTACTATTGCCATGGTGGGGGCGAAGGAGTTATTCTTTGTCTGTATGTCGATGACATACTGATCTTTGGAACCAAACTTGATTTAATCAAGGAGGTTAAGGATTTCTCATCTCATTGTTTTGAGATGAAGGATCTAGGAGTGGCTGATGTTATCTTAAACATCAAGCTATTGAGAGATGAGAATGGTGGGATTACACTGCTTCAGTCTCACTATGTGGAAAATGTCTTGAGTCATTTTGGGTATAGCGACTGCCAGCCTTCTCCAACTCCATATGATGCTAGTGACTGAGATACTCTCAGATTAATGGCTCGCTTATGTATTTGGCGAGTGCCACGAGGCCTGATATCTCATTCGCTGTGAGCAAACTGAGCCGGTTTGTGTCAAAACCGGGAGATGATCATTGGCGTGCGCTTGAGAGAGTTATGCGCTATTTGAAAGGCACTGCGAGCTATGTGATTCACTACACCGGGTATTCAAGGGTACTGGAGGGTTATAGTGACTCAAACTGGATATCTGATGCTGATGAGATTAAGGCCACAAGTGGTTATGTTTTTACACTTGGTGGTGGCGCTGTTTCCTGGAATTCTTGCAAGCAGACCATCTTAACAAGGTCAACTATGGAAGCAGAACTCACATCATTAGACACTGCCACTGTTGAAGCAGAGTGGCTTCGTGAACTCTTGATGCACTTACCTATGGTTGAAAAACCAATACCCCCTATCCTGATGAACTGTGATAATCAAACTGTGATCGTTAAGATAAACAGTTCTAAGGATAATATGAAGTCCTCAAGGCATGTGAAGAGGAGATTGAAATCTGTCAGAAAATTGAAGAACTCCGGAGTTATTACGTTAGATTATATCCAAGCATCGAAAAACTTGGCAGATCCCTTCATAAAGGGTTTATCACGTAATGTGATAGATAATGCATCGATGGAGATGGGTTAGAGACCCACCGCATGAGTTGTCCACAATGATAACCCACTCTGTGTGATCGGAGATCCCGTGAAGTAGAAGTGGGAGACAAGTTGTTGGTCAACTGGGAGGAGAGTATCCTTGTATTAGTTATCCCACTCCGTGAAAATGCAATACTCTCTTGATCTGCATGGCAGGTTGATACTTATCTTAATGTGTTCCAAGTGGCTTATTCGGATAAGCAGAGATGTTGCCCTGCAGAGCATCTCCTGAGGAACACACCTATATGAATTTGACTGTTAACGTCGCAGTCTGTGAGAATTGGGTGTTCTCTAATAAATTCATGAAAGGCCCTGGAGTATGACATATACGCTCCACCCGCGGGGAAGCCTTGCGGCAGCCCAGTATCGGTCAAGAATTTGTGTGAAACTAGTCTCGCAGAAAACTTGTAGTTCAAGGCATAGTCCACTATTCAAGTTGTGATTTAGTATAGCATAAATCTCTGAGTGTAAGTTCAAATTTACAGTCTCCACTGAGAACCGGTATATAAACAATGTTTTGGAACTAAATGATGAGATGTGCCAATGAGAATTTGAGGGGGGTTGTTGGAATTTTGCTAGTAGGCCTTTGGCCTAAAGCCCAACTAAAATTCTGAAATTCTCTTGACCCATTCATGCACACATGTGAGTGGAGTGAGTCGCACTAAAGTTTAGTCCCATCACGGAAGTTGAGAGAGAGTTGCACCTCTTTATAAGGTTAGCTCTTCTACCACTTGTATGAGCATGAGAAGATGAGACCTACACGCGCGCTCCTCCTCCTCGCTCGCCTCGCCACGCCACGCCATGCCTCGTCACGACGCGTCGCGGGTCGCGGGAATGAGCCGAGCCAAGGACAGAGCTATGCACGTTGTCTATATTTTTGCTGCTCGGGAATAATTAATGTTACTTGGACGTGGGGTTTTCTACACGGCCTACCCGACCCGCATTATATAGCCAGGGAGACGTCTACCCTAGCCATCGCCACAACATATGGTTTCGCACCACCGTTCCAGATCATTGCGCCGCCACGCAAATCTTCTCCATCCGTGCACCGCGAGAAGGGATAGCGGGCCTCCGGAACCCCGCCTCTTGTGATCCTGTACAGGAGAGGGGCGATCAGGTTTTTGGGGAGCGCACTCGCGCGACTGCTGGCAGCGATGACTTCGCCAACGACGACTTCTTCCACGACCTCAGCAACCTCATCCTCAACGACATGGGCGACAACACCGGTGCTGGTGGTGCTGCTCCCGCTGCACCGTACGTGTTTCTATCCTTCCTATTCGAGATCGTGGTAGAATTCATGTTTCTAGTATGTGCCCTAGATGTGATCTGTTCATCTCATATGCTAGTTCGCATGATTAGTTTAATCTCTGCTTTTGCTGTCATGATTTATCTTCTGTTTATTTGGATTAAATCTCGTAGTAATTTGCTCATATTTCCAACAATGTAAACCTTGGCATATGGCTCTGCTCCATTACATCGATTGGACCAGAGCAATAGATCCTCAGGAGCTACCAGAGAAGTGTGATGTAAACCTTGGCATATGTTCCGAACGACCTTATCATTTATGCGTTTCCATATGTTCCAAAGAAGTGTGATGATCACAGTTGAGCGAACCTTATTTGATGCAGCCCCGGCACATGCCAGATAGAGAGCAATCTGGTGGCCTCCCAAGATACAGGGATTGCAACTCATCCCAAAGAGATTGTAGATAGCAGCACTGAAAGAGTAGATGATCGATGGATTCGTGAATTCCGCACGCATCCGAGGTAGCGACAGAGTGCCGGGAACACCTATCATTTGTGAAAACCCTGTCCTCGTGGGCTAGCCAGATGAAGATTCGGCATTTGTTGGGTACATAATTCTTCCATATAGGAAGCTCACTTGCACCGGTTTGTTTTTTCTCTTTCAGTTTCGTTGTTCCTTGAGATTGTTTGATCATGGAAGCTTTTGTATTTGGCCATGGGCCTCTCTTCTTCAATCGAATCATAGCAGTTCTACTCATGTATTTCAAATAAATAATTAAGTACGCTCTCCCCACATCATGACGGTTTGTGTGTGCGTCTGTAACCGCGGCACCACACTCCCCCGTAGCAGTTTGTCGCCCTGTCTGCATCGGCCGATCTCGTGATCAAGAAGAAAGGGGCCATTTCAGCTCATTCAGTGAACCATGACGATGTCTTTGTTTAGTTGCCTCTAAAGTACATAATTTATTCTCTCTTAAATGTTAATGTTTTTAATTACTTAAATATAGAAGAGGGGAGTGTTCCCCCATCTATAATACCTAAATAGTTCATCCCCACTAACATATTTGTCTTGACATGCAGGCTATCCACCTCAGCGACATTGCCACATCAGTGTTTCCTTATAGGCTTACATGCGGACCCACCACCGGTTGACTAGCGTACAGAACAACAGCCATGACACACGATAGATCATTCTCAGAAAAGAAAAACAGCCACGATGGAGCATGCCATGCCGCGCACACGTTTTCCCGGTACGTCCGCATGTTTCCAGGTGCGCGCGCACAGTTGAGGCAGATAAAACTGGAAGTTGCGGTGTTTTGAACGCTAGCTTCAGATCTCAATAGTTGGAATCACATTTATTATCTTCCTAATTAACTGTCACTGACTGATTTCCTATAAATCTCTCCAACTTCTGAACAGGTGCCTTTTCTTCTTCTCTAGCGACTAAACTAGAGGAGTACTAATACACATATGTCCTCGGCCACAACCAGTAGCAGTTCTGCACGAGAACCCGACTAGATTGATCATGTATTCTCAGGTTTAGCCCTAGAAGATTGGTCTAAGACTACGAATATTTGAATCCCCCATGTTCGATCCCCATCACCGGCTGTTACAGGTCTCGAAGAGGAGACGGAGATATGCCTCCGCCGGGCAGTAGCCGTCTGCGGCGTTACGGTCTTCTGGGCCGTGTTTGCCAACTCCCTGCTCCTCATCGTCGTTCTTGCGTGCGCCATCACCCAGTCCATCACGATGTTCATCACATGGTAGGCTTTCGCCTCACCCAGGATCTGAGCTCTCTATCATGTCGTTTGTCTGTGCGTAGGTGCAATTGAACCGGTGGGACGCGAAGTAGATGCTGGGGTTTGCTCGGATTACAACATCATTTTCGACCAACTTCGCCGTGCACACCGAACCCGTCGGCATATAGGAATGGTTCAACATATCTTCTCCTGTGTGGTTAGCGCTGGTTTTCTCTTGATTGTTGTAGCTGTTGAAAATTTTGGATCTTTTCATATTGGATCACTGATCTGATGAGTAGTACCCTTTTTGATAAATTTTATAAACGTAAATACATTAGTTCATTTCTTGGATCACTTCAGTAGTAAATTTTAAGTGGAGATTGAATTTTTAGCAGGGACCAAAAGATGGTACATCTTGGTTCGGTGATTGGTTATAAGTATTGTACATGTGAAAAGAAATTGTGAGGGCTTTACAACATTCTGAAACCTTTGATTACAGTTGATAATGGACGTGGTTGGGGCCATGGTGTAGGCATGGTGGTGATACTTTTTGACTATCAAGATGTGTTGGTCTTATAGTGAAAGTCAGCTCGCTCCTCATGTCTTGCCCGAGGACACAATTACCTGATTTTTGGTGTGATTTACCATTACTATCTTATGGCAATGGTTAACCCTTACTATTTTCATATATTTTTTGTTTCCAGTGGTATGTACTTGGTGACACGAATTGTACATTTGTCTGCAGGTGAACAAATGCCTCATTTGAAGTCACTATAGGCCAACAGCGTACTAAATTAATTCAATGATCTTACAAGCAAACCTAACTATTTAGGAGATGAATCCATGAACTTTAGGGATAAATCTTGGTATTTTTTTTTGTAGAAATGTATTTGTTCCAACATTTGAAATTTAAATACCAATATTTTGTCGAATTCCTAACATGAAAATTTTAAATGTAAATGTATTTGTTCAATTTGAAGCCATATTTCATGTTCATTCATCCAATATATGCTATTCATATAAACTACTCATCAAAGTTATAAAGTCCCGCAGCAACGCGCGGGGTATCATCTAGTTTGAATATCTAACGAACACAATTATATAGTGGGAGTATTGATGACGGTGAGGTGAAGCACATTTAACCTTAGAAACTACTGTTCTCAAGTGGAGAGTGGAAACGTGATTGTAAAGACCATCCCTATTGTAATCTCAAATGAAATAAGAATATATCTAGCTGATATTGACGTACATGGAAATTCATCTTGTTTTTTATTGGCAAACTCCCAAAAGGCTACACCAAAATGTAGCGCACCGACTCCGGAAGGCAATGTATATGCAATGGGATACAATGGGCGGTTTTGCTTTAAGCATGAAAAGCCTTTTCTGGAAGCCGATGCTGGATATACCTTTTTTTATTTTGGATATACCTTTGAAGCTGATGAAAAACGATCCGGCTGTGACATGTAAATTTGATGCATCTGCTTCATATGTGAATCTTATTAATTTCCGCATAAGTTAGTTTGTTGCAAAAGATTATACTTTGGTTTGAACTATATGAATTTTGTTTTTGTTTCATGTTGTGGGATGTGAAGTCAGATAGATATGAAGCATGTCCATCTTATTACAAGTCCACAGTAAAACCTGTGCACACAAAAAATCATTGGAAACTCAGGCGACAATTAGCTACGATGTAGCTTAGCTGATTTAACTCTTCTGAATCAAAAAAGAAGAAAAAACTGGCTCGGACAAGCAGACCCACGCCTTCCCTGGGTAATAGCTCTGATGCTTCATTAGGATTACAAAGACACATCAGCATGCACTAAGTTTATGTCATCTTTAACAAACCAGGCACGCGTGAAGTCCATTTTTTTGAGGGGACAATTTCTCACCTTGTTGATGCACGTGAATTTCACGTGCATGCTTACTATAGAGGAACTAGGGAACTAGGGTTCATGTCGTCGTTGCCGTTTCTGAGCCACCGGATGCCCTTGCCTCGCATATGTAGCCAGTGTGCACTTGGGCCTCACTTGACCCACTCGGGTCCAGCCGCGCGTGAGTTCGTCTTGTGGGTGCGCAGTGATCGCCCAGGTGCCTGGCCCGGTGTAGCTGCCAGGTGGGCCAGGCATGTCGGCAACGCTGAGAGACCTGGACAGATGGATGCGCGCAATTAGGGGACTTTCATTCAATTCATTTTTTTATTGTCTCAAAAAAAATTCCATTCAATTCATTTATTTATTGTCTCAAAAAAAATTCAATTCATTTTTTTAGGGGACTTTCATTCAATTCCAATCAATTTAATTGAATTCACGTCGCTACTACTACTACTACTACTACGTTCCGGGTGCAATTAGGACTCGGTCTCTCCCTGTCTGTCTCGCTCTCACGTGCAAATAACCCTAACTATCGTATATATATGTCTGTCTCTTGGGTGCCCTATAGTTGGATCCATATCTCTCTTCGTCGTGCGCCCTCGCCGGCCGCATTTCTCCCTTGGATCTCAGCCGCGCCAAGGCTGGTTCTTCAGAGTACCCCTCCCCTCGCATCCACGCAGGCCCGGTGCCCTACGTTTGCGTCTCGTGGCCGGTCAGTCGATGTGATATGATCTGATCTGATCCGGCCAGCCGGACACAGCGACCACCTGAATTCTAGGCAAAAGCAAGCCAGGTTAATTTCTAGGGGCTGGGTTTGGTGAAATTTCCTGTTCTAGTCTTCATCAGATCTTGCTTGGTTTTGATTTCTTCCTCTTTGTTCTATCTAAGCACAGTATATATATGTACGTGTTCATCGGATCTAGCTGGATTTCTATCCACTAAATGGATCGCTTATTCTCTTTTGTTTGTTTTAACCATAACCGGTCCACACACACGGTTTCAATGGTTTCAGTTAGTCCTTTAGCGGTAGTTTAGCTCGCCAGAAGAATCGCCATGGGATCACATGGATCACGTATTCTTTGTAGGGAGTAAGTAGGGATCAAACACGTTGAGCATTGAGGGATGGCATCATCTGTAGGCTCGTCGTGTGCGACCATTTCCTCCTTGATTTTCTGCAGATAAAATAAACAGAAAGAGAAAAGTTGCTCTCAGTTCGCAGCACAAAACCACCTCTCGATCTTTCTCGTTGAGCTCCTTGACTAGGCAACTACATTTCGCATATACTACAGAGCTGCAACTTTTGTTCTCATTTTGCTACAGTGTTGCATATAATTGCTGAAATCATACCTTCTTCACTATATCCCTTCATGGTGTAATTTGTGATATGTGTTTGACGTGTTTTTTGTGCTTTCTCTTTTCAGAGGTTTTATTTTTAGATTTGAATGATTTCTCTTAAGCACAGGTGATGCAAGCCTATGTTTGATAAGTACACACACGTACGCAGCTAATCCTTGGCTTGGCTCCATGTGCATGCATGCATTTTGAGTTTGCCCACGTACAAACTAATGTATACTTGCACTAGATGCTATATGGTGTAGTCCCACACGGCACATGCAGGTTACGTTTTGGAAAGGCCTAGTCCACGTCCATCATGGCGTCCATACAATATAACATGCAGTATGCGTATCTCTTTGAGTACTCGTATATACCGGCCGGCAAGCGTGCGTATACATACTTGAATACTTGCAATCGATTCAGCTAGTAAAGTCGATGGCGATCGAACAGCCTCGGCTTTCCTGAACGTCACGTATATCAATCAGATAACCCACCACCAGCCGGATAGCTAAGGTACGTACGTGATACACTAATAGAAAGCAGGGCTTTGGTTCTGGCCGGGGAGACCCATTAGTCCCGGTTCATTCACGAACCGGAACCCATGAGGGCATTTGTCCCAGTTCATGAGGCCAGGGGGCCAGCCGGGTCTCGGTGGCCATTGGTCCCGGTTGGTCTGGCCCCATTTGTCCCGGTTCCAGACACAAACCGGGACAAATGGGCCTTGCTCCTGACCCACACCCATTGGTCCCGGTTCGTGGCTGGAACCGAGACAGAAGAGGCGGGGGGGGGGGGGGGGGGGGGGGGGGGGGGGCTTTAGACCCGGTTCCTGCCACGAACCGGGACCAATGGGTGCCTATATATACCCCATCGACGACGAGCAGAGCACTCCACACTGCTCTTTTTTTTCTGGCCGGCGAGGGGGATAGCTTTGTGGTGCTCTAGCTCACCTCCTATGCACATGAGGTGTTCGATGAAATGTCCCAGCCATACTAGTTAAGCTTTCTCCTCTCGAAGCACGACCTCCAAGCTCTATTTTCTCCGAGATTTGTCTAGGTTTAGCGGTTCGTCACGTCCCATCCCTGTCTTCACCGTCGTCGATCGCCCGCGCCGATCTGGTCGCCGGCACCACCGTGGTGAGCCTCTTGTTCTATCTATAATTTTCTTACTTTTATTATTTCTTGTTATTATTGCTTTGGATAGATATTTGTCTAATTTTCTTACTTTTATTATTGCTTGTTATTATATAGTGCGATGGTTTTGGTATCCGCCCATGTCGGCCCTCGTCCTGTCTATGATTCAAATGTGGTATATTATCTTTAATTTATAACTATTTGTTTTAGTGTTTATGACAATTATGCCGACCTACGTGACATAGATGTTTTTATCTAGGAGGTAGTTGAACCAGAAATTCTAACCGACCCTCTTGCGGAGAGGTTAAATTTAGTTGAAAAGGAAAACATTTACTTGAAGAAAAATTTGAAAAAACGGAGGATGAGAAGATGGAATTGGAGTTGCATGTTGCGGAAGTCGTCGACGATCACATGATCAAGATGGACCCTATTGTAAAGAGGTTAAATTTAGTTGAAGAAGAAAACAATTACTTGAAGGAAAAACTAAAAAAAATTGAGGAGGAGAAGATGATATTGGAGTTGCATGTTGCGGATGTCGTCGATGATCACAAGATCAAGATGGATGCCATGTGCTTGAAGATTAGAAAGATTAGAAAATATGCCATTCATACGGGGGCTTGGTATCATTATGCCGTTGGATCAATTGTTATCTTGGTTGCGACTATGATCGCATTTGTTGTTGCGTTGAAATGTTCTACATAGTTTCAATGTATGATTTAATTAGATGCTCTGGAGAGCTATGTATGTACTTTGAATTTAATGTGATGATGAACTTCAATTAATTTGATCACTTATCTATCCATGATGTTCTATAGTGGTTTTTGACACACTTAATTATATATAATGCAAGCAGATGAGCCGGCAATGGATGTACGGTGACAGACACACCTCCGAGTACATTAATGGCGTGCATAATTTTTTCGAAGTGGCTGAGGCAAACAAGCAGAATGGTTTTATGTGCTGTCCATGCACTAGCTGTGGGAATACGAGGTCTTACTCTGACTCGAAAACCCTTCACACCCACCTGCTTTATAAGGGTTTTATGCCACACTATAATGTTTGGACCAAGCACGGAGAAATATGGGTTATGATGGAAGACAACGAAGAAGAAGAGGACAATGACAACAATGTGCCCTCAGAATAAGGTGATGCTGCAATGGGGGAAGCTGCTGAAGGTCAAGAGGAACCAGACGATGTTGTGCCCGATGATGATCTCCGCCGTGTCATTGTTGATGTAAGGAGACAGTGCGAAAGTGAAAAGGAGAAGCTGAAGTTCGATCGCATGTTAGAGGATCACAAAAAAGGGTTGTACCCCAATTGCGACGATGGCAACACAAAGCTCGGTATCGTACTGGAATTGTTGCAGTGGAAGGCAGAGAATGGTGTGCCTGACAAATGATTTGAGAAGCTACTAAAAATATTGAAGAAGAAGCTTCCAAAGGATAACGAATTTCCTGACAGTACGTACGCAACAAAGAAGGTCGTATGCCCTCTAGAATTGGAGGTGCATAAGATACATGCATGCCCTAATGACTGCATCCTCTACCGCGGTGCATACGAGGATTTGAACGCATGCCCGGTATGCGGTGCATTGCGCTATAAGATCAGATGAGATGACCCTGGTGATGTTGACGGCGAGCGCCCAAGGAAGAGGGTTCCTGCCAAGGTGATGTGGTATGCTCCTATAATACCATGGTTGAAACGTTTGTTCAGAAACAAAGATCATGCCTAGTTCATGCGATGGCACGCAGAGGACCGTAAGAAAGACGGGAAGTTGAGAGCACCCGCTGACTGGCCGCAGTGGAGAATAATCGAGAGAACGTACTGGGAGGAGTTTGCAGGTGACGCAATGAACGTATGATTTTGTTTAAGCGCGGATGGCATTAATCCTTTTGGGGTGCAGAGCAGCAATCACATCACCTGGCCCGTGACTCTATGTATCTATAACCTTCCTCCTGGGCTGTGCATGAAGCGGAAGTTCATTATGAAGGAAATATGCCCTAGAGGCAATAATAAAGATGTTATTTGTATTTCCTTATATCATGATAAATGTCTTTTATTCATGCTAGAATTGTATTAACCGGAAACTAAGTACATGTGTGGATACATAGACAAAACAGTATGTCCCTAGTATGCCTCTACTAGACTAGCTCATTGATCAAAGATGGTTATGTTTCCTAGCCATAGACATGAGTTGTCATTTGATCAACGGGATCACATCATTAGGGGAATGATGTGATGGACAAGACCCATCCGTTAGCATAGCACTATGATCGTTTAGTTTTACTGCTATTGCTTTCTTCATGACTTATACATGTTCCTATGACTATGAGATTATGCAACTCCCGAATACCGTAGGAACACCTTGTGTGCTATCAAACGTCACAACGTAACTGGGTGATCATAAAGATGCTCTACAGGTGTCTCCGAAAGTATTCGTGGTGTTGGCATAGATCAAGATTAGGATTTGTCACTCCGAGTGTCGGAGAGGTATCTCTGGGCCCTCTCGGTAACACACATCACAATAAGCCTTGCAAGCAAAAGACTAATGAGTTAGTCACGAGATGATGTGTTACGGAACGAGTAAAGTGACTTGCCAGTAACGAGATTGAACTAGGTATAGAGATACCGACGATCGAATCTCGGGCAAGTAACATACCGATGACAAAAGGAACAACGTATGTTGTTATGCGGTTTTGACCGATAAAAGATCTTCGTAGAATATGTAGGAGCCAATATGAACATCCAGGTTCCGCTATTGGTTATTGACCGGAGATGAGTCTCGGTCATGTCTACATAGTTCTCGAACCCGTAGGGTCCGCACGCTTAACGTTTGATGACGATCGGTATTATGAGTTTATGAGTTTTGATGTACCGAAGGTAGTTCGGAGTCCCGGATGAGATCACGGACATGACGAGGAGTCTCGGAATGTCCGAGACATAAAGATTGATATATTGGACGACTATATTCGGACACCGGAAGTGTTCCGGAAAAGTTTCGGATTTAACAGGATTGCCGGAGGGGGTTACCGGAACCCCCTACGAGGGGGGATGGTCCATAGTGGGCCTTAAGGGAAAGAGAGAGGCAGCCCATAGGGCTGGCCGGCGCCCCACCTAGGGTTCCTAGTTGGACTAGGATTGGGGGGGGGCGCCACCTCTCCTTTTTCCTTTCCCTCTCTTCCTTCTTTTGGTGATTCCTACTAGGAATAGGATTGCAATCCTATTCCTAGTAGGATTGCAACCCTAGCCGCACCAAACAAGGGCCGGCCGGCCTCCCCCCTTGCTCCTTTATATACGGGGGCAGGGGGCACCCAAAGACACACAAGTTGAATTGTTCCAGCCGTGTGCGGTGCCCCCCTCCACAGAAACACACCTCGGTCATACCGTCGCGGTGCTTAGGCGAAGCCCTGCGCCGGTGAATACATCATATCCGTCACCACGCCGTCATGCTGACGAAACTCTCCCGTGAAGCTCAACTGGATCAAGAGCTCGTGGGACGTCATCAAGCTGAACGTGTGCTGAACGCGGAGGTGTCGTACGTTCGGTGCTTGATCGGTTGAATCGCGAAGAAGTTCGACTACATCAACCGCGTCACTTGACGCTTCCGCTTCCGGTCTACGAGGGTACGTAGACACACTCTTCCCTCTCATTGCTATGCATCTGGTAGATAGATCTTGCGTGATCGTAGGAAAATTTTAAAATACTACGTTCCCCAACAGTGGCATCATGAGCCAGGTCTATGCGTAGATGATATGCACGAGTAGAACACAATGAGTTGTGGGCGATACTAGTCATACTGCTTACCAGCATGTCATATTTTGCTTCGGCGGTATTGTGAGATGAAGCGGCCCGGACCGACATTACGCGTATGCTTACGCGAGACTGGTTTCACCGTTACGAGCACTCGTTGCTTAAAGGTGACTGGCGGGTGTCTGTCTCTCTCACTTTAGCTGAATCAAGTGTGGCTACGCCCGGTCCTTGTGAAGGTTAAAACAGCACATACTTGACGAAACATCGTTGTGGTTTTGTATGCGTAGGTAAGAACGGTTCTTGCTAAGCCCGTAGCAGCCACGTAAAACTTGCAACAACAAAGTAGAGGACGTCTAACTTGTTTTTGCAGGGCATGTTGTGATGTGATATGGTCAAGACATGATGAGTTATACGGTTTTGTATGAGATGATCATGTTTTGTAAAGTTATCGGCAACTGGCAGGAGCCATATGGTTGTCGCTTTATTTTATGAAATGCAATCGCCATGTAATTGCTTTATTTTATCACTAAGCGGTAGCGATAGTCGTAGAAGCAATAGTTGGCGAGACGACAACGATGTTACGATGGAGATCAAGGTGTCGCGCCGGTGACGAAGATGATCATGACGGTTCTTTGGAGATGGAGATCAAAAGCACAAGATGATGATGGCCATATCATGTCACATATTTTGATTGCATGTGATGTTTATCTTATTATGCTTCTTATTTTGCTTAGAACGACGGTAGCATTATAAGATGATCCCTTACTAAATTTCAAGGTATAAGTGTTCTCCCTGAGTATGCACCGTTGCGAAAGTTCGTCGTGCCGAGACACCACGTGATGATCGGGTGTGATAAGCTCTACGTTCAAATACAACGGGTGTAAGCCAGTTTTGCACACGCAGAATACTCGGGTTAAATTTGACGAGCCTAGCATATGCAGATATGGCCTCGGAACACTGGAGACCGAAAGGTCGAGCGTGAATCATATAGTAGATATGATCAACATAAGATGTTCACCATTGAAACTACTCCATCTCACGTGATGATCGGACATGGTTTAGTTGATTTGGATCACGTGATCATTTAGATGACCGGAGGGATGTCTATCTAAGTGGGAGTTCTTTAATTAATATGATTAAATTGAACTTTAACTTATCATGAACTTAGTCCTGATAGTTTTTGCATATCTATGTTGTTGTAGATCAACGGCCCGTGCTACCGTTCCTTTGAATTTTAATGCATTCCTAGAGAAAGCTAAGTTGAAAGATGATGGTAGCAATTACACGGACTGGGTCCGTAACCTGAGGATTATCCTCATTGCTGCACAGAAGAATTATGTCCTTGAAGCACCGCTAGGTGACAAGCCCCCTCCCGCTAATGTAGACGCTTTGAACGTCTGGCAGTCGCGGTCTGATGACTACACGATAGTTCAGTGTGCCATGCTTTACGGCTTAGAACCGGGACTTCAACGACGTTTTGAACGTCATGGACCATATGAGATGTTCCAGGAGTTGAAGTTAATATTTCAAGCAAATGCCCGGATTGAGAAATATGAGATTTCCAATAAATTCTACAGCTGCAAAATGGAGGAGAATAGTTCTATCAGTGAACACTTGCTCAGAATGTCTGGGTACTACAATCATATGACTCAACTTGGTTGCAAAGTTGACGAGGATAGTGTTATTGATAGAGTTCTTCAATCACTGCCACCAAGCTATAAAGGCTTTGTGATGAACTATAATATGCAAGGGATGCAAAAGACAATTCCCGAGCTCTTCACCATGCTCAAAGCTGCGGAGGTAGAAATCAAGAAGGAGCATCAAGTGTTGATGGTTAACAAGACCACTAGTTTCAAGAAAAAGGGCAAGGGAAAGAAGGGGAACTTCAAGAAGAATAGCAAGACAGTTGCTACTTCCACGAAGAAACCCAAGTCTGGAGCCAAGCCTGAAACTGAGTGCTTCTACTGCAAGGGGACTGGACACTGGAAGCGGAACTGCCCAAAGTATTTGGCGGATAAGAAGGATGGCAAGGTGAACAAAGGTATATGTGATATACATGTTATTGATGTGTACCTTACTAATACTCGTAGTAGTACCTGGGTATTTGATACCGGTTCGGTTGCTAATATTTGTAACTCGAAACAGGGACTACGGATTAAACGAAGATTGGCTAAGGACGAGGTGACGATG
Source organism: Secale cereale (assembly GCA_902687465.1). Taxonomy (NCBI): domain Eukaryota; kingdom Viridiplantae; phylum Streptophyta; class Magnoliopsida; order Poales; family Poaceae; genus Secale; species Secale cereale. The sequence goes on along the minus strand of LR738712.1, from coordinate 834,410,987 downwards.
CGCGTGGGAAACGGTTCCAAAGTCGATGTGATCGCCGTCGGCACGCTACCTCTACATCTACCTTCGGGATTAGTTTTAGACCTAAATAATTGTTATTTGGTGCCAGCGTTGAGCATGAACATTATATCTGGATCTTGTTTGTTGCGAGACGGTTATTCATTTAAATCAGAGAATAATGGTTGTTCTATTTTTATGAATAATATCTTTTATGGACATGCACCCTTAAAGAGTGGTCTATTCTTATTGGATCTCGATTGTAGTGATACACATATTCATAATATTGAAACCAAAAGATGCAAGGTTAGTAATGATAGTGCAACTTATTTGTGGCACTGCCGTTTAGGTCATATTGGTGTAAAACGCATGAAGAAACTCCATAGTGATGGACTTTTGGAATCACTTGATTATGAATCACTTGGTGCTTGCGAACCATGCCTCATGGGCAAGATGACTAAAACTCCGTTCTCCGGAACCGTGGAGCGAGCAACAGATTTGTTGGAAATCATACATACTGATGTATGTGGACCAATGAGTGTTGAAGCACGCGGCGGGTATCGTTATTTTCTGACCTTCACTGATGATTTGAGCATATATGGGTATATCTACTTAATGAAGCACAAGTCTGAAACATTTGAAAAGTTCAAAGAATTTCAGAGTGAAGTAGAGAATCATCGTAACAAGAAAATAAAGTATCTACGATCTGATCGTGGAGGAGAATATTTGAGTTACGAGTTTGGTCTTCATTTGAAACAATGTGGAATAGTTTCACAACTCACGCCACCCGGAACACCACAGCGTAATGGTGTGTCTGAACGTCGTAACCGCACTTTATTGGATATGGTGCGATCTATGATGTCTCTTACCGATTTACCACTATCGTTTTGGGGTTATGCTTTAGAGACAGCTGCATTCACGTTAAATAGGGCACCATCTAAATCCGTTGATTCGACACCTTATGAACTATGGTTTGGCAAGAAACCAAAGTTGTCGTTTCTTAAAGTTTGGGGCTGCGATGCTTATGTGAAAAAGCTTCAACCTGATAAGCTCGAACCCAAGTCGGAGAAATGTGTCTTCATAGGATACCCAAAAGAGACTGTTGGGTACACCTTCTATCACAGATCCGAAGGCAAGATATTCGTTGCTAAGAATGGATCCTTTCTAGAGAAGGAGTTTCTCTCGAAAGAAGTGAGTGGGAGGAAAGTAGAACTTGATGAGGTAATTGTACCTTCTCCCGGATTGGAAAGTAGTACATCACAGAAAATTGTTCCAGTGATTCCTACACCAATCACTGAGAAAGTTAATGATGATGATCATGAAACTTCGGATCAAGTTTCTGCTGAACGTCGTAGATCAACCAGAGTACGTTCCGCACCAGAGTGGTACGGCAACCCAGTTCTGGAAATCATGTTACTAGACCATGATGAACCTACGAACTATGAGGAAGCGATGATGAGCCCAGATTCCGCAAAATGGCTTGAAGCCATGAAATCTGAGATGGGATCCATGTATGAGAACAAAGTGTGGACTTTGGTTGACTTGCCCGATGATCGGCAGGCCATCGAAAATAAATGGATCTTCAAGAGGAAGACCGACGCAGATGGTAATGTTACTGTTTACAAAGCTCGACTTGTTGCGAAAGGTTTTCGACAAGTTCAAGGAGTTGACTACGATGAGACTTTCTCACCTGTAGTGATGCTTAAGTCTGTCCGAATCATGTTAGCAATTGCCGCATTTTATGATTATGAAATCTGGCAAATGGATGTCAAAACTGCATTCCTGAATGGATATCTCAAAGAAGAGTTGTATACGATGCAACCAGAAGGTTTTGTCGATCCAAAAGGTGCTAACAAAGTATGCAAGCTCCAGCGATCCATCTATGGACTGGTGCAAGCATCTCGGAGTTGGAATATACGCTTTGATGAGGTGATCAAAGCATATGGTTTTATACAGACTTTTGGAGAAGCCTGTATTTACAAAAAAGTGAGTGGGAGCTCTGTAGCATTTCTAATATTATATGTGGATGACATATTGTTGATTGGTAATGATATAGAATTTCTAGACATCATAAAAGGATACTTGAATAAGAGTTTTTCAATGAAAGACCTCGGTGAAGCTGCTTATATATTAGGCATCAAGATCTATAGAGATAGATCAAGACGCTTAATTGGACTTTCACAAAGCACATACCTTGATAAGATTTTGAAGAAGTTCAAAATGGATCAGTCAAAGAAAGGGTTCTTGCCTGTATTACAAGGTATGAAGTTGAGTAAGACTCAATGCCCGACCACTGCAGAAGATAGAGAGAAAATGAAAGTCATTCCCTATGCCTCAGCCATAGGATCTATCATGTATGCGATGCTGTGTACCAGACCTGATGTGTGCCTTGCTATAAGTTTAGCAGGGAGGTACCAAAGTAATCCAGGAGTGGATCACTGGACAGCGGTCAAGAACATCCTAAAGTATCTGAAAAGGACAAAGGATATGTTTCTCGTGTATGGAGGTGACAAAGAGCTCGTCGTAAATGGTTACGTCGATTCTAGCTTTGACACTGATCCGGATGACTCTAAGTCACAAACCGGATATGTATTTTTATTGAACGGTGGAGCTGTCAGTTGGTGCAGTTCCAAGCAGAGCGTCGTGGCGGGATCTACGTGTGAAGCGGAATACATAGCTGCTTCAGAAGCAGCAAATGAAGGAGTCTGGATGAAGGAGTTCATATCCGATCTAGGTGTAATACCTAGTGCATCGGGTCCAATGAAAATCTTTTGTGACAACACTGGAGCAATAGCCTTGGCGAAGGAATCCAGGTTTCACAAGAGAACAAAGCACATCAAAAGACGCTTCAATTCCATCCGCGATCTAGTCAAGGAGGGAGACATAGAGATTTGAAAAATACATACGGATCTGAATGTTGCAGACCCGTTGACTAAGCCTCTTCCACGGGCAAAACATGATCAGCACCAGGACTCCATGGGTGTGAGGATCATCACTTTGTAATCTAGATTATTGACTCTAGTTCAAGTGGGAGACTGAAGGAAATATGCCCTAGAGGCAATAATAAAGATGTTATTTGTATTTCCTTATATCATGATAAATGTCTTTTATTCATGCTAGAATTGTATTAACCGGAAACTTAGTACATGTGTGGATACATAGACAAAACAGTATGTCCCTAGTATGCCTCTACTAGACTAGCTCATTGATCAAAGATGGTTATGTTTCCTAGCCATAGACATGAGTTGTCATTTGATCAACGGGATCACATCATTAGGGGAATGATGTGATGGACAAGACCCATCCGTTAGCATAGCACTATGATCGTTTAGTTTTACTGCTATTGCTTTCTTCATGACTTATACATGTTCCTATGACTATGAGATTATGCAACTCCCGAATACCGTAGGAACACCTTGTGTGCTATCAAACGTCACAACGTAACTGGGTGATCATAAAGATGCTCTACAGGTGTCTCCGAAAGTATTCGTGGTGTTGGCATAGATCAAGATTAGGATTTGTCACTCCGAGTGTCGGAGAGGTATCTCTGGGCCCTCTCGGTAACACACATCACAATAAGCCTTGCAAGCAAAAGACTAATGAGTTAGTCACGAGATGATGTGTTACGGAACGAGTAAAGTGACTTGCCAGTAACGAGATTGAACTAGGTATAGAGATACCGACGATCGAATCTCGGGCAAGTAACATACCGATGACAAAAGGAACAACGTATGTTGTTATGCGGTTTTGACCGATAAAAGATCTTCGTAGAATATGTAGGAGCCAATATGAACATCCAGGTTCCGCTATTGGTTATTGACCGGAGATGAGTCTCGGTCATGTCTACATAGTTCTCGAACCCGTAGGGTCCGCACGCTTAACGTTTGATGACGATCGGTATTATGAGTTTATGAGTTTTGATGTACCGAAGGTAGTTCGGAGTCCCGGATGAGATCACGGACATGACGAGGAGTCTCGGAATGTCCGAGACATAAAGATTGATATATTGGACGACTATATTCGGACACCGGAAGTGTTCCGGAAAAGTTTCGGATTTAACGGGATTACCGGAGGGGGTTACCGGAACCCCCTACGAGGGGGGATGGTCCATAGTGGGCCTTAAGGGAAAGAGAGAGGCAGCCCATAGGGCTGGCCGGCGCCCCACCTAGGGTTCCTAGTTGGACTAGGATTGGGGGGGCGCCACCTCTCCCTCTTTTCCTTTCCCTCTCTTCCTTCTTTGGTGATTCCTACTAGGAATAGGATTGCAATCCTATTCCTTGTAGGATTGCACCCCTAGCCGCACCAAACAAGGGCCGGCCGGCCTCCCCCCTTGCTCCTTTATATACGGGGGCAGGGGGGCACCCAAAGACACACAAGTTGAATTGTTCCAGCCGTGTGCTGTGCCCCCCTCCACAGAAACACACCTCGGTCATACCGTCGCGGTGCTTAGGCGAAGCCCTGCGCCGGTGAATACATCATATCCGTCACCACGCCGTCGTGCTGACAAAACTCTCCCGTGAAGCTCAACTGGATCAAGAGCTCGTGGGACGTCATCAAGCTGAACGTGTGCTGAACGCGGAGGTGCCGTACTTTCGGTGCTTGATCGGTTGAATCGTGAAGAAGTTCGACTACATCAACCGCATCACTTGACGCTTCCGCTTCCGGTCTATGAGGGTACGTAGACACACTCTTCCCTCTCGTTGCTATGCATCTGGTAGATAGATCTTGCGTGATCGTAGGAAAATTTTAAAATACTACGTTCCCCAACACATTATGATGCCAATAGTCATTCAAGGCCCTAAGCAACCCGGCAACGACATTGATGTGTACCTAAGGCCATTAGTTGAAGAACTTTTACAGCTATGGAATGGACACGGTGTACGTGTGTGGGATGAGGCCAACCAGGAGGAATTTGACCTACATGCGTTGCTGTTTGTAACCATCAATGATTGGCCTGCTCTCATTAGCGATAGCTGCATATTTCGATTATGAAATTTGGCAGATGGATGTCAAAACAGCGTTCCTTAACGGTTTTCTTAAGGAAGAGTTGTATATGATACAACCGGAAGGTTTTGTCGATCCAGAGAATGCTGACAAAGTTTGCAAACTTCAGCGTTCCATTTATGGACTGGTGCAAGCGTCTCGGAGTTGGAATCTTCGCTTTGATGAGGTGATCAAAGCGTTTGGGTTTGTACAAGTTTACGGAGAAGCTTGTATTTACAAGAAAGTGAGTGGGAGCTCTATAGCGTTTCTAATACTATATGTGGATGACATATTGCTGATTGGAAACAATATAGAATTTTTGGATAGCGTGAAGGGGTATTTGAACAAGAGTTTTTCGATGAAGGATCTCGGTGAAGCTGCTTTCATATTGGGCATCAAGATCTATAGAGATAGATCAAGACGCTTGATAGGACTTTCACAAAGTACATACCTTGATAAAGTTTTGAAGAAGTTCAAAATGGATCAATCCAAGAAGGGGTTCTTGCCGGTATTGCAAGGTACAAAGTTGAGTAAGACTCAATGCCCAGTGACTGCGGAAGATAGAGAAAAGATGAGTGTCGTCCCCTATGATTCAGCCATAGGCTCTATCATGTATGCAATGCTGTGCACAAGACCAGATGTCAGCCTTGCCATAAGTATGGCCGGAAGGTTTCAAAGTAATCCTGGTATGGATCACTGGACAGCGGTCAAGAATATCCTAAAGTACCTGAAAAGGACTAAGGAAATGTTTCTCGTTTATGGAGGTGATCAAGAGCTCGTCGTAAAGGGTTACGTCGATGCAAGCTTTGACACTGATCCGGATGACTCTAAGTCTCAAACCGGATACGTATATATTCTCAACGGGGGAGCGGTAAGCTGGTGCAGTTCCAAGCAGAGCGTGGTAGCCGATTCTACATGCGAAGCGGAGTACATAGCTGCCTCGGAGGCGGCAAAGGAAGGTGTCTGGATGAAGGAGTTCATGACAGATCTTGGAGTTGTGCCTAGTGCACTAAACCCAATGACTCTGTTCTGTGACAACACTGGTGCCATTGCTCTAGCCAAGGAACCAAGGTGATACGGTGTATCCTATGGACATCACCATGTCAAGAGTCTGCTTGGGAAGTGACACGTGTGACCTCTATTTCTCATACATAAAGGTGAATCATCTCCTTTACACGTGTTCACTTGACCCCTTCGAGGATGGTATACTACTTGACACTCCTCTCGTGTGCATGCATAGGTATTGTCGGAGCTTCACGGATGGCGAGGAGGAGTGCAAGCGCCAAGGATCACCTACACCATCTGCGAGGGAAGCTTGGAAGAGAAGACGGAAGAAGACGGAGCTGCTGATACTACAGCGGCCGGACATCCGGGCCAAAGGCCGGACATCCGGCGCTTCAGCAACGGCCGGACATCCGGCACCCCTCCCGGAAATCCGGGCCCTCCTTCACAGAAGCTGGACCGAGCCAGCCCGGACATCTGGCCGTAACGCCGGACATCCGGCTCGCCCCGAAGCCCCGGACATCCGGCTGCCAGCCCGGACATCCGGCCTTGCCTGCGTGCATGTATCCGGGCCGATGCCCATGTACCCGTTTCGCCCCTCACTTACCCCTTCATGACCCTAGACTATATATACTCCTCCACCTCCACCATTTTAGGGTTAGCAATGGTTTAGCTCATATGAGAGATAGAGCTTTGCTCATCCATCCCGGATCTACTCCACGAGAGAGACCGCGGCCCCTCTACGGAGAAGATCCACCTTGGATTCAAGACCCCTAGCGGGAAGATCCTTCACGGATTCAAGACCTCCTCTTGGAGATGAACTTTACCTTGTATCTTTCCCTTTGTTGTTCATGTATCTTGTGATCTTGTGTGTTTGATTGTCTAGTGGATGTGTGATTGGACTTGTTCTTGTGTGTTTCCTCTCGTGTTTCCCCCGTTTCCCTTTGTGTTCTTCGTGTTCATCGTGGGATCCCCTCCATTTCGTGAAAGATCCGCTGATTAGGGTTCCACCCTGTATCATATGGTATCAGAGCCACGGTTTCTCACGAATTTGGAGCCTCCCCACCGTTTTCTAGCCTTGTTTTATTGTGTTCTTCCCCAAATTCGAAAATTCCCCACCAAAAATAGCCCCAAAATTTTTTGTGATCTGTTGGTTTGATGAAGTTTTGTTGATTTTGATCCATGGATTTGCTTGGCTTCAAGTGGATCTAGCATTTCCCCAAGTTTGATACTAATCCTAATCAGCGGATCTTTCCTCCACAAACGTTTTGATCCAAGCTTAATCATGACACATAGAAGATATGAAGCCCCTTGAAGATATTTGATACTTGGTTCTCTACGACCCGGACACCCTGTATCAGATATGGATGATGTAGGGTGGAACCCTAATCAGCGGATCTTTCACGTTTGGAGGTTGGCACACGATGAACACGGGGAAAACACGGAGAAAGAAGGGGAAAACACACGAGAGAACACTCAAATCAACACGGAAGCAATCACACAAGTGCTAGATTCGCGATACAAGGTCGAGATACATGATCCAAAGTCAACAACGGTGATACAGATAGTCTTCTCCCGGAGGAGGTCTTGGAATCCCGTGGGATCTTCCCGTTAGGGGTCTTGAATCCAGAGGTGGATCTTCTCCGTAGAGGCGCACCGGTCTCGTGGGAGAAATCCACACAAGTGTCAAATGAGCTAAAACCACAGCTAACCCTAAACGGAAAGAGGAGAGGAGTATATATAGTCTACGGGGCGAATGGGTACATGGGCCTCGGCCCAGGGGCTGCACGCAGGCAGATCAGGGGCCGGATGTCCGGGCTACGGCCCGGATGTCCGGGGCTTCATGGGTCGCCGGATGTCCGGGGCGGGGGGCCCGGATGTCCGGGCGGGGGTGGACGCGCCTCGGGTGCTCTCTGGACAGAGGCGCCGGATTTCCGGGCGCGGGGCCGGATGTCCGGGCCGTGCCTGGCCGGATGTCCGGGCCCTGGCCGGATGTCCGGGCCCTGTAGCCTCGGCTGCTGTTGGCCTTCTGTAGGTGACTGCCCAGGGGCCGGATGTCCGGGCCAGGGGGCCGGATGTCCGGGTCCTGGAGCTCTCTTCTGCCCTTCTCGATGCATCAGCTCGTCCGTGGCCTTGGGGACTTGTCCATCTTCAAGCTCTTCTCCGAAGTGGTCTCCTTCACACCTGAGCACACAAAGCACACTCGCTTGAGGTAGCAACCATGTCTCGCAAGATTCATAAGGGAGTTGGGCTAGGAGTGACGTCACCTCGGTCTCAAAAGCTCTAGCACGAGCACGTGTCATCGGTCCTTGAGGCACTTGAGGGGGTGAAGGAGGGTCCATGGTGATGGCCCTAGGATACACCGTATCACCGTGTATAAAGCTCGACTTGTGGCAAAGGGTTTTTCACAAGTTCAAGGGATTGACTACGATGAGACTTTCTCACCCGTAGCGATGCTTAAATCCGTCCGAATCATGTTAGCAATAGCTGCATATTTCGATTATGAAATTTGGCAGATGGATGTCAAAACAGCGTTCCTTAACGGTTTTCTTAAGGAAGAGTTGTATATGATGCAACCAGAAGGTTTTGTCGATCCAGAGAATGCTGACAAAGTATGCAGGCTTCAGCGTTCCATTTATGGGCTGGTGCAAGCATCTCGGAGTTGGAATCTTCGCTTTGATGAGGTGATCAAAGCGTTTGGGTTTATACAAGTTTACAATGAAGCTTGTATTTACAAGAAAGTGAGTGGGAGCTCTATAGCGTTTCTAATATTATATGTGGATGACATATTGTTGATTGGAAACAATATAGAATTTTTGGATAGCGTGAAGGGGTATTTGAACAAGAGTTTTTCGATGAAGGATCTCGGTGAAGCTGCTTTCATATTGGGCATCAAGATCTATAGAGATAGATCAAGACGCTTGATAGGACTTTCACAAAGTACATACCTTGATAAAGTTTTGAAGAAGTTCAAAATGGATCAATCCAAGAAGGGGTTCTTGCCGGTATTGCAAGGTACAAAGTTGAGTTAGACTCAATGCCCAGTGACTGCGGAAGATAGAGAAAAGATGAGTGTCGTCCCCTATGCTTCAGCCATAGGCTCTATCATGTATGCAATGCTGTGCACAAGACCAGATGTCAGCCTTGCCATAAGTATGGCCGGAAGGTTTCAAAGTAATCCTGGTATGGATCACTGGACAGCGGTCAAGAATATCCTAAAGTACCTGAAAAGGACTAAGGAAATGTTTCTCGTTTATGGAGGTGATCAAGAGCTCGTCGTAAAGGGTTACGTCGATGCAAGCTTTGACACTGATCCGGATGACTCTAAGTCTCAAACCGGATACGTATATATTCTCAACGGGGGAGCGGTAAGCTGGTGCAGTTCCAAGCAAAGCGTGGTAGCCGATTCTACATGCGAAGCGGAGTACATAGCTGCCTCGGAGGCGGCAAAGGAAGGTGTCTGGATGAAGGAGTTCATGACAGATCTTGGAATTGTGCCTAGTGCACTAAACCCAATGACTCTGTTTTGTGACAACACTGGTGCCATTGCTCTAGCCAAGGAACCAAGGTTTCACAAGAGGACCAGACACATAAAGCGACGCTTCAATTCCATCCGCGATTCAGTCAAGGAGGAGGACATAAGCATTTGCAAAGTACACACGGATTTGAATGTTGCAGATCCGTTGACTAAGCCTCTTCCACGGGCTAAGCATGATCAACACCAAGACTCTATGGGTGTTAGATTCATTACCTTGTAATGCTGGATTATTGACTCTAGTGCAAGTGGGAGACTGTTGGAAATATGCCCTAGAGGCAATAATAAAAGAGTTATTATTATATTTCCTTGTTCATGATAATCGTTTATTATCCATGCTATAGTTGTATTGATTGGAAACTCATATACATGTGTGGATAAATAGACAAACTTTGTGTCCCTAGTAAGCCTCTTCAGGACTAGCTCGTTGATCAAAGATGACCACGGTTTCCAGGTCATAGACATGAGTTGTCATTTGATAACGGGATCACATCATTAGGAGAATGATGTGATGGACGAGACCCAAACGATAAACATAGCTTTTTGATCGTATCAGTTATCGCTATAGTTTTCTGCATGTCAAGTATAAGTTCCTATGACCATGAGATCATGTAACTCACTGACACCGTAGGAGTGCCTTGTGTGTGCCAAACGTCGCAACGTAACTGGGTGACTATAAAGGTACTCTACAGGTATCTCCGAAGGTGTCTGTTGAGTTGACATGGATCGAGACTGGGATTTGTCACTCCGTGTGACGGAGAGGTATCTCCGGGCCTACTCGGTAATACATCATCTCAATGAGCTCAAAGTGACTAAGTAGTTAGTCACGGGATTATGTATTACGGTAACGAGTAAAGAGACTTGCCAGTAACGAGATTGAACTAGGTATAGAGATACCGACGATCGAATCTCGGGCAAGTAACATACCGACGAGACAAAGGGAACTGTATACGGGATTGCCTGAATCCTTGACATCGTGGTTCATCCGATGAGATCATCGAGGAACGTGTGGGAACCAATATGGGTATCCAGATCCCGCTATTGGTTATTGACCTGGGAATGTCTCGGTCATGTCTGCATAGTTTCCGAACCCGCAGGGTCTACACACTTAAGGTTCGGTGACGCTAGGGTTGTTAGTGAGAACAGTGCATGGTTACCGAAGGTTGTTCGGAGTCCCGGATGAGATCCCGGACGTGACGAGGGTCTCCGGAATGGTCCGGGGACGAAGATTGATATATAGGTTGAGAGTGATCGGAGTCCGGAAGTGTTCCGGGGAGCACCGGGAAGTCGGCGGATGACCGAAAGGGGTTTTCGGGGTTCCAGAAAGAGTTTCGGGCCTAATGGGCCACAAAGGGGAGACGCAACAGCCCTCATAGGGTTGTGCGCCCCCCCTGGGCCCTCTCCTCATGCGCAAGGGGGGCTGGCCCCCCCTAGGGCTGCCGCACCCCTATGGAGTAGGGGGCAAGGCACTTGGGGGGGGAAACCCTAGCCCCTTGGCCGCCGCCCCCTCCCCATCTGCCCTGGCCGCCGCCCCTAGGGGTAAACCCTAGGGCGCCCCCTCCCCTCTACTCCCCCTATATAAAGAGAGGCAGAGGGAGGGCAGCCACACACGTTCGTGCCTCGGCGCTGCCCTCCCTCTCCCACATCCATCTTCATCAATTCCGCGGTGCTTGGCGAAGCCCTGCTGGAATCCTCCACTACCATCTTCACCACGCCGTCGTGCTGCCGGTGTCTCCATCAACCTCTCCTTCCCCCTTGCTGGATCAAGAAGGAGGAGACGTCCCCGAGCTGTACGTGTGAAGAACGCGGAGGCACCGTTGCTTCGGTGCTAGGATCTTCGGCGATCTGAATCGCGGCGAGTACGACTCCACCAACCGCGTTCTTGAACGCTTCCGCTTAGCGATCTACAAGGGTATGTGGATCCAACTCTCCCCTCGTAGATGCATCTCCTAGATTGATCTTGGTGAGCGTAGGAAATTTTTTTGTTTCCCATGCAACGTTCCCCAACAGTGGCATCATGAGCTAGGTTCTTGCGTAGATGCTTTCACGAGTAGAATACAAAAGGGTTTGTGGACGTTGATGCTTAGATTGCTTCCCTCCTTAGTCTTTCTTGATTCAGCGGTATTATGGGATGAAGCGGCCCGGACCAACTTTACATGTCCACGTACATGAGACCGGTTCCATCGACAGACATGTGACTTTTGTTGCATAAGATGGCTGGCGGGTGTCTGTCTCTCCTATCTTAGTTGAATCGGAATAGAAAAAGGCGGTCCTTGTAGAAGGTTAAATAGCAACTTAAATATCACCGTTGTGGCTTTGCGTAGGTAAGAAGCGTTCTTGCTAGATACCCATAGCAGCCACGTAAAACATGCAACAACAAATTAGAGGACGTCTAACTTGTTTTTGCAGGGTATGTATGTGATATGATATGGCCAATGACATGATGAGATATATTTGATGTATGCGATGATCATGTTGTAATAGTTAATATCGACTTGCATGTCGATGTATACGGCAACCGGCAGGAGCCATAGGGTTGTCTTTAATTTTTGTATGACCTGCGTGTCAATCATTAAGCGCTTTGTAATGCTTTACTTTATCGCTAAACGGTAGCAATAGTAGTAAGAGCATGGTGGGCGCGCGACAACCCCGATGGCGACACGATGATGGAGATCATGATGATGGGGATCATGGTGTTACGCCGGTGACGATGGAGATCATGCCGGTGCTTTGGAGATGGAGATCAAAAGCACGAGTTGATGGCCATATCATGTCACTTATGATTTGCATGTGATGTTAATCCTTTTATGCATCTTATTTTGCTTAGGACGACGGTAGCATTATAAGATGATCCCTCACTAAAATTTCAAGATAAAATTGTGTTCCCCCCGAGTGTGCGCCGTTGCGAAGGTTCGTCGTTTCGAAGCACCACGTGATGATCGGGTGTGATAGACTCTACGTTCGCATACAACGGGTGCAAGCCAGTTTTGCACATGCAGAACACTCGGGTTAGACTTGACGAGCCTAGCATGTACAGACATGGCCTCTGAACACGGAAGACCGAAAGGTCGAGCATGAGTCATATAGTAGATATGATCAACTTGTAGATGTTCACCATTGACACCACCTCATCTCACGTGATGATCGGACTTGGATTGGTGGATCTGGATCATGTCACGCTCGAATGACCAGAGGGATGTCAATTTGAGTGGGAGTTATAAATAATTTGATTAGGTAATAACTCACTTATCATGAACAATAGTCTAAAATGTCTTTGCAAATCTTTTGTTGTAGATGGCTCGCGCAGTAGCTCCCCTGAATTTTAATGCGTTCCTAGAGAAAGCTAAACTGAAAGATGATGGGAGCAACTTTGTGGACTGGCTCCGCAATCTGAGGATCATCCTCACAGCTGCCCAAAAGGTTTATGTCCTAAGTGCACCGCTAGGTGAACCCCCCGCTCCGGCCTCTGTGGACGTTATGAACGCCTGGCAGACGCGTTCGGATGACTACTCAGTAGTACAGTGTGCCATGTTGTATAGCTTGGAAGGAGGACTTCAAAGGCGTTTTGAACGTCATGGAGCATATGAGATGTTCCAGGAGTTGAAGTTCATCTTTGAGAAGAATGCTAAAATCGAGAGGTATGAGACCACCGATAAATTCTTTGCTTGCAAGATGGAGGAGAATTCGTCTGTCAGTGAGCACTTGCTGAAGATGTCTGGGTACTATACCCGCATAGCTGATCTGGGACTTGTGTTCCCGGAGGAGGCTATCATTGACAGAATTCTCCAGTCACTCCCACCTAGCTACAAGAGCTTCGTGCAGCAGTACAACATGCAAGGGATGAACAAGTCCATCGCCGAGCTGTTTTCAATGCTGAAAGTCGCTGAGGCAGACATCCAGAAGGAGTATCAAGTGTTGATGGTCAATAAAACCACCAGTTTCAAGAAAAATGGTAAGGGCAAGAAGGGTAACTCTAAGAAGGGTGGCAAGGCAGTTGCTAATCCAGTGAAGAAACCCAAGGCTGGGCCCAAGCCAGAAACTGAGTGTTTCTATTGCAAGGGGAACGGCCACTGGAAGCGGAACTGCCCCAAGTATCTGGCAGACAAGAAGGGGGCCAACAACAACAAGCAAGGTATATGTGATATACATGTTATTGATGTGTACCTTACCAACTCTCGTTGTAGTGCCTGGGTATTTGATACCGGTTCGGTTGCTCACATTTGCAACTCTAAACAGGAACTACGGAATAAACGGAGGCTGGCGAAGGACAAAGTGACGATGCGCGTGGGGAATGGTTCCAAGGTTGATGTGATCGCCGTCGGCACGCTCGCTCTTCGATTACCATCGGGATTAGTTATGAACCTGAATAATTGTTATTTAGTGCCTGCGTTGAGCATGAACATTATATCTGGATCTTGTTTATTGCGAGACGGTTACTCATTTAAATCAGAGAATAAAGGTTGTTCTATTTATATGGGTAATATCTTTTATGGTCATGCACCCGAAGTAGGGGGTTTATTCTTATTGAATCTCGATAGTGATGATACACATGTTCATAACATTGATGCCAAAAGATGTAGAGTTGATAACAATAATACCACTTTCTTGTGGCACTGCCGTCTGGGTCATATCGGCGTGAAACGCATGAGGAAGCTCCATGCTGATGGACTTTTGGAGTCTCTTGATTTTGAATCACTTGACACATGCGAGCCGTGCCTCATGGGCAAGATGACAAGGACCCCGTTTTCGGGGACAATGGAACGGGCAAGTGACTTATTGGAAATCATACATACTGATGTGTGTGGTCCGATGAGTGTCACGGCGCGCGGTGGATATCGTTATTTTCTCACCTTCACTGACGACTTAAGTAGATATGGGTATATTTACTTAATGAAGCATAAGTCTGAAACTTTTGAAAAGTTCAAGCAATTTCAGAGTGAAGTTGAGAATCATCGTAACAAGAAGATCAAGTTCCTACGATCTGATCGAGGGGGAGAATATCTGAGTTATGAGTTTGGCAATCACTTAAGAAAATGTGGAATTGTTTCACAGTTGACGCCACCTGGAACACCACAGCGTAATGGTGTGTCCGAACGTCGTAATCGAACCCTATTAGATATGGTACGTTCTATGATGTCTCTTGCCGATTTGCCACTATCGTTTTGGGGATATGCGTTAGAGACAGCTGCATTCACTTTAAATAGGGCTCCATCTAAGTCCGTTGAGACAACACCGTATGAACTGTGGTTTGGTAAGAAACCTAAGTTGTCTTTTCTCAAGGTTTGGGGTTGCGATGCTTATGTCAAAAAGCTTCAGCCAGAAAAGCTCGAACCCAAAGCGGACAAATGTGTCTTCATAGGATACCCAAAAGAAACAGTTGGGTACACCTTCTATCTCAGATCCGAGGGCAAAGTGTTTGTCGCTAAGAACGGGTCCTTTCTCGAGAAAGAGTTTCTCTTGAAAGAATTGAGTGGGAGGAAGGTAGAACTTGATGAGGTTATTGAACCTCTGCTTCAACCAGAGAGTAGCGCAGCACAGAAAGATGTTTTTGTGGAGCCTGCAGAGGTTGAAGAGGAAGCCAATGATGATGATCAAGGAGCTTCTGATCAAGTTACTACCGAACCTCGTAGGTCGACAAGGGTACGCACTGCACCTGAGTGGTATGGTAACCCTGTCTTGGAGGTCATGTTGTTAGACAACGGTGAACCTACGAGCTATGGAGAAGCGATGGTGGGCCCGGATTCCGACAAATGGTTAGAGGCCATGAAATCCGAGATGGGATCCATGTATGAAAACAAAGTATGGACTTTGGAAGTATTACCTGAAGGGCGGAAGGCCATTCAGAATAAATGGATTTTTAAGAGGAAGACGGACGCTGACGGGAATGTCACCGTGTATAAAGCTCGACTTGTGGCAAAGGGTTTTTCACAAGTTCAAGGGATTGACTACGATGAGACTTTCTCACCCGTAGCGATGCTTAAATCCGTCCGAATCATGTTAGCAATAGCTGCATATTTCGATTATGAAATTTGGCAGATGGATGTCAAAACAGCGTTCCTTAACGGTTTTCTTAAGGAAGAGTTGTATATGATGCAACCGGAAGGTTTTGTCGATCCAGAGAATGCTGACAAAGTATGCAGGCTCCAGCGTTCCATTTATGGGCTGGTGCAAGCATCTCGGAGTTGGAATCTTCGCTTTGATGAGGTGATCAAAGCGTTTGGGTTTGTACAAGTTTACAATGAAGCTTGTATTTACAAGAAAGTGAGTGGGAGCTCTATAGCGTTTCTAATATTATATGTGGATGACATATTGCTGATTGGAAACAATATAGAATTTTTGGATAGCGTGAAGGTGTATTTGAACAAGAGTTTTTCGATGAAGGATCTCGGTGAAGCTGCTTTCATATTGGGCATCAAGATCTATAGAGATAGATCAAGACGCTTGATAGGACTTTCACAAAGTACATACCTTGATAAAGTTTTGAAGAAGTTCAAAATGGATCAATCCAAGAAGGGGTTCTTGCCGGTATTGCAAGGTACAAAGTTGAGTAAGACTCAATGCCCAGTGACTGCGGAAGATAGAGAAAAGATGAGTGTCGTCCCCTATGCTTCAGCCATAGGCTCTATCATGTATGCAATGCTGTGCACAAGACCAGATGGCAGCCTTGCCATAAGTATGGCCGGAAGGTTTCAAAGTAATCCTGGTATGGATCACTGGACAGCGGTCAAGAATATCCTAAAGTACCTGAAAAGGACTAAGGAGATGTTTCTCGTTTATGGAGGTGATCAAGAGCTCGTCGTAAAGGGTTACGTCGATGCAAGCTTTGACACTGATCCGGATGACTCTAAGTCTCAAACCGGATACGTATATATTCTCAACGGGGGAGCGGTAAGCTGGTGCAGTTCCAAGCAGAGCGTGGTAGCTGATTCTACATGTGAAGCGGAGTATATAGCTGCCTCGGAGGCGGCAAAGGAAGGTGTCTGGATGAAGGAGTTCATGACAGATCTTGGAGTTGTGCCTAGTGCGCTGAACCCAATGACTCTGTTCTGTGACAACACTGGTGCCATTGCTCTAGCCAAGGAACCAAGGTTTCACAAGAGGACCAGACACATAAAGCGACGCTTCAATTCCATCCGCGATTCAGTCAAGGAGGAGGACATAAACATTTGCAAAGTACACACGGATTTGAATGTTGCAGATCCGTTGACTAAACCTCTTCCACGGGCTAAGCACGATCAACACCAAGACTCTATGGGTGTTAGATTCATTACCTTGTAATGCTAGATTATTGACTCTAGTGCAAGTGGGAGACTGTTGGAAATATGCCCTAGAGGCAATAATAAAAGAGTTATTATTATATTTCCTTGTTCATGATAATCGTTTATTATCCATGCTATAATTGTATTGATTGGAAACTCAAATACATGTGTGGATGAATAGACAGACTTTGTGTCCCTAGTGAGCCTCTACTGGACTAGCTCGTTGATCAAAGATGACCGCGGTTTCCAGGTCATAGACATGAGTTGTCATTTGATAACGGGATCACATCATTAGGAGAATGATGTGATGGACGAGACCCAAACGTTAAACATAGCTTTTGATCGTGTCAGTTATCGCTATAGTTTTCTGCATGTCAAGTATAAGTTCCTATGACCATGAGATCATGTAACTTACTGACACCGTAGGAGTGCTTTGTGTGTGCCAAACGTCGCAACGTAACTGGGTGACTATAAAGGTACTCTACAGGTATCTCCGAAGGTGTCTGTTGAGTTGACATGGATCGAGACTGGGATTTGTCACTCCGTGTGACGGAGAGGTATCTCCGGGCCCACTCGGTAATACATCATCTCAATGAGCTCAAAGTGACTAAGTAGTTAGTCACGGGATTATGTATTACGGTAACGAGTAAAGAGACTTGCCAGTAACGAGATTGAACTAGGTATAGAGATACCGACGATCGAATCTCGGGCAAGTAACATACCGACGAGACAAAGGGAACTGTATACGGGATTGCCTGAATCCTTGACATCGTGGTTCATCCGATGAGATCATCGAGGAACGTGTGGGAACCAATATGGGTATCCAGATCCCGCTATTGGTTATTGACCTGGGAATGTCTCGGTCATGTCTGCATAGTTTCCGAACCCGCAGGGTCTACACACTTAAGGTTCGGTGACGCTAGGGTTGTTAGTGAGAACAGTGCATGGTTACCAAAGGTTGTTCGGAGTCCCGGATGAGATCCCGGACGTGACGAGGGTCTCCGGAATGGTCCGGGGACGAAGATTGATATATAGGTTGAGAGTGATCGGAGTCCGGAAGTGTTCCGGGGAGCACCGGGAAGTCGGCGGATGACCGAAAGGGGTTTTCGGGGTCCCGGAAAGAGTTTCGGGCCTAATGGGCCACAAAGGGGAGACGCAACAGCCCTCATAGGGCTGTGCGCCCCCCCCCCTGGGCCCTCTCCTCATGCGCAAGGGGGGCTGGCCCCCCCTAGGGCTGCCGCACCCCTATGGAGTAGGGGGCAAGGCACTTGGG
>LR738712.1:834372909-834392680 GCA_902687465.1 Secale cereale | reverse complement strand
GGATGACATATTGCTGATTGGAAACAATATAGAATTTTTGGATAGCGTGAAGGGGTATTTGAACAAGAGTTTTTCGATGAAGGATCTCGGTGAAGCTGCTTTCATATTGGGCATCAAGATCTATAGAGATAGATCAAGACGCTTGATAGGACTTTCACAAAGTACATACCTTGATAAAGTTTTGAAGAAGTTCAAAATGGATCAATCCAAGAAGGGGTTCTTGCCGGTATTGCAAGGTACAAAGTTGAGTAAGACTCAATGCCCAGTGACTGCGGAAGATAGAGAAAAGATGAGTGCCGTCCCCTATGCTTCAGCCATAGGCTCTATCATGTATGCAATGCTGTGCACAAGACCAGATGTCAGCCTTGCCATAAGTATGGCCGGAAGGTTTCAAAGTAATCCTGGTATGGATCACTGGACAGCGGTCAAGAATATCCTAAAGTACCTGAAAAGGACTAAGGAAATGTTTCTCGTTTATGGAGGTGATCAAGAGCTCGTCGTAAAGGGTTACGTCGATGCAAGCTTTGACACTGATCCGGATGACTCTAAGTCTCAAACCGGATACGTATATATTCTCAACGGGGGAGCGGTAAGCTGATGCAGTTCCAAGCAAAGCGTGGTAGCCGATTCTACATGCGAAGCGGAGTACATAGCTGCCTCGGAGGCGGCAAAGGAAGGTGTCTGGATGAAGGAGTTCATGACAGATCTTGGAGTTGTGCCTAGTGCACTAAACCCAATGACTCTGTTTTGTGACAACACTGGTGCCATTGCTCTAGCCAAGGAACCAAGGTTTCACAAGAGGACCAGACACATAAAGCGACGCTTCAATTCCATCCGCGATTCAGTCAAGGAGGAGGACATAAGCATTTGCAAAGTACACACGGATTTGAATGTTGCAGATCCGTTGACTAAGCCTCTTCCACGGGCTAAGCATGATCAACACCAAGACTCTATGGGTGTTAGATTCATTACCTTGTAATGCTGGATTATTGACTCTAGTGCAAGTGGGAGACTGTTGGAAATATGCCCTAGAGGCAATAATAAAAGAGTTATTATTATATTTCCTTGTTCATGATAATCATTTATTATCCATGCTATAGTTGTATTGATTGGAAACTCATATACATGTGTGGATAAATAGACAAACTTTGTGTCCCTAGTAAGCCTCTTCAGGACTAGCTCGTTGATCAAAGATGACCACGGTTTCCAGGTCATAGACATGAGTTGTCATTTGATAACGGGATCACATCATTAGGAGAATGATGTGATGGACGAGACCCAAACGATAAACATAGTTTTTTGATCGTATCAGTTATCGCTATAGTTTTCTGCATGTCAAGTATAAGTTCCTATGACCATGAGATCATGTAACTCACTGACACCGTAGGAGTGCCTTGTGTGTGCCAAACGTCGCAACGTAACTGGGTGACTATAAAGGTACTCTACAGGTATCTCCGAAGGTGTCTGTTGAGTTGACATGGATCGAGACTGGGATTTGTCACTCCGTGTGACGGAGAGGTATCTCCGGGCCCACTCGGTAATACATCATCTCAATGAGCTCAAAGTGACTAAGTAGTTAGTCACGGGATTATGTATTACGGTAACGAGTAAAGAGACTTGCCAGTAACGAGATTGAACTAGGTATAGAGATACCGACGATCGAATCTCGGGCAAGTAACATACCGACGAGACAAAGGGAACTGTATACGGGATTGCCTGAATCCTTGACATCGTGGTTCATCCGATGAGATCATCGAGGAACGTGTGGGAACCAATATGGGTATCCAGATCCCGCTATTGGTTATTGACCTGGGAATGTCTCGGTCATGTCTGCATAGTTTCCGAACCCGCAGGGTCTACACACTTAAGGTTCGGTGACGCTAGGGTTGTTAGTGAGAACAGTGCATGGTTACCGAAGGTTGTTCGGAGTCCCGGATGAGATCCCGGACGTGACGAGGGTCTCCGGAATGGTCCGGGGACGAAGATTGATATATAGGTTGAGAGTGATCGGAGTCCGGAAGTGTTCCGGGGAGCACCGGGAAGTCGGCGGATGACCGAAAGGGGTTTTCGGGGTTCCAGAAAGAGTTTCGGGCCTAATGGGCCACAAAGGGGAGACGCAACAGCCCTCATAGGGTTGTGCGCCCCCCCTGGGCCCTCTCCTCATGCGCAAGGGGGGCTGGCCCCCCCTAGGGCTGCCGCACCCCTATGGAGTAGGGGGCAAGGCACTTGGGGGGGGAAACCCTAGCCCCTTGGCCGCCGCCCCCTCCCCATCTGCCCTGGCCGCCGCCCCTAGGGGTAAACCCTAGGGCGCCCCCTCCCCTCTACTCCCCCTATATAAAGAGAGGCAGAGGGAGGGCAGCCACACACGTTCGTGCCTCGGCGCTGCCCTCCCTCTCCCACATCCATCTTCATCAATTCCGCGGTGCTTGGCGAAGCCCTGCTGGAATCCTCCACTACCATCTTCACCACGCCGTCGTGCTGCCGGTGTCTCCATCAACCTCTCCTTCCCCCTTGCTGGATCAAGAAGGAGGAGACGTCCCCGAGCTGTACGTGTGAAGAACGCGGAGGCACCGTTGCTTCGGTGCTAGGATCTTCGGCGATCTGAATCGCGGCGAGTACGACTCCACCAACCGCGTTCTTGAACGCTTCCGCTTAGCGATCTACAAGGGTATGTGGATCCAACTCTCCGCTCGTAGATGCATCTCCTAGATTGATCTTGGTGAGCGTAGGAAAAATTTTTGTTTCCCATGCAACGTTCCCCAACATTGTCTGTTTCATTTGAGGAGTTCTTCCAATTTTTCAATCAAAAGGCCCTCGATAAGTTAACGATCACTTGCTGCTGTTTGTAAGTACTACTTCTGTCATTAAGTCTCTATATATAGCTCAGCTCTTTCATTGCATGTATATATATAATTATCCTCACTATATTGTGCACATTGAAGATCGCCGAATGCAGAAAAGCTGATATCTATGATATTAGGTTCATTAACCCAAATCTCATAGATGATTAGTAGGTTAAATTTCATGCCAAAGAAGCCGAGGCCAACTTGCTACGATCGTTGGTAATAAATTCAAAAAAGATAAAATATTCTTTCCTTACAACTTCAAGTGAGTGTTACTGTCTTGTGCATATTCGGTTTCCCTTAATTATTACTCGAGGTTATAGTAATTAATGTAATTAATGAGTTATATGCATGCATGCGCAGTTTCCACTATATTCTCCTAGAGATTAAGGTGGTGTTTGGTTCTCTAGTCTTAGGACCTTTTCTAGTCCCTGGGACTTTTTAAAAAAGACTCTCAAAGAGGTACTTCTAAGAACTTTTAGCAAAAAGTCCCAAAAAAGTCCCACCATGTTTGGTTTGCTAGGGACTTTTTCTAGTCCCAAGACAAAAAAATCTCTGCAACCGAACACCCCCTAAGCTTGAGCAGGGACTAGTAATCGTCTTAGACTCGAGACGAAAAGATTCCAAGGACTATGCCGACATGTCTAAAATGCTCGACAAGTAAGTCCAATCGATCATATCGCACCATATTGGCAACTTTGTTCATTTCCTGATATAAAATAATTGTTTTCTTTGTCTTGCAGGGTTTGAAAAGCATTCACCCAAAAAGCTCCGGCACTGCTACGGGATCTATGATGGAATTACCCGAAAGTAAGTACTACTAGTTAGCTACTTTCATCATTGCCATTTATAATGCTTAATTATCAGTTTGATTGACCTCTATTTCTCGTAAAGTGCTTGTGGCAGGAAGTCGGGAATAATTACTGTGGATACTATGTCTGCGAGTTCATCTACAACGAGACGGCTAAGAATAGATGGGGCTACTCTAAAAGACAATATGAAGTGCGTAAGCAAAAATATACACAATTTTATTTTATTACCATCATTTCTTTTGAGTCTCATTCATATATATGTATTGACCCCCTTTTTCAAATTAGACATGGAAGATGCGGGATGAACTCTTACCAAAAGATCGCATGCGAGCAATTCAAGAGGAATTGGCGGGATTCTTTCTTGACCACGTCATCAATAAAGCCGGAGAATACCATGTGGAAGTTGAGTTAAGATGTTAGGGTATTGTAAGAGATCTTACATATTATATATATATTTTAAATGGTTGTGTACTCCTGGGAGTACGTACTCCCGCTCCTCATATACCATATAGATGAATCTTTTATACATCTTTATTATTTTTAATATCTTCATTAGTAATTATTAGATACCCCAGAATGATTTTCATGAAAAAATTAATGCGAGTATACATATTTTAAATGTTTACGTATATACTGATGTGTTTGTACGTGAAAAATATATATTACAAAAAGTACGTCGCAGATGATATTTTTTCAACAAAACTCGTATTGGGGTATCTTAGAATATTTAATGAAGTATATTGAGAATGATAAAGAGGTATAATTAATGTGTATATGATGTATATTGAGGATGTGAGTACATACTCTCAGGAGTACAGAAGAAGAGTTCTACGAAAACTTGTTGTTCGACCAATCTCTCAGAGAAGAAGAGAGGTCGATCATCACTTCTCTCTGTATATGTTCATGACGATCTTCTGTACTTAATGGTTTTCTTCATTTGCTTACTAGCTAGCGTGTCGAATCCTGTCGATCTATACGTATAGTACGTAGCGTCGACAAAGCACGGAGATAAAAGAGGACAGTTCTCTCTATTAGCTAGCTAACACAATATATGAAACCCCTAAATTAACCCTACAAAACCCCCCAAACCCCCTCCTCTTTTAGAAAAAAAATACAAAAACCCTAGCACCTGAACTGCTGACGCGTGGACGTTTATTTGTCCTGGTTGGTGCTACCAACCGGGACAAAATATCCCCCTACCTGGGCAAGCCGCAGTGGCCACGTGGAGGCCCATCTGTCCCAGTTGGTACAAAAACCGGGACTAAAAATCTTGGGAATTTGAATCGACCGTTTAGTCCTGCTTATCCAACCGGGAAAAATGGACCTTACAAATCGAAACATATGGCCATTATTCTACCGGTGATAGTTTTTTCTTTCTTTATGCAGGCGTACGCGACAAGAGAAAGAGAAGATAAACATCAGGGGAGCTGCTAAGATTACGATTCTATCTCTATCTAGTCCACATAAATCGAAACGACCAAGCAGTAGCTGCACCAGAGCCGCCCTCTTGGCCTATAAATATAGGAGAGAGACGCCGCAAGGCTGCCGCCATTCACCAACGCACACATCCATATTCACCAACACACAAATCCTCAGGCACATCCATTCACTCCATCTATATCGCCCACGCAACGCAAAATTAAGGAGCAGCCGGAGCTGAACGCGATTGCATCTGGCCGAGGCGCACGGCGGCTACACGCACCTGAAGATATAAGACGTAACGCATGGCGGAGGTCGACTGACAAGCTGATCTTCCGGTAGGTAAAATTACCAACAAACTCTCTCTTATCCTCCATGCGTGCATGCAGAACATCATGGTGGAGGAGCTGTCCATCCACACAAAGGAGGGCCTCGCCGAGTGCACGGAAATGGCGGTGGCGAGATGTACTTGTGCCATGTCTCTTTCTGCTCTTCACCGAGCCTATTATCATCGCGTGCCATCTTTGACTCGGGAGCAGCCGGAGCTCGAGAACGACACGGCCCAACCGCTAGCCCTGATGCTCTATCATGAACGCGGCGAATAGGTCCTGGTGTACAGGTCGCGGTGTACAGGTCTCTAGTGTACAGGTCCATGGCGTCTCGATCGCCGTGAACGGATCTAGCATTTTGCTTCCCGGAGAAGACAACGTAGCCCGAGACTTGCCTTTCCCTTCATATTGTACAAGTTCTCGACGGAATCAGTGTCTGCAACGACGCGGCCCACGGCTGGCTCCTCCTTCATGAGGCGCACGTCCCTGACAGATAGGTCAATGGCGAACAAATCACAGGCGTACAGGTTTTGCACCATGTTCTTGGAGGAGACGGTGTGGAGGAACCGGAGCTCACTGACGATGTAGCCCGAGACTCGCATCTTCCTTCATGACGTACAGATCCTTGTTCGAACCGGAGTTTGCAACGACTCTATACAAGACCAGTCCCTCCTTCAAGAGGCGCACCCACCACGGCGAACAGGTCCTTGGCATACAGGTCTATGGCATCACCGGCACACAGGTCACCCTTCCGCATAGCATCAGCCCAAGGCGACGCGACTTCTACAACGCCACTTTCCACGGCCCCGTGAGGCGGCGCTTTTTCCTAGGCGGACCGCCAAATACTTGCATCTAGCCGAGATAAGGCGCCTACCACCCCGGCCACGCCAATGTGAGCGCGCACATATTTTTACACTGATGCCGGTCTCCCTAAGCCACTACTCCCGCAAGGAGCATCCCCTTGCATACCCCGACAAAGATATTGGTCGTCGAGAAGTCCGCGCCGAGCGCGACCCATGCTACACCAACACGAACTACTCTATCGCCGCCGAGACCGACAAGGCACGACGGCAAGGGCTGGCGCGGCCACCGAAAGGCCATGCTATATGCGGCGCGTGTACCGACGAGGACACGGGCTCTGTGCCGCCCACACAAACACCACCATCATGATGCATGGAGAACGGAAACCAAACACGACGAAGACGACCACACAGCTCAATCAGAGGTATCCCGCAGAGCAACCCGCGGGAGTAATTAACCGGGAGCCTTCCGAGGCCCTGGGAACCAGGAGACCGCAATCGCCATGGTCAGGCTGGCCGTGCTAGTAGGCCGCGGAGCGCATTTGTTTTCTTTTCGGGATCTTGTAATTTTATTTCTCCACTAAGATTAATAAAATACTTGTTTCCCGTTCCTTTTTCTTTGTGTACTATGGTATAGTGGCACGCCCGCACATTTACTTTCCCCTTTCCCGGCGCAAGAGAGAAATACAGTCCCTTTCCCTTCTCCCAGAGGCCTAGATATTTTTCTCCTGTAAAACAATATGATAAGATATTTTAAGATAACGTTAGTACAATGTTTGCCTCCTTATTCACTTCTCCTAGGCATCGCAACTAATGTTGTCTTATGCTAAATTTGTGTCAACGGGAAGACCGGGACGATGCAAAAAGGGTGTACTCGACTTGATCGAGTGAAGGAACACCAAGCATTTATGAGGTATGCAACTAGAGTTTGTTGTTGCATCATTGTTTAACTAAAATGATCCTAACTTTTTTCCTCCTTTCTGAAGGTCGCGCATTGCGTTTCTCAAGGAGGAACAAGTGCATGAGTTGGTCTTTCAAGCTGCTTATGCCTATCACGTCACCGCTGTTACCCTGGAAGTGATCACCATTTGGAGGGGAAATGATGATTCTCTACTTTTTTTATCCATCTATGGCATGTATTACGAAGAAGCACTTTGGTGCTTGTCTAGTGTATATGAGGACTGTGTGGCCTATGTTATGAGATATGAGGTTGCCATGAGAGACATCCATTATCATGATTAAGCACTACATAAACTGATACAAGGCGCACTTTGACATAAGTTGCTAGCGGCTTATTGAAGTAGTTTTGATGTATCAAAAATTGCTTGAAATAGTTCTCTTAGCTTTCGATGTGGAGTTGGTCTCTATGTCAATTAGCACGACGGGTCATCTAGTTGATTATAAAGTAATAATAGAATCGGTAGAACAAGGACTATGACCAAATTAAATATTTTTCTAGAAGAGCTTTGGCTCGGAAACTAAAGGAAATAAGAAGCTACTACAAGAAAATGATTGTTTGCTTGGTTCTCAATTAAAGATCGAAGAAAGAATTATTAAAAGGATCACTTCAAGAAGGTTCCCTGGCTATCCTGAAAGTCAACGTGTGTGCCCCAATCCCTGTGTATTGTATGATGTATGCAACATTAGCTCTATTGTGGTATATTTAATTGTACCCTTGAACGTCTTTGTTGCATCCATTTTCATTATGAATCTTCCGTGGTAAGCCTATTATAGATGGTTTTCGGTGAGTCGTATACTACAAATGGTGTTAGATGACCATATTTTTCAAATATAGTATAGACACAGACACTTATATATACGCACGTACACTTATTCCTATGAACATATGCATATATACACCCTACCATTGTGAGTGAGAGACCGAGCCGACAAATCATCTTTGGGATTGATGAATTTGCCACAAACACATTCGTAGTCAACGGGGACATCTCTTCCCACTAAACACACATAGCCGAAAGGTCTGAAATAACTCCAGAAAAAGGCAAGCAACATTGTCTAGAACCGGAACACTGGTGGGCTGGGGATACAATTGTCCTCCTAACCATCCAATCATAGATTGCTTTGCTGCTAAATGACCACTTCAATAATAGTTCTAAACTGAACATAAAAAATACGAAGGGAAATTTGACTCCTCAAACACTCTTGGACTCTCTCTTTAGTTACCAAAAAAAGCATAGTCTTGTACTCTAGAATTCTCTATCAAGTTATTTGTTTGATTCTTATAATTTTAAATAGTCGAGAAAATTTCAATTTTTATAGATATTTAAGGATACTATAAACAAAGATACATATGAATACAATACAATAGATGACGAAGAGCATAAATTAGTTTCCAAATTAATGTAATATTATCGGCTTCCTTAGACTTGTCCTGAAATTCTATGTAACAAAATATATATCAAAACATGGCAGACAAAACTGATTTGCAACGTGATAGTACTTAGTACAAGAAAGTATATTTTTATAATAAATATAATAGCTACATGTCAAGAATGCATTTTACTATCTCTAGTTATATATAAAAAATGCCATAATATATTATATCAAAAGTTACACTAGAATAAAGTGACTTGCATTTAATTTGAATGTGAATCATGTCTAAATAAAAAAGTTTATTATAAATATTAGTGATTATTTTAAAAAATTGGCTCACTGCATGTCAAAAAACGGCTGTACTAGTTCCCTTATAGAATTTCTCTATTTATATTTTATCGCACACAAGTCAACTTGAAATCAGCTATTCTAGAAGAACTTAAACGAGAGGCGACGTCTTTAAGGGGGCAAATTGATGAGGTGATGGAGTGTATAGATATGTTGTCTGTTTTTTCAACGTGTGACACTGGATTTTTCTTTGCAATGTAAGTAATTATATAAATGTACATGTTTTTCTAAAACCAATGAGAAGTAGAGGTCAGAGGTCCGATCTCATACTCGCTAATATTGGACAAAAGATACTAAAACAATTTATGAGGAGAATTTATAGTTGCTTGAAGGGGTGAAGAAGCATGACAGATCTATGCCGTAAGGGATTGCGATTTACTGTTACATATGGTTTTGAGTAAAATTGTTCCTAATGCTAAATGCCCTCTTTTTTTTTTCTTTTGTGTGAAGGAGGAGTGTCCGGTTCCTGGAGGGGGCAAACAAATGTATCAGCTGGTCATTCAAGTACCTCATGCCTATTACCTCGGTTGTTGCTGTCCTGAAGGTGACTCGTTAGAGAATTCGATTGGTTGCTCTGTGGAATTTGTTGCATGTATGTAGTTTTATGGAACAAGCAATCTAATGGCTTGCAGAAGAATGGGACGGTATTTTTGCCTTAATGTTATGTGATGAGACTACTATTTATTATGTCAGCCACCATGTAAGGCATCATTTATCATGTTTGAACGCTATATGTAATGCTCTGCCAGCGGCCTCCCGTTCAAGCTGCAGATATCTATTAATGATCACTCGTAGAGATGAATGAGACTGTTTTTTTATCTGGCCTTCTTGCAGTAATAGTGAATTGGGAACTTTTTCTCAATACTTCCAATTTTTTGCGCCTTTTCACTTGCATGTTCAGACACTGATCTTTCTAGTACCCATATTGCAGTGATTCGACAACAACAGCAACAACAACACAAAGTTTGGTGTTGCTTAGAGAATGCATCTGCTGTTGGGGCTTGTTTAGGCATGTAATTGCAGTGAGAATTCACTCATCACATTATTTGGGCGAAAGGACTTTCTAGTACTAGCATTTTACTTAGTTTTTGGTTTTGTGCTTTTAAAAGATCAGAAGTGTTCATATATTTTATAAAGTATATCCTAGATATGAATGCTGGTTCGCATAACACATAGTTCTGCTATGTTGATGTCGTTTGAACTACATCGGTATTTCCCCAAAAAGGAAGGGATGATACAGCACAACTATGGTAGGTATTTCCCTCAGTGATGAGACCAAGGTTATCGAACCAGTAGGAGAACCAAGCAACACTATGTTAACGGTACCTGCATAGTTTTAATTAGATAGATTGTAAGATGGGTTGTCAATCCCCCCGGGTAATAGATCGCTAAATAGATAGATTGATAGATGCTAATAGAATAACGACAAATAAAACTCAGCGAGGTATTTTTGGGTTTTTCATAATATAGATCTGAAAATAAAAGCAAATAAAAATAGATCGCAAAGGCAAATAATAGATCGGAAGGCAAATAAGATAAACAATAGACCCGAGAGTCGTAGACTTCACTAGTGGTCTTCTCTCAAGAAATAGCACACGGTGGGTAAACAAATTACTGTTGGGCAATTGATAGAACATCGAATAATTATGATGATATCCAGGCAATGATCATTATATAGGCATCACATCCAAGATTAGTAGACCGACTCATGCCTGCATCTACTACTATTACTTCACACATCGACCACTATCTATCATGCATCTAGTATATTAAGTTCATGGAGAAACGAAGTAATGCACTAGGAACGATGACATGATGTAGACGAGATTTGTTCATGTAGGAATAGGCCCCATCTTATTATCCTTAATAGCAACGATACATGCATGTCTTGCTGCCCCCTCTGTCACAAGGAAAGAACACCGCACGTTCAAACCCATCACAAAGCACCACTTCCCATGGTAGGAAAAAAAATGATCTAGTTGGCCTAACTAAACCAAAGATTCAAAGAAGAAATACGAGGCTATAAGTAATCATGCATATAAGAGATCAAAGGACTCGAATAACTTTCATGGATATAGATATGATCATAAACTCAATGCTCATTAGATCCTAATAAACACACCGCAAAAAAGAGTTACATCAAATAGATCTCCAAGAGACCATTGTATTGAGAATCACAAAGAGAGAAAAAGTCATCTAGCTACTGACTACGGACCCGTAGGTCTATGATGAACTACTCATGCATCATCAGAGAAGCACCAATGAGGATGATGAACCCCTCCGTGATGGTGTCTACATTGGATTTGGTGGTTCTGGAACTTGCGGCGGCTGGAAAAAAATTGTTGACTCACCTAGGGTTTCTGGAATATTTGGTGATTTATAGAGCTCAGAGGTGGTGCGGGAGGCAGCCGGGATGGGCATGACCCACCTGGGTGCTCACTACACCACAACACAGATGTAAGGGCAGGAAAACATCCGGGACAAGGCACTTACAGGGGCAGTCAAACTGCCGGGAATGTTTTTCTCCCGGCAGATAGAACTGCCACAAGAATGGCTGCCGGGGATTATAATTCCCGGCAGATAGGGATGTGCCGACAGTTTTTACGCCATCATGCTCAAATTTCTCCCGGCAGTTCCCGACAGATATTTTTTGCCAGCAATCAATAGCTTTCCCGGCAGATGATGGGCCAGTGGTGCCAAGTATCCCAATTAATAAGGCTATTACACTCTGGTATTACATTTATTTCACATTTACATACATGCCCCAATTCAAAAGATGACATCCATTCAAATAAAAGCAAAAGGATTATGCAGATGCACATCGCATATATATTATAGTCTGATCATTAAACATTTTACAATGTATGCAATTCATTGATTACACATGAGGACTTCCCTCATAATTTAGCATCTGTAGTCTCTAGACATCCGACAGTACAAGATGTAACAAACACAAAGAGTAAAACCTGTAAGTTCTTCTGTGTGAGCTCAGGGCATATGGTTACGGCAAGGCGTCTTAACAAATCTTACAGGAACATTTTCAACCTGCACAGGAAGACATCAAATCACAAGTCATGTATTAGAAAACATTATATCCATTACATTAATTACGATACTCAGAATCTACAAAGGTGCACCGCCCAACATTTTCTCGACCAATTTCCCTCCAAGGCATTGAGTGAATATTCGATTTAATAAAAAAGATAAAAAAATGTCCACAGTTTGGTGTTAGGTTTAACACAAAAGAACATACAGAGTTTTCTTAAAGGCATATATCATGTTATTCTGGTGTGAGCTTTTGAGAGGTCAGAGGAAATAAAAGAACATTTTCAATGCTACTTTATATAGAGAGAAAAAGACAAGTCAGATATCAGAGAGCCGTACAAAACACTCTCTCACCAATCAGATCGCAAAGTAGTATCATGATTCCTGAAGAACACACACACAAATAAACTAGATTGCAAGTAAAGACCAACCTGTAACCATTGCAGTCATAGATACAGAAAATTAATCAAGAAATTCCATAGTTTACTATGTAAAACTTTACTGCCGATTAAAAGTTTACTTCTCAAATCTTTACCTAATAATAAAAGACGTAGGCTTTCATAGTTCTCCATCCGTCATGTTTTTATGTCCGTTGATTTTGTATTAACCATAAAGATCGATGGTGGAGATTAAAAGATCTATGTAGTGGATCAGACCAGAATAGGAAAAAAAGATTTCATGACACGTCCAATTCGATAGAAAGAAAAAGGGCGACTACTAGGCGCTGGTCGACCAGCCCAATATTTCGGCCGGTCGCAGCGCAGCCCTTCGATCCCTCTGTGTCTAACCGTTCGATCGGTTTTGTTCCCCACACGCCTCACCCCTCGCACCCCCTCCTCTGAGAAAAACATGGCGGCCCGCCCTCTCGCCACCGCGTCCCACAGAGCGAATTCCTGCCCTCCTCGTTCGTCTCGTCCCCGACGCTCGTCGTCGAATCAAACCTCCGACGCTCGCGGCCATCAAATGCAACAAAAAAATCCGATGGTGCCGTATCAACATTTACATGGCCTTCCCCTGATTCATGGTAGCAGCAAAAACTGTAACATAGGTATCAATCCTGAACACCATGGTAGCAAAAATTGTCAACATATGTATCAAGCCTGAACACCGTAGTAGCAAAAACTATCAACATATGTATCGATCCTGAACACCGTAGTAGCAAAAATTATCAACATATGTATCGATCCTGAACACCGTAGTAGCAAAAACAGTCAACAACCTGAACACCGTAGTTGCAAAAACAAGAATGGTTGCAGCAAAAACACATAGCAAAAACGGTGGTAGCAGAACTGGTACTCTGGTTCAACCCAAACAAACATGATAGCAAAATTTTGGGTTGGTTCCAACAAAAATCAATCATGATGGTAGCAAATTGGTACGCTGGTTCCAGCAAAACACAACCGTGGTAGCAAAAAAAAAGAATGGTTCCAGCAAAAAAAAAAAAGACAATGGTAGCAAATATTTGGGGCTCCTTCCTGCAAAAAAAGTACCTCGCCGGATCTCCCACACTTGTTGCCGTGGTTTCAAACGCCCTGAACGCCGGCTGCCGCAGCTCTCCAACACTTGTCGCCACTGTATCCAGCACCGATGGGTGCTGGTTGCAG
The DNA here is from genome assembly GCA_902687465.1 of Secale cereale. NCBI lineage: Eukaryota > Viridiplantae > Streptophyta > Magnoliopsida > Poales > Poaceae > Secale > Secale cereale. The sequence continues at coordinate 834,379,146 of LR738712.1, read as the reverse complement.
CACTTGTAGCCGTCGTCTTCAATCCTGTGGCCACTGTCCCAGAACCGGGTAGCGTCGGTCCTAGCACCAAGCGGCACCGGTTCTAGCTTCGGCACCGGCACCCGGTCGCCCACTCACCCCCGCCCCCTGAAGGCTTGCAGGACTGGACGACGTTTTGCAACAAAAAGCTCCGCAGAGGCGCAGTCCGGCTTGTTTGCATGAAGGCAGGGGGGATGGATGGGGGTGGAAGAGGGGAGTTTGCAGCGGCTCGTGAAGTGACAATGGCGGCCAGCGCGATCTATCACAAGGGAAAGCGAGGAGTGGGGAGAGGATAAGAGCCACGATTGGGAACGAGGCAGGGGAACTCTCCAGATAGTACTGGATAGAGATTAGAGAATAATGTGCGTCTGGCCCACTAGACATGTGTCTAGCGTAGAGTACTAAGAGACACGCGATATTAGTTAATCCGACGCGCGGCACGCGACCGGCCGAACGCTCGGCCGGTCCGCCGTATACAAACATTTCCCAAGAAAAAGGTACCTGAGCGAACGTTGCATGTAGGATGTCCCGATCGATATAATAGGAAACTGTAGAAAGAAGGTAACTGAGCGGTGCACGTAGTATGAAATAAACTGGGAAACAATCCAAGCACATGCACGATCTTAGGGAAACAATCCCATATAATTGGATCGGCTCCCTTCGTCCGGTTCACGGGTCTAAAAAGGCCTTCACGCTGGCGCGACGAGGGGCTCCCATAGGACACCCCCGAAGGGCAGAGGCGACGTCGTGGAGGACGCTCACCAGCAAGGATTTCCTATTGGTTTGTGATGGGTCGAAGACACTTTGGGCTGTAAACTGGGTCGCTATGGTGAACGGCGGCGCTGGGCCACGAGACACTGCCGATCCTGATGTCCTGCCATGAACGGAAGCGACCCGGTCGGCATTCGGAAACTGCCAGAGGCAACAGTGCAAAGAGCGGCGGCGTTGTTAGTCATGCTGTTGGTCCTGGCATTGCACAGCTCGTCGGTGTGGCCTACGTGGATGCCTCCAACATGAACAAAGGCCGAGGACGGCAGCCACTCGCCGGTGATGCAGACCGTGCACCTCGCCTCCCTCCTCGGCGACTGCTGGAGCGTCTCGACGCGGCTAGACTTCAGGAACGAGGCATCCGACCCCTAATCTCTCTCTGAGACAGCACTATGAGATGGATCTTGCCACCATGGAAGTGTATAAGCGCGGAGCCAGCTTGATCAGGATGGTGTCGCCGCTATCTACAGAGATTTCCTCATGGCTCACGCTTTTTTTACTTCGCTAGCTGCATGTTCCTGGCTGCTCCGGTGGCTGATGCGCAGGGTGCTGCTCCGGTGAAGCTAGCTGGCGCTCAGGCTCAGGCGTGCGCATGCGTCCGTTGGTTTCATTGGCCTACGCCCGATCCACGCAGGTTACTATGGCGCATGCTCACGACGACCTGCTGGCTCGCAACCCCGGTGTGGTTTCTGTGACGTCCGTGTTGTGCTCCGGTCGACAGCTGTGCGTGCGTGACGTGGGTACGTTGATATGCGACGGCACGATGTGCGTTCCATGCATAGATGAAGCGGGCAGTTGTAGGTACATCAAGCTGCTGGGGATGGTGCTAGAGTAGGATATTTCACATTAGTATTTTGGTCTGCAAATGCAGAGGCATTAGAATTTGTGGTGCAGGAGCTTCAAAACAACAAGGGGAATTAGGATTCACGACAACACATTCGTCTATTATGATTTTCTCTGCTAATATGAAATTATTTAGCCCCAAAATTCTATTCCTCTTGAGAGAGCGAAAATATTTAAGACTATAGTCTATGGATGTTGACAATTTGATTACAGCGGGACCGGCGAAGCAAGTACACCGTTGCTCTTAGATTCAGGGCAACACCAAACTTCAGTCAGAAGAACATGATCAGGTAGGGAGCTTCCTACAACATTAGATATGAGAAAGTTTGGTGTTAACCAGTGCCGCCCCCACTTTGGCCCACCCCTCCGCACCATCCTTCATAACCTCACTTCTCGCTCACGTGCGATCACTTTATATCAACGCTATCGCAGAAGGGCGTGGTAGACTGGACGGACAAAAGACTCTTGCACAACCAGTTTCAGTTTCATGTCTGAGCCTTGGAACTTCTCAATTTATTATGTTCAATGCTCTCCACTAAATAACGATACAGATATAGGCCAAAAAGATACCATTTTGATATTAGTTCGTCTTACTTTGGCAAAAAATCGTTAATCTTTTTACAAAATGCAGAAACAGTACCAATTTCACCACAGTATGTGAATTTGACAAAAGTATGACCTTACGGGTTACTTTTTGTAGAATTTATGAAAACTGCTAGACAGATTTGTTAAACTATATATATGATGGGCTTTGAAGTTTATGATTTTCATATAATAGTCAGCGAACAAACAGTGCCGCGCATGCCGGAAGGCCTTGGGTCGGTTGTGCGCAAAGCGCCCATTCCTATGTAAGTCGCGTGCCAAATCAATATTGTTAGATTTATTATAAAATGTAGTTTGACAGTATATATATTTGGTATTGTAGATGTTGATATTTCTCAATATCAATTTGGTCAAAATAGAGATACTTTGACTTCAGACAAAACTTATATGAGAACAAAAAAAGACCAGAGGGATTATATCACTACATTATATTTGCTACAATTATCTTCTTTTGTTGCACTGCCTGATATAATCTTGCTTACATTGATATATCGCTACAGTATATTCCAATGAAACTTTGTTCAGTTCGACTGGTCATGACTGTAAATTATAAGCGTTAGCCTTGCCAAACAAACCAAATGATCCAATAAGTAAATGCATCAAGAAAATTAGTGCAAAAAGTTGAATTAGTGGATGTGATTCCCGTTCTTAATTCAAATTTGTTTCTCATTTGTTGATATTGAGTTGCCTTTCAGATCACCTTGGTCAAACATATATGAGCCTTCTTTAGAAGATGGGACAGTTCCCTCAGAAGAGATGATGAATCTTGAAGTCAGAGCAAATGAAGTTTTCTTTGTCTACCGTGATCAATAAGATTCATATTTTATTTACTTTACCTTTTTGGATGGCGTTGCCTCGGTTATGCGCAAAGCATCCGTTCTGATGGAAGTCGCGCCCAGGAGGGTGTCGATGTTCATTAGCCACCTCGCGTCAAATTAAATTCATTACCCTGGGATTGACCACATTTGGATTCAATATCAGTAGATGCATAATGTGCTCATCGTCGGTGAGGGCCGGAGGAAAGATAAGCGGCAAGTGGGCATCATGTTGAAATAGAGGACGTGGAATGCAACTGTTTGTGGAGGGGCACTTCAGTCATGCTCGTTGGTTTTGTGGGAAAAAATCTTCCGTTGCAACGCACGGGCAAGTTTGCTAGTAATGATAAAAATATGTATTAAAGTGTAGTATCTTGGACCTTCAATCTCACAACACTGTAAGAGCAGTATACCGGACTTTCATCTTACAACACTGTTATGTATGGCCTTGTTAGAGTGGAAGAACTAGACAAGACATTCAGGATGTCTTGTCAGATGGAAATGGTACGGCCTTGCTCCAGTTTACGCAGCAATACAATACGGCTTCGCTTATCTAGTTCACTATAACTAGAATCCACCATTATAAGAGCATCTCCAACAGGCGCCGAACGCGGCGCACGCTAAAAACTGCTTTGCCGCGCGCCCATCGCCTGGTTTGGCGCGGCGCGCAGTGCTAACTCCAGCAGCCGCGCTAAAATGCAGCGCGCGCCGCTTCAGCAGCGCGCAAAAAATGCAGCGTGCGCGACTCGTCGGGGCATTGCATATATGGCATTTTGAACACAAAATGAAGTTGAAACATTCAAAATGCAATGAACATGACATATAAAATTTCACACAAACAAGTTGATGAAGAAAAGTTCATGCGCACAAGTTCAAAATCATGCCCACAAGTTCATCCAACCAAGTTCAAAATGCAAATCAAGTTCAATACACAAATGAAAGACACAACATTCCTCGTCCTCGTCTTCATCCTCGCCCTCATCTTCGGAAGACGATTCTTCCGCCTCCGAAGATGAATCTTCCTTCCTCTCCTCATCGCGCACCGCATCACGTGAAGCTCCGACAGTGTTGGCAAGATCTTCAATGGCATCTTCATGGGAATGTGTGCGAGGAGGCACATCGAAAGACATTCCGCCCATGGCAGCCGGAGGTGCACCCATGCCTCCCATGAGAGATGCAAAACTCATGCCTCCCATGGTGGCCATAGCGTCGGGGGGTGCTCCAAAGCCAGCCATGCCTCCCATTGCACCTAAACGGCCCACGGTACCTACGAAGCCACCCATGCCACCCATGGCGCCGAGGCCACCGCCACCCATGGCGCCGAGGCCACCTCCGCCCATTGCGCCGAGGCCACCGCCACCCATGGCGCTGAGGCCACCGCCATCCATTGCGCCGAGGCCACGGCCACCCATTGCACGAACCATGGCTCTTTTTTGGATCAAGATTTCTTCACGGGCAAGATTGACATACTTCTTTTGCGCCGCATTGAGGTTAGATGTGTCCAAGAAGAACAAGTGTTTCTCCCATACCAACAATCTAGTTCGCTCCTCATTGCTCACCTTCCTCTCCTCCAAAGCCACCTTCCTCTCCTCGGCCGCCACCCTCCTCTCCTCGGCCGCCAACCTCCTCTCCTCGGCCGCGGCATCTTGGTTCCTTGCTATTTTCCTCACCTCGTTGGCTTCTTTTCTTGCCTTCACAATAGCTTCTATAGCATTATTTAGCTCATCATCTCCTTTCCTCTTCTTCTTTTCGGTTTTGTCTTTCTTGCACCCATCCAGTCGCTTTGGCTTCGAGTATGAAACCGAGTTGGGTGTGGGGCTTGTCTTGCCGTCATCACTTGATGCATCATCCTCCTCCTCATCATCATCCAACTTAATAGTTCGCTTGCGTTTGTTGCTCAAATGCAAATCATCCAAACCTTCACGCTTCTTCCATTTCTCATCATCCTTCAACACGTTATAGCAATGGGGCAAGGTAAAGACCCTTCCTTTCTTCATCTTCCCCTTCTTGGTTGTCCTCTCCTCTTCTTTGAACAAGTTTTCGCAATGTTGTACTAAATGAAAACAAAGCAAGTTAGCACCAACAACAAGTATGATGAACATGTATGATGAACATGTATGAAATGCCACTTACTCTATCGTCCTCATTTTTGCCACTTGGGTTCAACTTGTCAACCACCTTTTGACAGGCCGCCCACCTTTGACAATGCGAGTTGAATGTCGACCATCAGGACCGAAGTGATCTCTCGGAGCGGTCAATTCCACTCAAGTTGTGAACATCAAAGTGTTCTTTCATCCGCCCCCAATTAGCATCTCTCCTTTGATCACCTCCAACGGATGGATCCCTCGACACTTGCAACCAAGTATTGCATAGTAAGATGTCATCGACATTGGTGTAATTGCCCGCTCTTCCTTTCGGTGCGTCGACAATGCCCTCACCCTCCTCGTCCACCTCGAACTCATGGTCTTCGAAATGCATGTCATTGGTTTGAGACCAATGCGAATTGTTGGAGCCAACACCCATCGTTGACATGTATGCATCATCATTGAGACTACAAAGTTTTTTGAACAATGCAAATAAGCTATCTATATGTGAATGCATTGAAAAAAATAACAAAAAAATGAAAAGTTGGAATTTTTTTTACCTTGGGGGCATTTCGTCGAACATGTTGTGCGCGTCGGCCGCCGGCTCAACGAGTGAGTTCGCCGGCGCTTCGGTAGCCGCCGCGCCCGTCGCATGCCCTGCAAGCTTCTTCCTCCTCGCCTTCGAGGTGTCGGAGCCATCCGCCGCCTTGTTTTTCTTCGCCGATGTCTTGCCCTTCTTTGGCCGCGCCGCATTGGGGAGCTTTGATGAGTAGGGGGCGGCGGCTCGGGCCGGCGCCGGTGCGACGCCACCCGCCGCCAAGGTCAGTCGCGGCGGCATAAAGAGGCCGCGCGCGAGGCCGATGGTCGGAGATGCACCGGCGGAAGACGAACTCCCATCTTCTCCTATTATTGCCATTAACACATGCACCCCATCCCTTTGCAATAGCTCGCCGCAACGCACAAGATGGCGGCGCGAAGACGAGGCGTGACGCGTGCTACTCCTGCCATGAGTTGCCGGCCGAGGTGCCGGAGATGCACTGGCGGAAGACCAACTCCCATCTTCTCCTATTTTGGCCATTAACAAATGCACCCCATCCCTTTGCAAT
>LR738712.1:834311009-834369092 GCA_902687465.1 Secale cereale | reverse complement strand
GGGGGGGGGAGGAGAAGTCGTCAGAGATCCGGCAGCACGACGGCGTGATGACGGATGCAGTGGAGATCGCAGCAGGGCTTCGCCGGGCGCCCTGCGTTGGGAGTATGGAGGTGTCACGGGAGGGGGAGAGGCGCCAGGGCAAGGGTGCGGCTGCCCTCTCCCTCCCCACATATATATAGGGGGCCAGGGGGTGTGCCAGGGCCCCTGCAGATCCAATCTGCAGGGGGGGCGGCGGCCAGGGGGGAGTCCTTGCCCCCCAAGGCAAGTGGTGGCCCCCCTCCCCCTTACGGTTTTAACCCTAGGCGCATGGGGAGGTGGGCCCCTAGTGGTGCGCTAGCCCATTAGGGCTGGACACTTCCCCTCGCGGCCTAGGGGCCCCACCGGGATGGGTGGCCCCACCCGGTGGACCCCCGGGGCCCCTTCGGTGGTCCCGGGACGCTCCCGGTGACCCCTAGAGATCACCCGATGGCCGAAACTGGACTTCCTATATATCAATCTTTACCTCCGGACCATTCCGGAACTTCTCGTGACGTCCGGGATCTCATCCGGGACTCCGAACAACTTTCGGGTTTCCACGTGCATTTATCTCTACGACCCTAGCGTTACCGAACCTTAAGTGTGTAGACCCTACGGGTTCGGGAGACACGTAGACATGACCGAGACACCTCTCCGGTCAATAACCAACAGCGGGATCTGGATACCCATGTTGGTTCCCACGTGTTCCTCGATGATCTTCATCGGATGAACCACCGTGTCAAGGATTCACTCAATCCCGTATGTTATTCCCTTTGTCCATCGGTACGGTACTTGCCCGAGATTCGATCGTCGGTATTCCCAATACCTTGTTCAATATCGTCATGGCAAGTCTCTTTACTCGATCCGTAATCCATCATCCCGTGACTAACTACTTAGTCACATTGAGCTCATTATGATGATGTCTTACCGAGTGGGCCCAGAGGTACCTCTCCGTCATATGGAGTGACAACATCCCAGTCTCGGTTTGTACCAACTCAACAGACACTTTCGGAGATACCCGATGCGTACCTTTATAGCCACCCAGTTACGTTGTGACGGTTGGCACACCCAAAGTACTCCTACGGTATCCGGGAGTTGTACAACCTCATGGTCTAAGGAATAAATACTTGACACTGAAAAGCTTATGCATTACGAACTATACGATCTCGTGTTATGCTCAAGTTTGGGTCTTGTCCATCACATCATTCTCCTAATGATGTGATCCCGTTATCACTGACATCTCATGTCCATGATCAGGAAACCGTGATCATCTGTTGATCAACGAGCTGGTAACTAGAGGCTTACCAGGGACTTATTGTGGTCTATGTATTCACACATGTATCGCTGTTTCCGTACAATACAATTCAAGCATGAATAACAGACAATTATCATGAACAAGGAGATATAATAATAATGCTTTTATTATTGCCTCTAGGGCATATCTCCAACAGTCTCCCACTTGCACTAGAGTCAATAATCTAGTTACATTGTGATGAATCGAACACCCATAGAGTTCTGGTGTTGATCATGTTTTGCTCGTGAAAGAGGTTTAGTCAACGGGTCTGCGACATTCAGATCCGTATGCACTTTACAAATATCTATGTCTCCATCCTGAACATAATTCCGGATGGAGTTGAAACGGCGCTTGATGTGCTTGGTCTTCTTGTGAAACCTGGGCTCCTTGGTAATGGCAATAGCACCAGTGTTGTCACAGAAGAGAGTCATCGGGCTTGACGCGCTTGGAATGACTCCTAGGTCGGTGATGAACTCCTTCATCCAGACTCCTTCCTGCGCTGCTTCAGAAGCAGCTATGTACTTCGCTTCACATGTAGACGCTGCCACCACGCTCTGTTGGCAACTGCACCAGCTGACTGCCCCTCCATTCAAAATATATACGTATCCGGTTTGAGACTTAGAGTCATCCAGATCTGTGTCAAAGCTAGCATCGACGTAACCCTTTACGACGAGCTCTTCGTCACCTCCATAAACGAGAAACATATCCTTAGTCCTTTTCAGGTACTTCAGGATGTGCTTGACCGCTGTCCAGTGTTCCGTACCGGGATCACTTTGGTACCTCCCTACCAAACTTATGGCAAGGTTCACATCAGGTCTGGTACACAGCATGGCATACATGATAGAACCTATGGCCGAGGCATAGGGAATGACACTCATCTTTTCTCTATCTTCTGCCGTGGTCGACGACTGAGCCTTGCTCAATCTCATACCTTGCAAAACAGGCAAGAATCCTTTCTTTGACTGATCCATATTGAACTTCTTCAATATTTTGTCAAGGTATGTACTTTGTGAAAGACCAATGAGGCGTCTTGATCTATCTCTATAGATTTTGATGCCTAATATGTAAGCAGCTTCTCCAAGGTCCTTCATTGAAAAACTTTTATTCAAGTAGGCCTTTACATTTTCCAAGAATTCTATATCATTTCCCATCAGCAATATGTCATCCACATATAATATGAGAAATGCCACAGAGCTCCCACTCACTTTCTTGTAAATACAGGCTTCTCCATAAGTCTGTATAAATCCAAACGCTTTGATCACCTCATCAAAGCGAATATTCAAACTCCGAGATGCTTGCACCAGCCCGTAAATCGAGCGCTGGAGCTTGCATACCTTGTTAGCGTTCTCTGGATCGACAAAACCTTCCGGTTGCATCATATACAACTCTTCCTTGAGGGAGCCATTAAGGAATGCTGTTTTGACGTCCATTTGCCATATCTCATAATCATATAATGCGGCAATAGCTAACATGATTCTGACTGACTTCAGCATCGCTACGGGAGAGAAAGTCTCGTCGTAGTCAATCCCTTGAACTTGTCGATAACCCTTAGCGACAAGCCGAGCCTTATAGATGGTCACATTACCATCTGCGTCTGTCTTCTTCTTAAATATCCATTTGTTTTCTATGGCTTGCCTATCATCAGGCAAGTCCACCAAAGTCCATACTTTGTTTTCATACATGGATTCTATCTCGGATTTCATGGCTCCAAGCCATTTATTGGCATCCGGGCCCGCCATCGCTTCTTCATAGTTCGAAGGTTCACCGTTGTCTAACAACATGATTTCCAGTACAGGGTTGCCGTACCACTCTGGTGCGGAACGTGCCCTTGTGGACCTTCGAAGTTCAGTAGTAACTTGATCTGTTTCTTCATGATCATTATCATTATCTTCCTCCCTTGTCGGTGCAGGCACCTCAGGAACAGTTTCCTGTGCTGCGCTACTTTCCGATACAGGAGGGGTGACTGTCACCTCATCAAGTTCTACTTTCCTCCCACTCACTTCTTTCGAGAGAAACTCTTTCTCCAGAAAGCATCCATTCTTGGCAACAAAGACTTTGCCTTCGGATCTGTGGTAGAAGGTGTACCCAATTGTTTCCTTTGGGTATCCTATGAAGACGCATTTCTCCGATTTGGGTTCGAGCTTTTCAGGTTGAAGTTTCTTGACATAAGCATCGCAACCCCAAACTTTTAGAAACGACAGCTTCGGTTTCTTGCCAAACCAAAGTTCATACGGAGTCGTCTCAACGGATTTCGACAAAGCCCTATTTAAAGTGAATGCGACAGTCTCTAAAGCATAACCCCAAAAAGATAGCGGTAAATCGGTGAGGCACATCATAGATCGCACCATGTCCAACAGAGTACGATATCGACGTTCGGACACACCGTTACGTTGAGGTGTTCCGGGCGGTGTCAATTGTGAAACAATTCCACAGCTCCTAAGGTGTGTGCCAAATTCATGACTTAAATATTCACCCCCACGATCCGATCGCAAGAACTTTATTTTTCTGTCACGTTGATTCTCAACCTCATTCTGAAATTCCTTGAACTTTTCCAAGGTCTCAGACTTGTGTTTCATCAAATAGATATACCCGTATCTACTCAAGTCATCCGTGAGGGTGAGAACATAATGGTAGCCTCCGCGAGCCTCAACACTCATTGGACCGCACACATCGGTATGTATGATTTCCAACAAGTTGGTTGCTCGCTCCATTGTTCTGGAGAACGGAGTCTTGGTCATCTTGCCCAAGAGGCATGGTTCGCACGTGTCAAATGATTCATAATCAAGAGACTCTAGAAGTCCATCTGAATGGAGCTTCTTCATACGTTTGACACCAATATGACCAAGGCGGCAATGCCACAAGTATGTGGGACTATCATTATCAACTTTACATCTTTTGGCATTTACACTATGAATATGTGTATCACTACGTTCGAGATTCATCAAAAATAAACCATTGACCAGCGGGGCATGACCATAAAACATATCTCTCAAATAAATAGAACAACCATTATTCTCTGATTTGAAAGAGTAGCCATCTCGCATAAGACGAGATCCAGAAACAATGTTCATGCTCAAAGCTGGTACTAAATAACAATTATTGAGGTTTAAAACTAATCCCGAGGGTAGATGTAGAGGCAGCGTGCCGACGGCGATCACATCGACCTTGGAACCATTCCCGACGCGCATCATCACCTCATCCTTCGCCAGTCTCCGTTTATTCCGCAGCTCCTGTTTTGAGTTACAAATATGAGCAACTGCACCGGTATCGAATACCCAGGAGCTACTACGAGTGCTGGTAAGGTACACATCAATAACATGTATATCATATATACCTTTGACGTTGCCGGCCTTCTTGTCTGCTAAGTATTTGGGGCAGTTCCGCTTCCAGTGACCCGTTCCCTTGCAATAAAAACACTCTGTCTCAGGCTTGGGTCCATACTTTGGCTTCTTCCCGGCAACAGGCTTGCCAGGCGCGGCAACTCCCTTGCCATCCTTCTTGAAGTTCTTCTTACCCTTGCCTTTCTTGAACTTAGTGGTTTTATTGACCATCAACACTTGATGTTCTTTCTTGATGTCTACCTCCGCTGATTTCAGCATCGAATACACCTCGGGAATGGACTTCTCCATCCCCTGCATATTGAAGTTCAACACGAAGCTCTTGAAGCTTGGTGGGAGCGACTGGAGGATTCTGTCAACGACCGCTTCATCTGGGAGATTCATTCCCAGCTGAGACAAGCGGTTGTGCAATCCTGAAATCTTGAGGATGTGCTCACTGACAGAACTGTTCTCCTCCATCTTACAGCTGTAGAATGTGTCGGAGACATCATATCTCTCGACTCGGGCATGAGCTTGGAAAACCATTTTCAGCTCTTCGAACATCTCATATGCTCCGTGGTGCTCAAAACGTTTTTGGAGCCCCGATTCTAAACTGTAAAGCATGCCGCACTGAACCAGGGAGTAATCATCACAACGCGACTGCCAAGCGTTCATAATGTCTTGGTTTGCCGGGGCGGGAGCGTCACCTAGCGGTGCTTCTAGGACATATGATCTCTTGGCAGCTATGAGGATAATCCTCAGGTTACGGACCCAATCCGTATAGTTGCTACCATCGTCTTTCAGCTTGGTTTTCTCTAGGAACGCGTTGAAGTTGAGGGAAACCTGAGCGTGGGCCACTTGATCTACAAGAGATATTGTAAAGAATTTTAGACTAAGTTCATGATAATTAAGTTCATCTTAATCAAATTTTAATGAACTCCCACTCAGAATGACATCTCTCTAGTCATCTAAGTGATACACGATCCGAATCGACTAGCCCGTGTCCGATCATCACGTGAGACGGACTAGTCATCAACGGTGAACATCTTCATGTTGATCGTATCTTCTATACGACTCGTGTTCGACCTTTCGGTCTTCCGTGTTCCGGGGCCATGTTTGTACATGCTAGGCTCGTCAAGTGAACCCTAAGTGTATCGCGTGTGTAAATCTGTCTTACACCCGTTGTATGCGAACGTTAGAACCTATCACACCCGATCATCACGTGGTGCTTCGGAGCAACGAACTTTAGGAACGGTGCACAGTTAGGGGAAACACAATACTTGAAATTTTAGTGAGAGATCATCTTATTTACTACCGTCGTTCTAAATAAACAAGATGCATAAACATGATAAACAACACATGCAATCAATTAAAGTGACATGATATGGCCAATATCATCTTGCTCCTTGGATCTCCATCTTCGGGGCACCATGATCATCTTGTCACCGGCTCGACACCATGATCTTCATCATCATGATCTCCATCATCGTGTCTTGAAGAAGTCGTCACGCCAACTATTACTTCTACTACTATAGCTAACGTTTAGCAATGAAGTAAAGTACTTACATGGCGTTATTCAGTGACACGCAGGTCATACAATAATTAAGACAACTCCTATGGCTCCTGCCGGTTGTCAAGTTCATCGACATGCAAGTCGTGATTCCCTATTACAAAAAACATGATCAATCTCATACATCACATATATCATTCATCACATCTTCGTTTTGGCCATACCACGTCACATAGCACATGCTGCAAAAACAAGTTAGACGTCCTCTAATTGTTGTTGCAAGTTTTACGTGGCTTCTATAGGATTTCTAGCAAGAACGCTTCTTACCTACGCCAAAACCACAACGTGATTTGTCAATTTCTATTTACCCTTCATAAGGACCCTTTTCATCGAATCCGATCCGACTAAAGTAGGAGAGACAGACACCCGCCAGCCACCTTATGCATCTAGTGCATGTCTGTCGGTGGAACCAGTCTCACGTAAGCGTACGTGTAAAGTCGGTCCGGGCCGCTTCATCCCACAATACCGCCGAATCAAGATTGACTAGTAACGGTAAGAAATTTGAACAAAAACAAACGCCCACAACTGCTTTGTGTTCTACTCGTGCAAGATGCTACACATAAAACCTAGCTCAGATGCCACTGTTGGGGAACGTAGCATAATTCAAAAAATTTCTACGCTTTCACCAAGATCCAACTAAGGAGACATCTAGCAACGAGCAAGTAAGAGTGCATCTACATACCGTTATGTAGATCGCGAGCGGAAGCTTTCGAAGAAGCGTGGATGAAGTAGTCGTACTCTTCGCGTTCTTCATCACCGATGATCTAGCGCCGAACGGACGACACCTCCGCGTTCAACACACGTCTGGTGCAGCAACGTCACCTCCTTCTTGATCCAGCAAGGGGGGAGGAGAAGTCGTCAGAGATCCGGCAGCACGACGACGTGATGACGGATGCAGTGGAGATCGCAGCAGGGCTTCGCCGGGCGCCCTGCGTTGGGAGTATGGAGGTGTGACGGGAGGGGGAGAGGCGCCAGGGCAAGGGTGCGGCTGCCCTCTCCCTCCCCACATATATAGGGGGCCAGGGGGTGCGCCAGGGCCCCTGCAGATCCAATCTGCAGGGAGGGGCGGCGGCCAGGGGGAGTCCTTGCCCCCCAAGGCAAGTGGTGGCCCCCCTCCCCCTTAGGGTTTTAACCCTAGTCGCATGGGGAGGTGGGCCCCTAGTGGTGCACCAGCCCATTAGGGCTGGACACTTCCCCTCGCGGCCTAGGGGCCCCACCGGGATGGGTGGCCCCACCCGGTGGACCCCCGGGGCCCCTCCGGTGGTCCCGGGACGCTCCCGGTGACCCCCGGAGATCACCCGATGGCCGAAACTGGACTTCCTATATGTCAATCTTTACCTCCGGACCATTCCGGAACTCCTCGTGACGTCCGGGATCTCATCCGGGACTCCGAACAACTTTCGGGTTTCCACGTGCATTTATCTCTACGACCCTAGCGTTACCGAACCTTAAGTGTGTAGACCCTACGGGTTCGGGAGACACGTAGACATGACCGAGACACCTCTCCGGTCAATAACCAACAGCGGGATCTGGATACCCATGTTGGTTCCCACGTGTTCCTCGATGATCTTCATCAGATGAACCACCGTGTCAAGGATTCACTCAATCCCGTATGTTATTCCCTTTGTCCATCGGTACGGTACTTGCCCGAGATTCGATCGTCGGTATTCCCAATACCTTGTTCAACCTCGTCATGGCAAGTCTCTTTACTCGATCCGTAATCCATCATCCCGTGACTAACTACTTAGTCACATTGAGCTCATTATGATGATGTCTTACCGAGTGGGCCCAGAGGTACCTCTCCGTCATATGGAGTGACAACATCCCAGTCTCGGTTCGTACCAACTCAACAGACACTTTCGGAGATACCCGATGCGTACCTTTATAGCCACCCAGTTACGTTGTGACGGTTGGCACACCCAAAGTACTCCTACGGTATCCGGGAGTTGTACAACCTCATGGTCTAAGGAATAAATACTTGACACCGAAAAGCTTATGCATTACGAACTATACGATCTCATGTTATGCTCAAGTTTGGGTCTTGTCCATCACATCATTCTCCTAATGATGTGATCCCGTTATCACTGACATCTCATGTCCATGATCAGGAAACCATGATCATCTGTTGATCAACGAGCTGGTAACTAGAGGCTTACCAGGGACTTATTGTGGTCTATGTATTCACACATGTATCGCTGTTTCCGTACAATACAATTTAAGCATGAATAACAGACAATTATCATGAACAAGGAGATATAATGATAATGCTTTTATTATTGCCTCTAGGGCATATCTCCAACAGACACGTGCTGCCCCACGCGCGGGCGGCTTCACGCGTGCACGAAAGGCCGCCGTATACAAACAAATACGTATACGGCCGGGCATACGTATACGGCCGGGCATACGATCTAACCGGGCCCGTACGGGCGTCCCAGGGCTTCTCGACGGCTATACTCGGGGGCAACAAAGACGATCATGCCCCTTGTTATGAACCGTTTTTGGTTCATTCTGGCCGTCGATGTGTTTTTCCACCCCGCGTTCAGCCCAGGGGGAGCACCGGAGCAGAAACGCTATCTAGGGAGTGCCTAGAACTCATCTAGATGAGTTCTAGCAAAACTGATCTACTCTATATATCCGTCTGTCTCTTGGGTGCCCTATAGTTGGATCCATATCTCTCTTCATCTTGTGCCGTCGCCGGCCGCATTTCTCCCTTGGATCTCAGCCGCGCCATGGCTGGTTCTTCAGAGTCCCCCTCCACTTGTTTGCCACCTGCCGTCACCGCTCGCATTCACGCAGGCCCGGTGCCCTACGTTTGCGTCTCGCGGCCGGTCGGTCGATGTGATATGATCTGATCTGATCCGGCCAGCCGGACACGGCGACCAGCTGAATTCTAGGCAAAAGCAAGCCAGGTTAATTTCTAGGGGCTGGGTTTGGTGAAATTTCCTGTTCTAGTCTTCATCAGATCTTGCTTGGTTTTGATTTCTTTCTCTCTGTTTTTTTTCCGAAAAGGAGCGCTTTATTACTTAAAAGATTTAAGCATTTCACCCGGCCTCTGCATAACTAAGATGCACACAGCCATATAAGGTTCTCTAATACAAAATAAAAATTAAAAAAAAGCGGAATACAAAAAGATCCGTATAATGCCTAAAGCTGAGGAGGAGCAATCCTAAGATCATGCGGCCATCCATGTGTTGAGTAAAAGTATCCCTCGCCGTACCCTCCAATCGTGTACACACCTCCGTAAATATGTCTTGATTCTCCACGCGTTGTAGAGAGGACCATAAACGAAGAGTCCCGGTACATCTGTAGATAACCTGTATCAGAGAAGTACTTTTACCATAAAAAACCTTATCATTTATACATAGCCAAAGCGACCAAATAACGGCAAGCGCTCCCACCCTGAGAAGAGTTCTAAACCTGTGATCTATCCCATGTAACCAGTTGCCAAATACATTAGCAACACTATAAGGAGGATACAAGAAGCTATTTGGATGACTGACCATGTAGAACGAGCAAATTTGCATTGGAAGAATATAAATGTTTTATTGTCTCATCATGGTGACAAAACACACATTGCGGATTTCCATGCCAATTCCTTTTAATAAGGTTATCTTTAGTAAGAATGACTCCGCGACGAAGATACCATGCAAAGACTTTACTCTTAAGAGGTATCTTCATCTTCCAGATCTTCTTGTTATTATTGACTGGCACATCGGACTGGATTAACGCTCTATACATGGACTTCATTGAGAATTGTCCATTCCCATGAAGGTTCCATCGGAAGACATCAGACCCATGTGAAAATTGCACCGTGGACAACCGCTGGAGAAGGATGTTCCACGATTGGAGTCTGGGGCCAATTAAATCTCTTCTGAACTTCACATTTGGTGGAAATGATTCCATTACCGTGGCGATAGTATCACCCTTGTGGCGCACAATATTGTATAGAGCCGGGTATTATTCACAGAGTGTGGCATTTCCTAGCCACTTGTACTCCCGGAATCTAATTTCTGAGCCGTCCTTAATTGAGAAGGATCCATAGTAGAAGAAATATTACTTCGTAGCCATTAGACCCGCCCAAAAATGGGAATCCCCAGGTTTCCAGTATACTTGGGATACTGCCTTGGAACCCACATATTTCCTCCTTAGCAGGGTTTGCCATACACCACCTTCCGTCAGTAATTTATACAACCATTTGCCGAGTAGGGCCCTATTCTTAACCTCAAGGTCATGAATTCCCAACCCGCCTTGGTCTTTGGGACGGCAAACCACACTCCATTTAGTCAGTCGATATTTCTTTCTCTCGCTATCTCCTTGCCAAAAGAATCTTGATCGGAAATAATCCAATCTATATAAAACTCCTTTCGGCAACTGGAAGAAGGAAATCATATATAGTACCATATTACTTAGTACTGAATTTATGAGGACCAATCTTCCACCCAGAGACAACAGTTTACCTTTCCAACTGCTAAGTCTTTTTTGTAGTCTCTCCTCGACGTGTTTCCATTCAACATTTTTGAGTCTCCGATAATGTATCGGTATCCCCAAATATGTGATCGGAAACTGACCCAACCCGCATCCGAACAATTCAGCATACAGGTGGGCCTCGTCTTGAGCATCGCCAAAGCAAAACAATTCACTTTTATGAAAATTGATCTTAAGACCCGAGAGTTGCTCAAATGCTGATAAGATCAGTTTCATATTTCTCGCTTTCTCGAGGTGATGATCCATGAAGATAATTGTATCGTCGGCATATTGAAGTATAGAGAGACCACCATCAACTAGATGATTTACTACCCCATCAATTTGGCCATCAGCCTTGGCACGCTCAATCATGACCGCTAGCAAATCCGCCACTATATTGAATAGCATGGGCGATACGGAGTCACCTTGTCGGAATCCCTTCTTCGTTTGGAAATAGTGTCCAACATCATCATTGATCTTAATGGCAACACTACCTCCAGAAACGAAGCTATGGATCATAGCGCGCCACTCTGCAGAAAATCCTTTCATTCTGAGAGTTTGTTGAAGAAAGTGCCACTTGACTTTGTCATAAGCCTTTTCGAAGTCAATTTTGAGTATGACACCATTCAAATTTTTCCGGTGTAATTCATGGACTGTTTCATGAAGGATAACAACTCCATCTAGGATGTGTCTGCCTTGAATAAAAGCAATCTTTGAAGGACGAACCACATGTCCAACAACCGAATTTAGCCTAATAGTCACAACCTTCATGAATATTTTAAAACTAACATTAAGGAGGCAAATAGGTCTATATTGCTGTATCCTTACAGCCCCATTAACCTTAGGTAATAAAACAATCTCACCGAAGTTTAAGCGAAACAATTCTAGTTGGCCATCATGAAGGTTGCTAAACAAAAGTAGGAGATCTGGTTTGATGACTTCACAGAAGATTTGATAGAACTCTGCGGGAAACCATCCGGACCTGGGGCTTTGTTGTGCTCCATTAGGAAAACCGCCTTTCTAACTTCTTCCTCGGAGTATGGGGCTGTTAGAAGGTTGTTTTCCTCATCAGAGACTTGGGGGGTGTCATCTGTTCGGGATTCATCCATCAAGAAGTTTCCTTCCTCTCGCGCTCCAAATAGATTTTTGTAATAATTAGTGATGTAAGACTTAAGTTGCTCATGCCCCTCAATCGTGCCCTCATCCTGTTGTAGTGAATGAATAATTTTCTTCCGATGTCTGCCACTGGCGGCTCCATGAAAATATCTAGTATTCGAATCACCTTTCAGGATAAATTGAGAGTTGGAATGTTGGTACCATTTGAGTTCCTCTTCACGTAACATGTTAGCTATCTATGCATTCGAATGATTCTTGATCTCGATTTCATACTCAGATATAGGTCTAACCTCTGCCAAAGCTTCTAATTCATCAATGATAAATGAAAGACGAAGCTTCTCCTTTTTGAGGATACCCACCGTATGCCTAGCCCAACCACCAAGGAATTTACGTAACGCACGCATTTTGTTATTCCATCTGTGTATTGGGGTAAGCCCGGCTACCGGTTTCTCCCACACCTCCTTGACCATGTCATGGAAGCCATCCCGAAGCAACCACCCAAGTTCGAACTTGAACTTGCATCTATGTTGTGGTTGTGGCAAAGCAGTAGTCAGGAGAATGGGTGCATGGTCTGATATAGCCTCGATACGAGGTAGGGCACGGACGGACACCATAGGAAATTTAGATTCCCATTCGGTATCCATTAAAACGCGATCTAGTTTCTCATATGTCGGTTCCGGAAGACTGTTCGCCCAAGTGAATTGTCTTCCAATCATGGAAACCTCTCGCAGATCTAGACTGTCGATGACATCGTTGAAAAGGAAAGGCCAATGATTATCAAACCTAGCACGGCTTTTCTCATTTGGAAATCGAAGAAAATTGAAATCCCCACCTATAAGAATGGGATAGGGATTATCTTTCGCCAGATTAACCAATTCGCGGAGAAAATCCGCCTTGAACTCATCCTGGGCTGCCCCATACACGGCGACGAGGGTCCATGTGAAGTTGTCAGCCTTGTTGCGAATATGGAGTTTAACGTGAAACTCACCATCCGAACTAGCCAAAACATCCATAGTCCCTGTATTTACGCCAAGTAAAATGCCCCCAGAACGACCTCTAGGAGGTCGTGAAACCCAAGTGAAGTCTATCCCGCCCGAAAGACGGTTAAGCAGACTCACCGAGAAATCACGTCTCCCCGTTTCAGAGATAGCCAAAAAATCTAAATTGTATTCCCTATTACATTCCACAATAAATAAATGTTTAGCCAAGTCACGAAGACCTCTGCTATTAAAAAATATTTCATTCATGAGGAAATAATAGGAGATTTAGAATACTTCACCCCCTTATGGGACTTACTAACTTTTTTCGAATGAGAGGTCTTTGATTTACGTCCGGATGCTGTAAGTTCAATCAATGAACTAAGCACAGATTCATCTAGACCCATGTCAGAAACCGCTCCTACTAAATGAGAGAGTAGCTGACCATCTGATGTGGCATGCAGCTCCTCCTTATCAGTATGGAAGGCATAAGACTTGCTAGAAACACGTGGAGTAACTTTTAATCGGTCATATTCCAAGTGTTTCAAAGCGTTAGTCGAAAAAGAAATATCCTTCTCATTCTTTCCAAGACAAACACCCACATTATTTAACTTAGAAACAATGGCAGCATTGAAAAAGGCTAGAAAGGATTTGGGTGACGATGTGATACCTTGGTTGTCGAGGTTGTGCGCTGCTTTACGCCGCATAGCCTATCTAAGAACAGTATATATATGTACGTGTTCATCGGATCTAGCTGGATTTCTATCCACTAAATGGATCGCTTATTCTCTTTTGTTTGTTTTAGCCATAACCTGTCCACACACACGGTTTCAATGGTTTCAGTTAGTCCGTTAGCGGTAGTTTAGCTCGCCGGAAGAATCGCCATTTTTGATACATCGTAGCGAGTAAGTAGGGATCAAACACGTTGAGCATTGAGGGATGGCATCATCTGTAGGCTCGTCGTGTGCGACCATTTCCTCCTTGATTTTCTGCAGATAAAATAAACAGAAAGAGAAAAGCTGCTCGCAGTTCGCGGCACAAAACCTTGTATCCACCTCTCGATCTTTCTCGTTGAGCTCCTTGACTAGGCAACAACATTTCGCATATACTACAGAGCTGCAACTTTTGTTCTCATTTTGGTACAGTGTTGCATATAATTGCTGAAATCATACCTTCTTCACTATATCCCTTCATGGTGTAATTTGAGATATGTGTTTAACGTGTTTTTTGTGCTTTCTCTTTTCAGAGGTTTTATTTTTAGATGTGAATGATTTTTCTTAAGAACAGGTGATGCAAGCCTATGTTTGATAAGTACACACACGTACGCAGCTAATCCTTGGCTTGGCTCCATGTGCATGCATGCATTTTGTGTTTGCCCAGTACAAACTAATGTATACTTGCACTGGATGCTATATGGTGTAGTCCCACACGCACATGGAGGTTACGTTTTGGAAAGGCCCAGTCCACGTCCATCATGGCGTCCATACAATATAACATGCAGTATGCGTATCTCTTTGAGTACTCGTATATACCGGCCGGCAAGCGTGCGTATACATACTCGAATACTTGCAATCGATTCAGCTAGTAAACTCCAGAGATAAGCCTGACGATGGCGATCGAACAGCCTCGGCTTTCCTGAACGTCACGTATATCAATCAGATAACCCACCACCAGCCGGATAGCTAAGGTATGTACGTGATATACTAGTAGAAAGCAGGGCTTTGGTTCTTGCCGGGGAGGCCCATTAGTCCCGGTTCACTCACGAACCGGGACCCATGAGGGCATTTGTCCCGGTTCGTGTGGCCAGGGGGCCGGCCGGGCCTCGGTGGCCATTGGTCCCGGTAGGTCTGGCCCCTTTGGTCCCGGTTTCAGACACAAATCGGGACAAATGGGCATCGCTCCTGGCCCACACTCATTGGTCCCGGTTCGTGGCTGGAACCGGGACAGAAGGGGGGGCCTTTAGTCCCGGTTCCTGCCACGAATCGGGACCAATGGGGTGCCTATATATACCCAATCGCCGGCGAGCAGAGCACTCCACACTGCTTTGTTTTTTCTGGCCGGCGAGGGGGGAGAGCTTTGTGGTGCGCGCCAGTTTTTACATTGACGTCGGTCTCCCTAAACCGTTACTTCCGCAAGGAGCATCCCCTTGCATACCCCGACGAAGTTATTGGTCATTGAGAAGTCCGCGCCGAGCGCGACCCATGATACCCTAACGCCAACTACACCATCGCTGCCAAGACCGAGGAGGCACGACGGCGAGGGCGGGCGCGGCCACCGCAAAGGCCATGCTACATGCGGCGCGTGTACCGATGAGGACACGGGCTCTGCGCCGCCCACACACACATCACCATCATCATGCATGGAGAACGCAAAGCGAAGACGGCGAAGACGACCACACAGCTCAATCAGAGGTATCCCGCGAAACAACCCACGCGAGTAATTAACAGGGAGCCTTCCGAGGTCCCGGGAACCAGGAGACCGCAATCGCCACCGTCTGGCTGGCCGCGCTAGTAGGCTAGGGAGCGCATTTGTTTTCTTTTCGGTATCTTGTAATTTTATTTCTCCACTGAGATTAATGAAATACTCGTTTCCGGTTCCTTTTTTCTTTGTGTACTACAGTACACTGGCATGCCCGCACATTTAATTTTTCCTCGGCGCAAGAGAGAAATACACTCCCCTTCCCTTCTCCCGGAGGCCTAGATATTTTTCTCGTGTAAAACAATATGATAAGATATTTTAAGATAATGTTAGTAGCATATTTGCCTCCTTATTCACTTGTTCTAGGCATTACAAGTAATGTTGTCTTATGCAAAATTGGTGTCAACAGAAAGACCGGGACGATGCGAAAAGGGTGTACTCGACTTGATCGTGTGAAGGAACACCAAGCATTTATGAGGTATGCAACTAGAGTTTGTTGTTGCATGATTGTTTAACTGAAATGATCCTAACCATTTCCCTCCTTTCTGCAGGTCGCGCATTGCGTTTCTCAAGGAGGAACAAGTGCATGAGTTGGTCTTTCAAGCTGCTTATGCCTATTCACGTCGCCGCTGTTACCCTGGAAGTGATCACCATTTGGAGGAGAAATAATGATTCTCTACTTTGTTTTATCCATCTATGGCATGTATTACGAAGAAGCACTTTGGTGCTTGTCTGGTGTATATGAGGACTGTGTGGCCTATGTTATGAGATGTGAGGTTTCCATGAGAGACATCCATTATCATAATTAAACACTACATAAACTGATATAGGCGCACTTTGACATGAGTTGCTAGCGGCTTACTGAAGTAGTTTTGATGTATCACAAATTGCTTGAAATAGTTCTCTTAGCTTTCGATGTGGAGTTGGTGTCTGTGTCAATTAGCACAACGGGTCATCTAGTTGATTATAAAGTAATAATAGAATCGGTAGAACAAGGATATGACCAAATTAAATATTTTTCTAGAAGAGCTTTGGCTCGGAAACTAAAGGAAATAAGAAGCCACTACAAGAAAATGATTGTTTTTGTCTGGTTCTCAATTAAAGATCGAAGTAAGAATTATTAAATGGATCACTTCAAGAAAGATTCCCTGGCTATCCTGAAAGTCTACTTGTGTGGCCCAATCCCTGTGTATTGTATGATGTATGCAACATTAGCTCTGTTGTGGTATACTATTTAATTGTAACCTTGAACGTCTCTGTTGCATCCATTTGCATTATGAATCTTCCATGGTAAGCCTATTATAGATAGTTTTCGGTGAGTCATATACTACAAATGGTGTTAGATGACCATATTTTTCAAATATAGTATAGACACACTCTAGTGCAGAACTGGGCTATAGCACCGGTTTGTAAGGCCCTTTAGTGCCGGTTCTGCAACCGGCACTAAAGCGTGGGAACTAAAGGCCCCCCCCCCCTTTAGTACCGGTTCAGCACGAACCGCCACTAAAGGGCCACCACGTATAAATCAAATACTACCACATATAATTCCTTCCAAAATAAAATCCACAAATCACTATACTTATAGAGCATTGCAAGAGCTAATCTAGCAATGAGAGATGAAAGGTCAAAGTTGCTAACCTTTGTGATCACTTGGATGGATGGGGTGCCTTCAAATCTTCACAAATTTTGGCAAAAATGGAGTGTGACCCCGAGAGGAAGAGGAAGAAAACAGAGGAGAGGGGAAAGGGGAAGAACAGAGCGCTCGGGCTCGATGAAGGGGTTTATATAGGATGACCTTTAGTACCGGTTGGTTATACGAACCGGGACTAAAGGTGCATCTCTAGTCTTGGTTCATATAACCAATCGGTGCTAAAGATGGTGGTGGAGCCCCAGCCTGACACAATCCAGCCACCACGTCTTTAGTACCGGTTCGTGGTACGAACTGGTACTAAAGGTTCACAACGAACCGGTACTAATGATCGTCGCTCACCTAGCCGTTGGAACCGGCACTAATGTTCACATTACGGTCGGTTCAGTTACAAACCGGGACTAATATGCTTCACATTAGGCCCTTTCTCTACTAGTGACATACACTTATATATATGTACATACACTTATTCCTACGAACATATGCATATATACACCCGACCATTGTGAGTGAGAGACCGAGCCGACAAATCATCTTTGGGATTGATGAAGTTGCCACAAACACGTTCGTAGTCAATGGGAACATCTCTTCCCACTGAACACACAAAGCCGAAAGGTCTGAAATAAATCCAGAAAAAGGCGAGCAACATTGTCTAGAACCAGAACCCTGGTGGGTTGGGGATACCATTGTTCTCCTAACCATCCAATCATAGGTTGCTTTGCTGCTAAATGACCACTTCAATAATAGTTCTGAACTGAACATCAAGAATAAGAAGGGAAATTTGACTCCTCAAACACTCATGGACTCTCTCTTTAGTTACCAAAACAGCATACTCTTGTACTCTAGAATTCTCTATCAAGTTATTTATTTGATTATTATAATTTTAAATAGTCGAGAAAGTTTCAATTTTTGTAGATATTTAAGGATACTATAAACAAAGATACATATGAATACAATACAATAGATGACGAAGAGCATAAATTACGTTCCAAATTAATGTAATATTATTGGCTTCCTTAAACTTGTCCTGAAATTTGATGTAACAAAAGATATAACAAAACATGGCAGACAAAACTGATTTGCAACGTGATATTACTTAGTACAAGAATGTATATTTTTATAATATATATAATAGCTACATGTCAAGAATGCATTTTACTATCTCTGGTTATATATAAAAAAATGCCATAAGAAATAATATCAAAAGTTACACTAGAAAAAAGTGACTTGCATGTAATTTGAATGTGAATCATGTCTAAATAAAAAAGTTCATTATAAATATTAGTGATTATATTTAAAAATTGGCTCATTGCATGTCAAAAAACGGCTGTACTAGTTCCCTTATAGAATTTCTCTATTTTTATATCGCACACAAATCAACTTGAAATCGTCTAGTCTAGAAGAAATGTATCAGCTGGTCATTTAAGTACCTTATGCCTATTACCTCGGCTGTTGCTGTCTTGAAGGTGACTCGTTAGAGGATTTGATTGGTTGCTCTGTGGTATTTGTCGCATGTATGTAGTATTATGAAACAAACAATCTAATGGCTTACAGAAGAATGGGCCGGTCTGTATGAGTGCTATATGCTAATGCTCTGCCAGCGGCTTTTGTTCAAGCTGCAAATATCTGCTAATGATCACTCATAGAGATGAATGAGACTGTTGTTTTTATCTGTCCTTCTTGCAGTAATAGTGAATTGGGAACTATTTCTCAATACTTCAAAATTTTGGCGCCTTTTCACTTGCATGTTCAGACATTGATCTTTCTAGTACCCATATTGCAGCGATTCAACAACAACAACAACACAAAGTTTTGGGGTTGCTTAGAAAATATATGTGTTGTTGGGGCTTGTTTAGGTATGTAGTTGCAGTGAGAATTCATTGATCACATTATTTGGTCGAAAGGACTTTCTAGTACTAGCATTTTTATTTAATTTTTGGTTTTGTGCTTTTAAAAGATCAGAAGTGTTCATATATTTTATAAAGTCGATCCTAGATATGAATGTTGGTTCACATAACACATAGTTCTTCTATGTTGATGTCGCTTGAACTACGTTGGCATTTCCCCAAAAAGGAAGGGATGATGCAGCCCAGCTACGGTAGGTATTTCCCTTGGTGATGAGACCAAGGTTATCGAACTAGTATGAGAAGCAAGCAACACTATGTAAACGGTACCTGCATAGTTTTAATTAGATAAATTGTAAGAGGGGTTGTCAATCCCTCCCGGGTAATAGATTGGTAAATAGATAGGTTGATAGATGCAAATAGAATAACGACAATAAAACTCAGCATGGTATTTTCGGGTTTTTCATCATATGGATCTGAAAAGAAAAGCAAATAAAAATAGATCGCAAAGGCAAATAATAGATCGGAAGGCAGATAAGATAAACAATAGACCCGGGAGCCGTGGATATGAAGGAAATATTCCCTAGAGGCAATAATAAAGTTGTTATTTATATTTCCTTATATCATGATAAATGTCTTTTATTCATGCTAGAACTGTATTAACCGGAAACTTGATACATGTGTGGATACATAGACAAAACATAGTGTCCCTAGTAAGCCTCTACTAGACTAGCTCGTTAATCAAAGATGCTTGAGTTTCTTAACCATAGACATGTGTTGTCATTTCATTAATGGGATCTGTCGGGGAAACTGATCGCCCACGGACACCTATGGGACCGGAGCCCCTTTTCGGTACGGCAAGGGGGCGGAGGATGCACAAAGAGCGGATCGAGGCGTGCACGCGAGCAGTTTACCCAGGTTCGGGCCGCGCGGAGGCGTAAAACCCTACTCCTGCGTTGGTTTGTATTGTATTCTTGGCTCGGAAGCGAGAAGAACTACAGTGTTGATCGCTAACAGCACCGAGCGTGAGACTGATCGATGGTTGATACGTCCAAAACGTATCTATAATTTCTGCTTGCTCCATGCCACTTTTGGGTGATATTGCTATGATATTCATACACTTCCATACACTTTTGATCATATTTGGACTAACCTACTAATCCAGTGCACCCCGGTGCCAGTTTCTGTTTTCGGCTGTTTTTGTATTTCAGGTTTTCACGTTACGAGAACTGCCAGGAAAAATCCAGAAAAATTATATAAAAAATCTGCGTTCCAGAACCTACCTTGCGCCCGAAGGACAGCCGGGGGGGGGGGCACCAGGGCTCCAGGCGCCCTGGCGGCGCGCCCCCCCCTGGGCCGCGCCGGGGGGGCGCCTGGGCCCCCCGAGCCCCGTCTGGTGCCCCCCTTCGGCATATATTTAGAGCGTCCTTCGAAACCCTCGGGACGGGAACTCTGTTTCGCGATCTCATCTCTGTTCCGCCGCCGCCGCCGCTTCCAAGATCGGGAGCACCAGGAGAACTCTTCCCGGCACCCTGCCGGAGGGGAGGATCACCATCGGGAGCTTCTCCACCACCATGGACGCCTCCCGGATGAGTTGTGAGTAGTCTCCCTTGGACCATGAGTCCATGACCAGTAGCTATGTGATGTTCTCCTCCCGTTCTTGTGCTTCACTAATTAGTCCTCGTGAGCTGCCCTACATGATCGAGGCACATATGTAATCCTTATGCTGTTGCTATGATGAGTTTGCTGGGATCCGATGGATTATGAGATTATGTTCAGATTGATCTTGAGTAATATGTTTGATCTACCTCTTTTATATTTAGTATCATAAGTAATTTTTGCATGTCCTCCATTGTTATTTATTGCTTTGGCCAAGTAATACGTAGTGACTCCAAGAGGGAACGTTATGCTCGATTGTGGGTTCATGCCCCTCGATGACTAGCTTGAGTGACAGAAACATGAGTCTATGGGATGTGCTGTTGCCACAAGGGGGAAAACAACGGTGCTTGTGCCCGCGGGTGCAAGGATTGTTTACTTTACGCAAAGTTCTTTTAATGCAGTTGTCTGTTGCATTGAGTAAACACTATGGGTGGGACTCGCAACTTAATACCAGCGAGATGTTCTGGATAGATATCTCAAGGTGGATGATTAGTAGTAGATATTGATGGATTTCGGTCTACTTACTTTGGCGTACCGCCCATGCTTTGAACCTCAACCTTTCTTGCAATGTAGTCAGCATTGGTTTGCGTTCGTGGTCCTGTCAGTTGCCCAGCTGTAATTCGTTTACCTCACATAGCTGTTTTATCGTCTTTTGGAAGAGAGACATCACTAGTGAACATCATGAGACTCCGGTCCATATTACCATGATTGATCACATCCGCTATTTACTTTTCGCTATTATTTACTATTGCAAACATTATCTATCACTACTATCATTTGCGTTTAATCCTTTGTGAACTACAAGGCCGGAGGGATTGACAACCTCTCTGTACTCGCTGGGAGCAAAGTTATTTGTATCTGTGTGCAGGTCCACGTTGACTGCTAATCCGCGCCGTTAGCAGTTGACACCTACTTGTTCAACCTAGGAGTCTCTGGGGATTCGATTCTTGGCATCTTTGCTAAGGGAAAAAACTTCCACAACACTGCATCTTTCACCTTCCACTTGGGGTAACCAACGAGGGGTTAGAGGCCTATCAAGGAGTATTTTTTGGCGCCGTTGCCGGGGACTCCACTCTTCAGGATAGGGGAGTTGCACGCTATCTTTTACCTTTGCTTTTAGTCTTGTTAGTTTACCTTTCAGTTTTTGCTTTAGTACCTTTTATCGAAAATCACAAAAATAGTTATCTTGCTTGCTTGCTACTATGGGTTCCACCGAGAACACCAAGTTGTGTGACTTCACTAGTCACAACAACGATGACTTTATCAGCACACCTATCACTACTACCACCTTACTTGATGCTAATGACCTTGATTTTGATAATTGCACTCTTACCGAAGTTATTGATTTCCTTCACAAGATGTCTAGAGACCCCCGCACTAGCACGCTTAATCTTGCCTTCACAGAGCATATCACTAATGCTCTCATCAAAGCTAGGGAGGAGAAACATAGAGTAGAAGCCTCCATACCTAGAAAGCTAGAAGATGGTTGGGATCCTATGATAAAAATTAAATTGAATGACTTCTCTTGTTATGCATTATGTGATGTTGGAGCTAGTACTTCTGTTATGCCCAAAAGACTATATGATATGCTTAAATTGAAACCTTATGATTCTTGTTCTTTTGGTGTTCGTCTCGTTGATTCTTCCATAAAGAAACCTTTGGGAAGGATCGACGATATTCTTATCGTTGTTAATGATAATTATGTTCCCGTTGATTTCACTATTATGTATATTGAATGTGATCCTTCATGTCCAATTATTTTGGGACGTCCCTTTTTACGCACCGTTGGTGCTATCATTGACATGAAAGAGGGTAATATAAAATTTCAGTTTCCTCTCCAGAAAGGGATGGAACACTTCCCTCGAAAGAAGATCAAGTTACCTTTTGAGTCCGTTGTACGGGCTAGCTACTCTTTTACTCTTGATAAAACTTGATCTCTATGCATTATGCCTAGCTTAAAGGCATAAAAGAAAGCGCTTTTGGGAGGCAGCCCACATGAATAAATTTTTATATTTTGCTTTTGTTGTGTCTTGATGTTGTTTACTACAGTAGCATCATCATTGTATCTTTGCTTTTCATATTTGTGCCAAGTATAGCCTCTGATTGCTAGAAAGTTCAAAAGTTGTGAGGTGCTGTCCAGGAAACAGATTCTGTCCTTGGATAGAAAAATTCGTATAAAATCACCAGATCATCTTTTTGGTCTGAATATTTTCGACAGCGTTCTCTATATAATTGTCTTTCGTGCCTCTGTTCTGAGTTTTTTGATTTGAGTTGCAGAAGTGCCCGGAACAAATCGATTACTACCTGCTGTTCTGTTTTTCACAGATTCTGTCCTGTTTTGCCTTTCCTTCATTTTGCAAACCAAGAGCTTGCTTTTTCTTTGCAAAAACCTTTTGGCAATCTTGAGAAACAGTAGAACTTCAAGAATATCTTTATTTCCAGCAAGGTATAATTATTTTATTAAGGGTACTAACCTCGCTAATCAGATTATGATGAGTTATGTATGAAGGGAGTTTTCAAGTGTGCGAGGGAAGATGATAAAAAGATTCAGGAGTGTCAAGCGCTCAAGCTTGGGGATGCCCCCGTGCACCCCCAAGAAATATTCAAGGAGACTCAAGCGTCTAAGCTTGGGGATGCCCCCGTGCATCCCCTTCTCCATCAACATTATCAGTTCGTCTTTCGTTCCGCTATATTTTTATCACTTTATGTGTTATGTGCTATGCTTGGAGCGTCTTGCTTTTAGTTTTCTTTTTAGTTTTTCATAACGAGTCGGAACTCAACGTTCTTTATGTGGGAGAGAAACACGCTCCACTTCTACCTAGAACATAACATAGAATTTTCATGTCTATCTTTGCTGTGTGTGTTCTTTGTCTTTTAATAGCTACTATCATGCTCTGCTCTTAGTATTCATGCTTATCTTTTCAAAGAGCTTGGAACAGTGTATGCATATTGCTCTATACCTAACTCTGACGGCAAGGGACAAAGGCATTAAATGCCCATCGCCGTCGCCCTAAACAGTGCAAAAAGCGTCCGTCAGGGCGTCTCCGTCCGCCACGACGGTAGCCTCGTCATCGCATCTTGCCACCGTGTACCCCAGGCTGCACAGCCTTCCGCCACGTGCGCCTGGAAGGGCCCCAGGGCGACGCGTGGGCGGATGCGCTGGAGCGCGGGTACCTAGTGGAAGTCTGCCGCGGCAAGCGCCTTGCCGCGGCCGCCATCTTGCCGCGCCCGTTAGCTTGTCGCTCTCCGGGCCTTGCCGGGGCGCGCGGCGCGTCACGGCAAGTTTCATGAAATGCCACGTTTGGCCTTTCCGGCAAGCTCCTCTTGCCAGGGTCTTGTGCAAAAGAAGTGGTCTTGAGCCTGGGGTGGCCTTCCCGGCAAGCTCCTCTTGCCGGGGCCTTATCTCTTTAACTTGAATACTTTGTTGTTGAATGGCTCTAAAGGAAACACAGTGGGCCTTGGCGGACGCGCGGCAAGCCCTGCCACGGGACGCTGCGACTGCCCGTGCACAAGTTCGGGATACTAAGGTACCCCTACTTTAGTACACCGACAGGAGCCCCCGGGCCTGGGCCACACACGGTGCCGAGCGCTGTTGGGCCAGGCCCAAAACAGTGCACGGGCACACACGGCCCACGGCGCGCCGTATCCCACTCCGTATCCACCGCGCCCCTCCCTAACGGCAGGTGTCAATCGCGGCGTCGTGGGAGAAATCGTGGCTTGTTTCTTTAATGGGGAAAATGCGGAACATCCCCTCCTCCCCCTTAAAAGCAGGGGAAGCAGGGGCAGTTCTTTCCATTCGCCCGTTGCTTCTTCAACCTCCAGAAACCCCCGCCGCTCCCCTCTTCCCGAAGATCGAAAGAGAGCAGCGCTCCGCCCCCGTCCGCCGCCGCCAGCACCTCCAGCGCCGTCGGCTTCCCTCGCCGTCCCTGCCATGGCCCCGAAGAGCGACAAGGCGAAGGCCGCGAAGACTGCCAAGGCGCTGCGGCTAGCGTCAATGCGGAAGAAGATGGCGGTCTTTCCGCCACAGCTAAGCGCGGAGGAGCTGAAGGAAAACTTCTATCTCTTCTGTTCGAGGGAGACCAAAGCGCATCCACGCACCAAGGTACTCCCCGCCGTGGCCTGCGACATGTTCCCGGGCGGATATGCCTTTTTTGCTCTGTTCTTTTATTGCGGACTCTGCCCGCCCTTCTCGGAGTTCTTCTGCGATATCATGAATACCTACGGGTTTCATCTTCTTGACTTCACCCCAAACGCTGTCTTGACCATGGCCGTTTTCGCACATCTGTGCGAAAATTTTGTCGGAGTTTACCCCAATGTAGCCCTCTTCCGCCATTACTACATTCCTCGAGTCGAGTCTGGGTCTCCTCTGTCCGGCGGGATCTCTTGGATCTTTAGGCTTCATAAGAAAGAGGCTTACTTGACGGGGGAGCTCCGCGGCAAGTGGGATGAGTGGAGGGCCAACTGGTGTTGGATTATGGAGGACGACCCGCAGCAGTTCACTTCCCGGCGCCAAGTTGCAGTAGTGCGCGGCAATGACTGGAGTGACCTGGCCCCCGAGGATGATAAGCTGAAGATAGCCACCACTAGGATTCTTCGCCTCCGGCAAGCCAAACTCACCGTAGGAGCTGTCGGGGCAGACTTTCTTCGCCGCCGCATCGCTCCCTTGCAGGAGAGGAAGAGGGCTGCGTGGGAGTTTGATAACGCGGCGGACATTATGAGGCTGTGCCCGGGCCTCAACTACAACTTCACGGTCATGGAACTCAACGGGATGCTCCGAGCGCTATTCAAGTACGACTCCGCCCATCCAGAGTGGTTTGCGCTGCCGCGGGGCGTAGTTCCGCTATGCAACAATTCGTCGCTCAGCGCTATCCGCGCGGCGATGCCGTGGTGTGACTCCCATGGGATTGACCCCACTTGGCGGGAGCCCTCTGACGAAGCCGTGCAGACGTTCTTCGACAACCTGGTGGAGCTGCCAGTCAAACCCGACGAGAAGAGAGGCCTCACCCGCGACACCACCGACCAGGAGATGGCGTATATTGCCACCAGGTTGGACGAGGCAGCTGCAGCCAGGGCCGCGGGCGAGTTTGGATACACTTTGGAGGAGGCGGATGCAGCGGAGGCAGTAAGTCTCGCCGAGGAGGAGGAGCTTCGCAAAGTGGGAAAGCTTGCCGGGCGACTCGCCGAGGCAAGCGAGCCCACCGATCAAGGCGCCGGGTCGAGCGGGCCCACCGAGCAGGGCGTTGGGTCGAGCGACCCCGCCGAGGACTCAGACGGCACGCTGGACCTCGGCTCCTCATCTTCCTCATCGGGCAGTTCGCCACCTCCAGCAAGTCCTCCGGCTCAGACAAGGAGGCGCCTTCGCAAGGCCGCTGACGCGGCGGGGCGGCAGGCGGGCCAGCAGCCGCAGCGCCGCCCGACACGCGCCACCGCGGCGAGCAAGGCCGCCAAGGGAGTGCCTCGCGCTTCAGCAGCGGCTGGATGAGGGTCTTCCTGGGCTGGGGCTAACGTTCCTGCCGCCCTCGGGCCTCGGCAACAACCGGAGCGGGGTCTTCCCAGACCATCGCCCCTGCTCCCGCCAAGCGGCCAAGGGAGCCCACTCCTCCAGCTCCTCGCGCCGGGACGCGTGAGGCGGACTTTGATTTCTCCGCGCTCAGTTCCGACCAGGAGGAGGAAGAGTAAGTACTGGCAACTCTTGTTTCCTTTGATTTTTGTTGCTCTTGTTTTGAATTTTCTTTGCCTGATTCTGATTTTGTCTGTCTTCCAGGACCCTGACCCAGAGGGCGGCGAAGAGGGCCAAGATCCCAGTGGTCGATCTTGAGGACGAGCCCGTCGCAGCAGCAGGGGATGCGCCTGCGACAAGCTTGCCGGACCAGGCAGCTGCTCCCCAGAGCAGCCCCCAGCGCAGCCCACAGCGTGAGTCTTCTGTCTATTCTCCGCTTCGTGGGGCGCGCGCGGGCTTCCTGTCCTTGTTGACGTTTTGTTTGTTTTGTTGACTTGCACAGAAGCAGAGCAGCAGCCTCAGGAGCGCCAAGAGATTGCTCCCGACGAGCCGCACGTCTCGACCTCTCCGCCAAGGAGGAGCTCCCCGGTGAGGGAGGATACTCCGCCAAGGGCGAGTACTCCGCCAAGGGGGAGTACCCCGCCAAGGGCGAGCACTCCGCCACGGGAAGGCACTCCGCCAAGGGAAGGCGCCAGCGGCCCTCCGCGGGCGGGGGCTACCACCACGCCGCCGAGGGAGAACACCCCGGCAAGGAACCCCATCGAAGAACAGGCCCGCGCAGGTAACCCTTGGACTTTTCTTCTCTTGGATTTTACTTTTTGGATATTTACTTTATCATTATTTTCTTCTTTCTTCTTCTTTTCTTGTCTTCAGATCCGTCCGTCGCAGAGCCGATGGAGACAGGGGCCACCACCGAGGAGGACGCGCACGACAACACCGGCGACGTCGCAGCCGATGAAGGGGCGGCCGGTGCTAACGAGCCTGCCGCCGACGAGACCGCCGAGGCTGCTGGCGTGGCAGCTGAGAGGGAATCTGGCAGTCACACTGACGGCCCTGAGGCCGCAGGAGCGTCAGACGCTGCGCCGGCTGCCGACCCCTCTGCTGCCGCGGCTGAGCCCGGCGCCTATCTGGAGGCTGGCAATGGAGTCTTCATCCAGCTCCCATGGGCGTCCACGTCAAGGGCGCCCGCGGAGGGAGAGGTCTTCGACGGGGAGGTCCTCGCCTCCGCCGGGCTGAAGTTCGTCGACGCGCCCGGCAGCAGTAGCGAGCCCGAGGAGGAGCGGCTTCTGCGGAGGCTTCTGGCCCTGTACCGCGCCAGGCAGGCCAAGTTGGAGTCCCGAGAGGCTCTGGCCGCCAAGGCGGGCACTGACTTGGAGAAGCGCGCTGAAGAGCTCCGGGCCGCCAACCAGGCGGCTCTCCGATCCTTGGCGGAGGAGCGGGAGCAGCTAGCCGAGGCGCATCAGGCGTTTATTCTTGAGAAGGCCGAAGCAGAGGAGCAGCAAAGGCTCGCCGCCGAGGAGTTGTCCCGGCGAGAAGGCGAACTAACGCAGCGGAAGGTCGACCTCGACAGCCACGAGGACGACCTCGCTGTGCGCGAACAGTCTCTTGGCGGAGCTCTGCAGGAAGCGAAGGACGCCGCTGCAGCTGCTGAGACCGCCAAGAGAGACTTGGAGGCGAGGGTGGCGCAACTGGAGGTCCACTTGAAGACGAGCGAAGAGAAGGTTGTTGCTCTTGCATCGGAGAGGGAGAAGGACGCCCACAGCCACTCCGAGCTGCATGTCCGCCTCTCCGACAAGGGCAAGGAGCTTGCCGTCGCCAAGGACTCCATCGCCGATCTGGAGTTGAAACTTTCCACCCTCACCGCATCACTTGACGGCGCCAGAGATCGGGAGACGAAGCTGAAGGAGGATCTCAGGGCTGAGAGGGCACTGTTGGACAGCGCCGCCCTCTCCCAAAACAACTTCAGGCTGACGGTGGAGCACTGGACCGAGGGGCTTGTTTCCGCCGCTGCCGATATTGACAAGGAGTTGGCGGGGCTGGGGACGGAGCACCTCGGGTACTCCACCGACGAGAATCTCCCTCACAGCGCCAAGCTGAGCTTGTTCTTCAGGGGAGTGGCGCCGGCCCTCCTGCAGCTCCGGGAAAGGATCCCCACGCAGCTGGTGAACGAGGCGCGCAGGCTCTGCACGGGCGTCTTGGAGAAGGTGCTGATGAAGATAGTCTTCCGCAACCCGGGACTCAGCCTCAACAACGTCCTCAGGACCTTGCCGCCCGACGCCGACCAGGAGACACTCAAGGCCCTTGTCGCACCTATCGTGGCCAAGGTGGGCAAGATCAAGAGAGTCGAGGGCGACCATGCAGATTAGGCTATCTTTCCTTTCTGCTTCCTTTGTCGCTGCCAACCATTTACGAACAATAGTCTATTAGAACAGCGACAAGTCATTTTGTAACATAACTTTATTCTGGGTAGTTAATGCAATGTTATTTCCTTTACTTGACTTCTTCACTTTTTATGCTTTTACCCTACGCTTTTAGGGAACTCGTCGGCAAAGGGACCCTTGCCGCGAGCGCTGAGTGCGGAACTTCAGCAGCCTGCTGGCAGTGCCGTTGCCGACAAGAAACCTTGTCGCAGCTAGTCGCAGCACACTTAGGTTGTTGAGCGAACTCGAAAACGAAGTAAGGGCGCGACACTTGTCGCAGCACGGTTAAGCCGTTGAGCGTGCTCGAAACAAAGTAAGGGCGCGGCTAGCCACGAGTTGGTTCCTCCGCGCACAGGTTTTCCATACAAAGTGCGGTCGTTCAAGGAAGATAACTTTAAAATTTAAAAATTTGATTGCTCAAACTTTGGCGACTTAGCTTTTGTGTCGTCTGCTTCCCGGCAAAGGCAAGGCTTTCTTGAACGGCACTTGGTCCATACCACTGTCTCCTTCTCCTTCCCCCCTGCAAACTTGTGCGCGAGGAAAACTTCTTCTGCTTGAGAGAAAAGAAAAGGGGGGAAACATAGACATGGAGCTTGGCGGCTCGTTATTGCTTACCGGGGATGCGTGCTGCACAAAGTGTCAGATAGTTCATGCGAGAAAGATGAAAAGGCATGAAATGACAAGTTGTGCGGGGCACATAAGTTTTACTGATGCACGGGGTCTGCGCCCGGCTTTGTACAAAGGTTTACATGCAACAACGGCAAGACTTGTACAAAAAGTGGTTGCCGGAGCGGATCGCGGCAACCGCGCCTTATGGGTAAAACTTGCGAAGGTGCTCAATGTTCCAGGAGTTGCTCACCGGTAAGCCCTCTTCGGTCTCAAGGCGGACAGCGCCGGGCCTTGTGACTTGTCTCACCCGATAAGGGCCTTCCCACTTCGGCGTCAACTTGTTGGAATTCTTGGCGGACTGAACACGCCGAAGAACAAGGTCGCCTTCCTCGAGACTTCTGGCTTTCACTTTGCGGCTATGGTAGCGGCGCAAAGCTTGCTGGTATCGAGCAGCTCGTACAGCAGCCTGAAGACGGTCCTCCTCAAGGAGCAGTGCGTCATCTTGCCGCAGCTGCTCTTGCTCGAGCTCATCGTAAGCGAGCACTCGAGGCGACCCGTATACGAGTTCCGTGGGGAGAACTGCCTCTGCTCCATAGACAAGAGCAAAGGGTGTCTGTCTAGTGGCTCGATTTGGTGTCGTCCTGATTGACCAAAGAGCCGCCGGCAACTCTTCAATCCAGTTTCTTCCGCATTTGTGCAGCCTATCGAAAGTTCTTGTCTTGAGTCCGCGCAGCACTTCAGCGTTTGCTCTGTTCGCTTGACCGTTGCTCCTCGGGTGAGCAACAGAAGCGAAGCAGACCTTGGCGCCAAGGTCTTGGACGTATTGCATGAAGGTGCGACTTGTGAATTGTGTGCCATTGTCGGTGATGGTCCTGTTAGGGATTCCGAAACGGCAAACAATCGACCTGAAGAACTTGACTGCTGATTGTGCGGTCACCTTCCTCACTGGTTCCACTTCCGGCCACTTTGTGAACTTGTCGATGGCGACGTACAAGTACTCAAAGCCCCCGGCTGCGCGGGGAAAGGGGCCGAGGATGTCGAGCCCCCAGACCGAAAATGGCCAGGACAAAGGGATCGTCTGGAGAGCTTGAGCTGGCTGATGTATCTGCTTGGCATGAAACTGGCACGCTTCACACTTGGTTACTTGTGCAGTTGCATCCTGGAGGGCTTCTGGCCAAAAGAAACCTTGCCGGAACGCCTTGCCGGTAAGTGCTCTTGCGCCAATGTGGTGACCACATATGCCTCCATGTATCTCTGCCAACAGCTTTTGCCCATCTTCCCGGGGAATGCACTTCAATTTGACACCGTTGAGTCCTCTTCTGTACAGTTCATCGCCGACAAACTGATACATACTTGACCGCCGGGTTATTCTTTCTGCTTCTTCTGGTTCTTCGGGAAGTTCTCCTGTTTGAAGGAAACGGACAATCTGCTGTGCCCATGCTGGAGCCTGAGGCTCAACAACAAGGACTAAAGGCATCAGTGCTGCTGCGGGAACGTCAGCTTCTACAGCAAGAACCTATGGCTCGGCCGGAGCTTGATGTTCCCCGGCAAGCTTGCCGGAGCAAAGCTTGTCGGGAACGCCTGCTTCAACTGTACAAACCCTAGGGTCTGCAGGAGCAGACTGTTCCTCAGCAACTTTATCGTTGATCTTGGGGACCTTGTTGGCGGCGGCTTCGGGAAGCTCTGCCGGCAAGTAGTCACCAGAAACCAACTTTCTCTTCTTACTTTGTCCAGTTGATGGTGTTACGGATGGTTGAGTTAGCTTGAGCACAAAGATCCCTGGCTCCACAGGTAGCTTTAGTGCAGCACATTTTGACAGGCCGTCTGCGATGTCGTTTTGAGCTCTTGGAACGTGCTCCATCTGTAGGCCTTCAAAGTGCTCTTCAAGCTTTCTCACTTCGTTGACGTAAGCTTCCATCAACGGACTCTGGTAGCTCTTGTTCACTTGGCGGACGACCAACTGCGAATCACCCCGCACAATCAGCTTCTTGATCCCAAGCTCTGCTGCGGTTCTGAGGCCGGCAAGCAAACCTTCATACTCTGCAGTATTGTTCGTTGCTTGCTCCTTGGGAAAGTGCATCTGGACGACGTACTTGAGGTGCTCGCCGGTGGGTGCGACAAGCAGCACGCCAGCGCCGGCGCCTTGCAGCGAGAAGGCACCATCAAAGTACATTATCCATTCTTTGCTTGCTTCTTCGACGGGGATGCTTGTCTCTGGAATTTCTTCGTCTGGCGTTGGTGTCCATTCTGCTATGAACTCCTCCAATGCTCTGCTCTGGATAGTTGAATTACTTTCAAACTTGAGACCAAAGCTTGACAGCTCCATTGCCCACTCGACAATCCTGCCTGTTGCTTCTGGATTTTGGAATATCCTTTTCAGCGGAAAACGAGTGACCACAGTTATGTCATGCGCTTGGAAGTAATGGCGCAGCTTTCTCGAGGCCATGAGGAGGCCGAAAAGCAGCTTCTGCACCCCCGAGTATCTTGACCTAGCCCCCTGCAAGAGGGAACTGACAAAATAAACTGGGCGCTGCACCATCTTCTTCCGTACCTCTTCTTGCATCTGCGTAGACCCATCCTTGTCGGGGCCAGAACTTGTCGGGGAAGCCCCCTGCTTGTCGCTGGATGTGCTTGCCGGGGCTGTTGGCTCTTCATCTGCCTCCCTTTCCGCTACCAACGCAACACTAACCACTTGATTGGTTGCTGCTAAGTACAACAGAAACTTCTCTTGTGGCCTAGGTGCGACAAGTATTGGAGTGCAGGACAGGTACTTTTTCAACTCTTGTAGCGCTGCCTCCGCTTCCGGAGTCCATTTCATTGGACCTGCCTTTTTCAAGATTTTGAAAAACGGCAGGGCGCGTTCTGCGGACTTAGAAATGAACCTGCTGAGAGCAGCTACACAGCCGGCAAGCCTTCGTACATCCTTGACGCGCTTCGGAGCTTCGATCTTGTCGGGATTGGCTTCAATCCCCCTCTGGGACACAAAGAACCCGAGAAGCTTGCCGGAGGGGACTCCGAACACGCACTTCTCGGGGTTAAGCTTGAGTTGTATCTTGCGCAGATTCGCAAAGGTTTCATCTAGATCTTGAATCAGAGTATCCTTGTCCTTGCTCTTGACCACTATATCATCCATGTAAGCTTCTACATTCCTGTGTATCTGTGGCTCAAAAGCGGTGTGGACTACCCTCGCAAACGTTGAACCGGCATTCTTCAATCCAAAGGGCATGCGTATGAAGCAGTAAGTGCCACATGGAGTAATGAACGCGGTCTTCTCTTCGTCTTCTTCAGCCATAAATATCTGGTGGTATCCTGAATAGGCATCAAGAAATGAAAGCAACTCACATCCAGCCGTGGAGTCAACAATCTGGTCAATGCGCGGCAAGGGAAATGGATCTTTGGGACAAGCTTTATTCACATCGGTGAAGTCTATACAAAGCCTCCACTTCCCATTTGCTTTGCGCACGACAACAGGGTTGGCCAGCCACGTGGGATGAAGTACACCTCTGACAAGGCCTGCCGCTTCCAGCTTCTTGATTTCTTCCGCAATAAACTCTTGGTGCTCCACCGCTTGCTTTCTAACCTTTTGCTTGACGGGCCGCGTGTGAGGACAAACGGCAAGCTTGTGCTCAATCACTTTCCTGGGAACACTGGGGATGTCAGACGGTTGCCATGCAAACACGTCGACATTCGCCCGCAGGAAAGCAACGAGCGCGCTTTCCTATTTAGGATCGAGCGTGGCACTGATGGTGAAAGTACCACCAGTGCCGT
The DNA here is from genome assembly GCA_902687465.1 of Secale cereale. Classification (NCBI taxonomy): domain Eukaryota; kingdom Viridiplantae; phylum Streptophyta; class Magnoliopsida; order Poales; family Poaceae; genus Secale; species Secale cereale. The sequence goes on along the minus strand of LR738712.1, from coordinate 834,336,473 downwards.
CCTCCTTGGCGGACAGCTTCTTGGTCGTGGGTGGAGCTGCCATCGCCTTCTTGCACTTGCCGGTGGAGCTCGATGGTGCGTCCTCGACGGCAGCGCAGCACTCCGAAGAGGTGCGTTTGCCGGAGTGGGCCCCAGAGCTCTTGCCGGACTTGGTCTTGTTCTTTCCCTCGGGAGCTTCAGCGGCAAGTGTCTTGCTGTCCGTTGCGGCTGATGCGTCCCGGTAGATCTTGTCGGCACAGATAAGCGCGTCCTTCTTGTCGCCGGGGACAGAGATGACGCTTATCGAGCCTGGCATTTTGAGCATGTTGTAGGCATAATGAGAGGCTGCCATGAATTTGGCGAGTGCTGGACGGCCAAGTATCCCATTGTAAGGCAATGGGATATCGGCAACGTCAAAGGTGATCCTCTCAGTCCTGAAATTCAGCTCTCCGCCAAAAGTCACTGGCAGCGTGATCTTCCCCTTCGGCTTGCTCCTTCCCGGGTTGATCCCTTGGAACGTGCCGGTTTCTTCAAGCTCGCTGTCGGGGATCTGTAGTTTCCGGACCACAGCAGAGGAGATCAGGTTCAGGCCGGCCCCGCCGTCAACCAACATCTTGGTGACCTTGAGGTTGCGGATAGTTGGTGAAACCAACATCGGCAAGCACCCGACCGCAGTTGTGCGATCAGGGTGGTCCTCAATGTCAAAGACGATGGGTGTGCTGGACCACTTCAGAAGTTTGCGCGACTCGACGGGTGGTTCTGCTGCATTGACTTCCCGCACCCATTGTTTGAGCTGGCGGTGGGAAGTATGCAGAGAGGCACCTCCATCGACGCACAGAACTTCTGTGGCCTTCTGGAACTCCTACTCGCTGTTGTCCCTGTCGTCCATGTCTTTGTCGTCGTCTTCGTCCTTGTCGCTGTCGCGGGGAGGTCTGTCTCCTTGCCGCTGCTTGGCCTTGCCGCGGCGCCCTCCCCGGCCATTGAATGGCCGCTTCTTGCCAGACTCTCCTCCACCTCCCCGGGCCTTCTCCTTGTCGCGTCGCTCGTACTCAGCTTTCTGCTGCTCGATGAGGTATTCGACCCTTTGTAGTTCTGGAGGTCGTGGCTCTTGGTGCAGTGGATCTTGCAATACTGCTTGTCGGGGCCGTCCTGCTTGTCGGTGGCTGCCACAGCGGCAGCTTCCTTGCCGGACTGCTCGACGACCAGTACTTCTTTGTTCTTCTTTTTCCTGTTGTTCCGCCGCCGGTTCTTCCTTGCCGGGGCGGCATCCTCACTATCCATTCCCCCTGCTCCAGTATCCTCTCCGGGGAGTCTCCTCCCCTCTTCAGCGCGTGCGCACTTGTCGGCCAGGGCATAAAGCTCACTGACGTCTCGGATCTTGCACATCGCCATTTCCTCCCTCATCCTACGGTTGCGTACGTTCTGGTGGAACGCGCTCATAACTGCGGCAGGGTGGACGTCTGGGATGTTGTGCTGGACGCGGCAGAATCTCTGGATGTACTTTCGCAGGGACTCTCCTTCCTTCTGGGCAAGTATATGAAGGTCGCTCTCCTGACCATGAGGCTTGTGGCCACCTGTGAAGGCGCCGACAAACTGATGGCACAGGCCGGCCCAAGAAGAAATAGAGTTTTCTAGCAAGTGCATGAGCCAAGATCTGACGTTTGGCTTGAGCACTAGCGGGAAGTAGTTCGCGAGTATCTTCTCGTCTCGTCCCCCGGCAGCCTGCACCGCGATGGTGTAGATGCTGAGGAACTCTGACGGATGTGTCTTGCCGTCGTACTTCTCGGATACGTCGGGCTTGAAGTTCTTCATGCTGGGCCACTGGACATGCCGCAACTCGCGGGTGAACGCAGGACAACCCGCCACGTACGACAAGTCGCCTGGTTCTCCGGGCGCGTGCATGTCGACAGCGGGCCCAGCGCGCTGGTCGGATTGTTGCCGCGCTTCTCTTCGACGCTCGATGCGAGTTCGAGCGTCTTCTTGTCGTCTGTCGTCAAGGACTTGGCGTTGATCGCGGCGAGCTCGTGGATCCGACGACGCCGTGGAGTCGTCGTCGATGTTGATCTGGCGAGTCGGCGATTTCGGCCTTTGGGGCGGGGAGTGCATGGTAGTTGCACCCCCGACGGTCTTGTCGCCATCAGCCCGCGCCTGACTAACTTGCCGCGGCCGCGACGTCGTCGGCTGCTGCGGAGTGTCATTATTGGCGAAGGCGATGAGGCTTTGGATGGTGGCCCTCCAGTCGTCGGCCTTGTCTGCCGCTGGAGGGAAGTCGAGGAGCAGCTGAGCTCGAGCTAGAGCTTCTGCTGGAGTGGTGGGGAGCGGTGGCGAGCGGTGCGAGGAGCGAGATATGCTCGGACTTCTAACTGCGTTAGAAGGAGCAGGGTCTCGTCCCGGCGACCGCGCCTTGCTCGTGCCAGCACGTTGGCCTTGAGCGTCCCGCGACCCGCCAGTTTGACCTTGTCCCAACAAGCGTATGGTACCTTGTGTACCACGTCGCTGCCGGTCCGGCACCTCCTGAGAGGGGCGCGGTGCGTGCACGGACGCCGAGGTCTTGGAGTGCGCCCGGTCGTCCGTCTTGTCCTTGGACTTGGCGGCGCCGTGAGTTTCCTCGCCGGCGTCCGCCCTTCCTCCAGCGTCTACCCCACCGACCGTTGGCTCTGGTGGCGGCGGGATCGACGCGGACGGGCCTGCTACCTCTGAAGCCTTCTTCTTCGGCGACATGTCGATGAAGTCGATGAAGTTGCTGGAGATTTCGCCCGCGTGAACGCCGGATCCGGATCACGCAACCTCGACGCACCCCCTACCTGGCGTGCCAAAGATGTCGGGGAAACTGATCGCCCACGAACACCTATGGGACCGGAGCCCCTTTTCGGTACGGCAAGGGGGCGGAGGATGCACAAAGAGCGGATCGAGGCGTGCACGCGAGCAGTTTACCCAGGTTCGGGCCGCGCGGAGTCGTAAAACCCTACTCCTGCCTTGGTTTGTATTGTATTCTTGGCTCGGGAGCGAGAAGAACTACAATGTTGATCGCTAACAGCACCGAGCGTGATAGTGATCGATGGTTCGAACCCCTTCTACGTTGCGCATGGGCCTCCTTTTATAGGTCAAAGGGGTCACCGACAGGTGGCAACGCAGTCGAGGGTAAAAATGTAAAAGCGGTGGTAGTTGGAACAGTGTATGCATAGTGCTCTATACCTAACTCTGACGGCAGGGGACAAAGGCATTAAATGCCCGTCGCCGTCGCCCTAAACAGTGCAAAAAGCGTCCGTCAGGGCGTCTCCGTCCGCCACGACGGTAGCCTCGTCATCGCATCTTGCCACCGTGTACCCCAGGCTGCACAGCCTTCCGCCACGTGCGCCTGGAAGGGCCCCAGGGCGACGCGTGGGCGGATGCGCTGGAGCGCGGGTACCTAGTGGAAGTCTACCGTGGCATGCGCCTTGCCGCGGCCGCCATCTTGCCGTGCCCGTGAGCTTGTCGCTCTCCGGGCCTTGCCGGGGCGCGCGGCGCGTCACGGCAAGTTTCATTAAATGCCACGTTTGGCCTTCCCGGCAAGCTCCTCTTGCCAGGGTCTTGTTCAAAAGAAGTGGTCTTGAGCCTGGGGTGGCCTTCCCGACAAGCTCCTCTTGCCGGGGCCTTGTCTCTTTAACTTGAATACTTTGTTCTTGAATGGCTCTAAAGGAAACACAGTGGGCCTTGGCGGACGCGCGGCAAGCCCTGCCACGGGACGCTGCGACTGCCCGTGCACAAGTTCGGGATACTAAGGTACCCCTACTTTAGTACACCGACAGGATCACATCATTAGGAGAATGATGTGATGAACATGATCCGTTAGCTTAGCATATTGATCGATCAGTTTTATTGCTACTACTTTCTTCATGTCAAATACATATTCCTCAGACTATGAGATTATGCAACTCCCGAATACCGTAGGAATGCCTTGTGTGCTATCAAACGTCACAACGTAACTGGGTGATCGTAAAGATGCTCTACAGGTATCTCTGAAGGTGTTTGTTGGGTTGGCATAGATCAAGATTAGGATTTGTCACTCAGAGTATCGGAGATGTATCTCTGTGCCCTCTCGGTAATGCACATCATAGAAAAGCCTTGCAAGCAATGTGACTAACGAGTTAGTTGCGGGATGATTCATTGCAGAACGCGTAAAGAGACTTGCCGGTAACGAGATTGAACTAGGTATGAAGATACCGACGATCAAATCTCGGGCAAGTAACATACCGATGACAAAGGGAATAACGTATGATGTCATTATAGTTTGACCGATAAATATCTTCGTAGAATATGTGGGAGCCAATATGAGCATCCAGGTTCCGGTATTGGTTATATATAAAAAATGACATAAGATATTATATCAAATGTTACACTAGAAAAAAGTGACTTGCATGTAATTTGAATGTGAATCATGTCGAAATAAAAAAGTTCATTATAAATATTAGTGATTGTTTTTAAAAATTGGCTCACTTCATGTAAAAAAACTACTGTACTAGTTCCCTTATAGAATTTCTCTATTTTTATTTTATCGCACACAAATCAACTTGAAATCGGCTAGTCTATAAGAACTTAAACGAGAGGCGATGTCTTTAAGGGGGCAAATTGATGAGGTGATGTAGTGTATAGATATGTTGTCTTTTTTTTCAACGTATGACTCTGGATTTTTCTTTGCAATGTAAGTAATTATATAGATGTATGTGTTTTTTTAGAAAGCAATGAGAAGTAGAGGTCCGATCTTATTATGAAGGATATTTGGGTACCATGAAGCTGGTGTCCTGTTGTGGACTTGTGGACTTGTGGTGAAGTTTGTCACTTTTGTCATTTCTCTAGGTGAAGAAGCTGAGGACATAGCATGATCACTAGCTTGCAGTCATATGATTTGTCCCTCCCATCCCCGCTTCCCCCCCCCCTATCGTTTATCGCGGTACTTGTGTATGATTCTTGTGTTGGCAATGGCCATGGAACGAATGACATTCCTTATTTGACTGGATTAGTACCTAGATTTGGAGTTCAATTCGACGAATTTAAGTGTCATGCTTGGCAGACTTAATTTACCATGAAATATGCAGATTTTAATTGAATGTGTAAATTTGAGTAATTGAAGTGTGGTGCTTGGCGGTCTTAATTTACCAGGAAATCTCTGCTGCTAACAATTGAAAGATGCATACTTGGACGGGATGTGTAATATTGTAGACTACTCCCTCTTCTGTGCCAAAATAAAAAAAAAAGACTTTTTTGCAGTTCAAATTGAACCACAAAGACGTATTGTATTTTGGTAAAGAGTTAGTATTTCATAGGTGCATTTGTTGATTCCTCGTGGGTGCTTTCTTGTTATTTTCTTGTTGTTTTCCTCATGGTCATGGGTGCATTTGTTGATCAGGGATGCCCTTGCTAATATTGTACAGAAGATACTAAAACAATTTATGAGGAGAATTTAGAGTTGCTTGAAGGGGTGAAGAAGCTTGACAGATCTATGAGGTAAGCGATTGCGATTTACTGTTACACATGGTTTTGGGTAAAATTATTCCTAATGCTAAATGCCATATTTTTTTCTTTTGTGTGAAGGAGGAGTGTCTGGTTCCTAGAAGGGGCAAACAAATGTATCAGCTGGTCATTCAAGTACGTCATGCCTATTACCTCGGCTGCTGCTGTCCTGAAGTTGACTAGTTAGGCGATTCGATTGGTTGCTCTGTGGTATTTGTCGCATGTATGTAGTATTATGGAAGAAGCAATCTAATGGCTTGCATAAGAATGGTTCGGTCTGTCTGCCCTAATGTTATGTCATGAGAGTACTAATTATTATGCCAGCCACCATGTAAGGCATCCTTTATCATGTTTGAGCGCTGTATGCTAATGCTCTGCCAACGGCTTCTTGTTCAAGCTACAGATATTTGCTAATGATCACTCATAGAGATGAGTGAGACTGTTGTTTTTATCTGGCCTTCTTGCAGTAATAGTGAATTGGGAACTTTTTCTCAATACTTCCAATTTTTTGCGTCTTTTCACTTGCATGTTCACGCACTGATCTTTCTAATACCCATATTGCAGTGCTTCAACAACAACAACAACACAAAGTTTAGGGGTTGCTTTGACAATACATGTGTTGTTGGGGCTTGTTTAGGCATGTAATTGCAGTGAGAATTCACTGATCACATTATTTGGGCGAAAGGTTTTTCTAGTACTAGCATTTTCATTTAAATTTTGGTTTTGTGCTTTTACAAGATCAGAAGTGCTCACATATTTTATAAAGTAGATCCTAGATATGAATGATGGATCACATAACACATAGTTTTGCTATGTTGATGTCGCTTGAACTACGTCGGTGTTTCTCCAAAAAGGAGGATGATGCAGCACAACTAAGGTAGGTATTTCCGTCAGTGATGAGACCAAGGTTATGGAACTAGTAATAGAAGCAAGCAACACTATGTAAACGGTGCCTGCATAGTTTTAATTAGATAAATTGTAAGAGGGGTTGTGAATCCCTCTTGGGTAATAATAGATTGGTAAATAGATAGATTGATAGATGCAAATAGAATAACGACAAATAAAACTCAGCTTGGTATTTTTGGTTTTTTCATAGTATGGATCTGAAAATAAAAGCAAATAAAAATAGATCGCTGATGTCTACACACGCTTCTACTCTTGTAGACTATGTTGGGCCTCCAAGCGCAGAGGTTTGTAGGACAACAGCAATTTCCCTCAAGTGGATGACCTAAGGTTTATCGAACTCAGGGAAGTAGAGGTTGAAGATGGTCTCTCTCAAGCAACCCTGCAACTAAGATACAAGAAGTCTCTTGTGTCCCCAACACACCTAATACACTTGTTAGATGTATAGGTGCACTAGTTCGGCGAAGAGATGTTAAATGGCAAGTGATATGGATGGCAAAACAAAGTAATATAAATCTGTAATAAAAAGTGCAGCATGCAAACAAGTGGTAAACGTGAGCACAAATGGTATTGCAATGGTGGAAACAAGGCCTAGGGATCATACTTTCACTAGTGGCAACTCCCAACAACATTAACATAATCGAATCACATGATATTTCCCATAAAACATGCAATGGAGACGCACCCGGAGGTCATCCTTCGTGGTCAAGAGAGGACGAGAATTATGTAGGGCTACAAAAGCACACCTCAAGGTTCGTAGTTCTCAATCTAAGGATTTCCCAATGTCACCGCGGCCATCCAAAGAGAGTCCCACAATCACCACAACATATCTAAAGGATAGTCAAAGACAAGCACCAAGAGACTCTCAATCTTCAATCAACACACAAGAGAGGAAATCACTCATGAAAATATTTTTCTAATCCATGTCCAATAGACCGCTGTCACCTTGGTCTCGGGGATTATACTAGATAAAGACAAGTGAGTACATCAATCCAATACATAGAGGAAGGGGAAATATCATGGGATCACCCTAGATTAACATAGCCTATGATCACAACAAAGATCACATCATGGGAGAGAGAATTGACCACATAGCTACTGGTAAGAACCTCAGCCCCGAGGAGGAACTACTCCCGCATCATGGAGGGAGGAAGCAATGTCGATGGAGATGAATCCGGGGGCACTTCCCCGTCCCGGCAGGGTGCCGGCACAGGAATTCTGGTCCCCCGAAGCTTGATGGCGATGGCGGCGAAGATCGGAATCGCGTCTGGAGAAAAGGGGTCTGGAATCAGGGTTTCCTCGACGGGTGTTAAATATATGCCAAAGGGGGTCGCTAGGGGAGCTACGGGGGGCCCAGGCGGCCAGGGGTGTGGCCGCCTGGAGCCCCTCTGGCCCCCCTCCGGCCCTACTTTGGCCGCATGGAAGCTTCCGGAACGCTGATTTATTATATAATTTTTCCGGGATTTTTCTGGCAGTTTACGTAATGGGAAAACCTGAAATACAAAAACAACAGAAAACAGAAACTGACACTGGGGTGCACTGAGTTAATAGGTTAGTCCAAATATGATCAAAAGTGTATGGAAGTGTATAAATATCATAGCAATATCACACAAAAGAGGCATGGAGCAAGCAGAAATTATAGATACGTTTTGGACGTATCAACATCCCCAAGCTTAATTCCTGCTCGTCCTCGAGTAGGTAAATGATAACAAACATAATTTCTGTGGTGACATGCTATTAACCATATAAGAACTTTTCACAGTCACATGACAAGTGCTTACTGAGACAATGAATCTGTAGTAATTAAGTTGCCTCATGAGAAAATCACAAAGAACTGAAAGTTTTACAATATGATACTGAAACACTCAATAGATTTGTAGTGAGCATGGTGTGCAAATCTGACAAAGTGATATCTCGCTTGCCCCTTTAGTGAAGCAAAACATAAATGCAGGGGCACCTCCAAGGTTTAAGTGACGACTAGATACAATGATTTTAGAATAAACGATATCATAATCATGCAAAAGACAATGGTACTTTGGGACAATGCACATTACACTCAGAATGACAATCATGCTCTCAATAGTTGGTGCTTTAAAGAAGGTGGAGACTCTCGAACCGTGGCTTTTGTTGGCAAGGTTGAAAACCCGTGGTCGGAAACAAAGTCAAAGCATGTACCAGAGCTCTTGGTTTTAAAAACAGAAATAAAAATTATTTTTTTGGATATGCATGTTTCGTCAACGAATGCTAGCAGATAACTCAATTACTTCTCGAGCTGGACAAGTTTCGATGAACGGCTCCCGAATGAGGATGATCACATCCTCTTAATCTCCTTTGTTTATCACTGCCAAAGTTTTCTGATTTCTCATGAACAAAGCGTGAAGGAGGGTTTGTTTGTTTGTATTATTTTTTAATGAGCCGGGCGCACTCAATGCCAGTTCCTTCTCGTATTATGGGTTTGCACATTAGACATGCAATCCCGGGGTGAAGCTTGTCCAACTTAAAAAGATCATGAATTAACTACTACTCCCTCATGAGCTAAAACAGAGGCACAAAAGAGAAATGCTTTTTTGAATAATTTCGAGATGGTACATGAAAGTCTTCGTTAGGAATGGCAGGTAAATACCATGTATAGGAAGGTATGGTGGACTCATATGGCATAACTGGTTTAAAGGATTTTGGATGCACAAGCAGTCGGTCCGCTTAGTACAGGTGGAGGTTAGCAAAAGACTGGGAGCGACCAACTAAGAGAGCAATGACGGTCATAATCATGCAGAGCGACAAAGCAACATTGAATCAGGCATGGAAGTTATATCGCTACTCAGAAATAAAAGATCATCAAGGCTTGACAGACTTTCTTTACAGTCTTAAATATGCGTGAGCATACGCCAAGTCAATCAAAATAAATTCTTGAAGGAAGATATTACTAAATCATACCACATCATAGGCAAACAAATCATGTTGGTACTCCAATAACACATTGGAAACCCCCCAGCTATTTGAGACTAACCATAAGAAAACATGAACTACTAAGCGCCATTATGCACGTAGCATTTTTATCATAGACATATCGACCAACGCAACAGAAGCAAACTCTCTTAATAAGATAAGCATGATAACTCAAGAGAGTTCAAGCAACCAACTAAACAAAAGCTCTTTTAAAAAGATAAACATGAAAACTAAGAGCTGAACATGATAGTAGCTATTGAAAGACCAAGAACATACACAGCAAAGATAGACATGAAAATTCTATGTTGTGTTCTAGATTGAAGTGGAGCGTGTCTCTCTCCCACACAAAGAAAGCTGAGTTCCAACTCGTTATGAAAAGCTAAAGAAAACTAAAAAGGAAAACTAAAAGCAAGACGCTCCAAGCATAGCACATAACACATGAAGTGATAAAAATATAGCGGAACGAAAGACGAACTGATAATGTTGATGGAGAAGGGGATGCACGGGGGCATCCCCAAGCTTAGACGCTTGAGTCTCCTTGAATATTTCTTGGGGGTGCACGGGGGCATCCCCAAGCTTGAGCGCTTGACACTCCTGAATCTTTTTATCATCTTCCCTCGCACACTTGAAAATTCCCTTCATACATAACTCATCATAATCTGATTAGCGAGGTTAGTACCCATAATAAAATAAGTGTTCTTTGCTGGAAATAAGGATATTCTTGAAGGTCTACTGTTTCTCAAGATTGCCAAAAAGTTTTTGCAAAGAAAAAGCAAGCTCAAGGTTTGCAAAATGAAGGAAAGGCAAAACAGGACAGAATCTGTGAAAAACAGACCAGCAGGTAGTAAATGATTTTTTCGGGGCACTTCTGCAACTCTAATCAAAAAACTCAGAACGGACGCCCGAAAGACAATTGTATAGAGCACGCTGTAGAAAACATTCAGACCAAAAAGATGATCTGGTGATTTTATACGAATTTTTCTGTCCAAGGACAGAATCTGTTTCCTGGACAGCACGTCACAACTTTTGAACTTTCTTGTAATCAGAGGCTATACTTGGCACAAAGCTGAAAAGTAAAGATACAATGATGATGCTACTGTAGTAACACCATCAAGACACAACAAAAGCAAAATAAAAATTTATTCATTGTGGGCTGCCTCCCAAAAGCGCTTTCTTTTATGCCTTTAAGCTAGGCATAATGACTTTAATGATGCTCTCGTAGGAATAAGAGTTGAAGAACAAAAGAGAGCATCAAGAAGCAAATATAAAACATATTTAAGTCTAACATACTTCCTATGCATGGGAATCTTGTAAGAAAATAAATTATTGAAGCATAAAGCAACTAGCATAGGAAGGCAGAACAAGCATAACTTCAAAATGTTCACCATAAAGAGAGGGAACTTGATATTATTGAAATATCTATAAGCATATGTTCCCTTCTCATAATAATTTTCAGTGGGATCACGAATAAACTCAACAATATAAGCATCACATAAAGCATTGTTACCATGATCCACATGCAAAAAGGTACTATTACTCTCCACATAAGCATCTTTGGGGAGCCCATGGTTAGGACATTTTAGCATTAATGTTTTCAGTCTCCCCCAAGTTTGAGCTACGCTCTCTCCGTCACGAGACCTAAAGTTATAGATATAGTTCCTTTCTCGATGAATTTCATGAAGAGGATAAAACTTAGTATAAAAGAGAGACATAAGCTCTTGCCAATCAAGCAAGTGCGAGTTATCGAGAAGCTTATACCAATCTGAAGCTTTATCTATAAGTGATACGGCGAACAATTTCCTCATGACAAACTCCCTTGATACACCTGCAATCTTAAATAATGAACATAATTGTGACAGATATAGCAAGTGTTCACCGGGATGTCTGTCTCCTGCGTAACGATTAGCCAAAACATAATCGATAATACCAGCTGGTATTTTATAGGGCACAATTTCAGTAGGGGGAGGAGCAACCACCACAGGTGTGGGGCGTCTTCCCGCAAGCAATGATCCAATAGCAAGGTTGTCCATAAGCATAACTAGTGAAATAAAAACAAGAAACAAAAAGATTTAATTGCAAGATCTAAAGATATACCTTCAAGCACTCACCTCCCCGGCAACGGCGCCAGAAATAGCTTGATGTCTACACACGCTTCTACTCTTGTAGACTATGTTGGGCCTCCAAGCGCAGAGGTTTGTAGGACAGCAGCAATTTCCCTCAAGTGGATGACCTAAGGTTTATCGAACTCAGGGAAGTAGAGGTTGAAGATGGTCTCTCTCAAGCAACCCTGCAACTAAGATACAAGAAGTCTCTTGTGTCCCCAACACACCTAATACACTTGTTAGATGTATAGGTGCACTAGTTCGGCGAAGAGATGTTAAATGGCAAGTGATATGGATGGCAAAACAAAGTAATATAAATCTGTAATAAAAAGTGTAGCAAGCAAACAAGTGGTAAACGTGAGCACAAATGGTATTGCAATGGTGGAAACAAGGCCTAGGGATCATACTTTCACTAGTGGCAACTCCCAACAACATTAACATAATCGAATCACATGATATTTCCCATAAAACATGCAATGGAGACGCACCCGGAGGTCATTCCTTCGTGGTCAAGAGAGGACGAGAATTATGTAGGGCTACAAAAGCACACCTCAAGGTTCGTAGTTCTCAATCTAAGGATTTCCCAATGTCACCGCGGCCATCCAAAGAGAGTCCCACAATCACCACAACATATCTAAAGGATAGTCAAAGACAAGCACCAAGAGACTCTCAATCTTCAATCAACACACAAGAGAGGAAATCACTCATGAAAATATTTTTCTAATCCATGTCCAATAGACCGCTGTCACCTTGGTCTCGGGGATTATACTAGATAAAGACAAGTGAGTACATCAATCCAATACATAGAGGAAGGGGAAATATCATGGGATCACCCTAGATTAACATAGCCTATGATCACAACGAAGATCACATCATGGGAGAGAGAATTGACCACATAGCTACTGGTAAGAACCTCAGCCCCGAGGAGGAAGCAACGTCAATGGAGATGAATCCGGGGGCACTTCCCCGTCCCGGCAGGGTGTCGGCACAGGAATTCTGGTCCCCCGACGCTTGATGGCGATGGCGGCGGAGATCGGAATCGCGTCTGGAGAAAATGGGCCTGGAATCAGGGTTTCCTCGACGGGTGTTAAATATATGCCAAAGGGGGTCGCCATGGGAGCTACGGGGGGCCCAGGCGGCCTGGCCAGGCGGCCAGGGGTGGGGCCGCCTGGCCAGGGCGCCTGGAGCCCCTCTGGCCCCCCTCCGGCCCTACTTTGGCCGCATGGAAACTTCCGGAACGCTGATTTATTATATAATTTTTCCGGGATTTTTCTGGCAGTTTACGTAATGGGAAAACCTGAAATACAAAAACAGCAGAAAACAGAAACTGGCACTGGGGTGCACTGAGTTCATAGGTTAGTCCAAATATGATCAAAAGTGTATGGAAGTGTATAAATATCATAGCAATATCACACAAAAGAGGCATGGAGCAAGCAGAAATTATAGATACGTTTTGGACGTATCAATCGCAAAAGCAAATAATTGATCGGAAGGCAAATAAGATAAACAATAGACCCCGGAGCCGTAGATATAAAGGAAATATGCCCTAGAGTCAATAATAAAGTTGTTATTTATATTTCCTCATATCATGATAAATGTGTTTTATTCATGCTAGAATTGTATTAACCGCAAACATGATACATCTGTGGATACATAGACAAAACACAGTGTCCCTAGTAAGCCTGTACTAGACTAGCTCGTTAATCAAAGATGGTTGAGTTTCTTAACCATAGACATGTGTTATCATTTGATTAATGGGATCACATAATTAGGAGAATGACGTGATGGACATGACCCATCCGTTAGCTTAGCATATTGATCGAACCGTTTTATTGCTACTGCTTTCTTCATGTCAAATACATATTCCACAGACTATGAGATTATGCAACTCCCGAATGCTGGAGAAATGCCTTGTGTGCTATCAAACGTCACATCATAACTAGGTGATCATAAATATGCTCTACAGTTATCTCCAAAGGTGTTTGTTGGGTTGGCATAGATCAAGATTAGGATTTGTCACTCAGAGTATTGGAGAGGTATCTCTAGGCCCTCTCGGTAATGCACATTATAGAGAAGCCTTGCAAGCAATGTGACTAACGAATTAGTTGCGGGATGATACATTGCAGAATGAGTAAAGAGACTTGCCGGTAATGAGAATGAACTAGGTATGAAGATACCGACGATCGAATCTCGGGCAAGTAACATAGCGATGACAAATGGAATAATGTATGATGTCATTATGGTTTGACCGATAAAGATCTTCGTAGAATATGTGGGAGCCAATATGAGCATCCAGGTTCCGCTATTGGTTATTGGCCGGAGAAGTCTCTTGATATGTCTCCAACGTATACATAATTTTTTATTGTTCCATGCTATTATATTATCCATCTTGGATGTTTTATATGCTATTTTATATGATTTTTGGTACTAACCTATTAACCTAGAGCCCACTGCCAGTTTCCGTTTTTTCCTTATTTTTGAGTTTTATAGAAAAGGAATACCAAACGGAGTCAAATTGATGAGCCAATTTTTGATGATTTTTTATGGACCAAAAGAAGCCCCCGGAGTAAAAGAGTTGGGCCAGAAGAGTCCCGAGCCATCCACGAGGGTGGAGGTCGCGCCCTACCCCCCTGGGCGTGCCCCTATCTCTTGGACGACTCGGAGACCTCCCTGACATGAGCCGAACGACAAAAATTCCTATAAATATAGAAACCCACAAAAAGAAACCTAGATCGGGAGTTCCGTCGCCACAAGCCTCTCTAGCCACCAAAAACCATTCGGGACCCTGTTCCGGCACCCTGTCAGAGAAGGGATCCATCACCGGTGGCCATCTTCATCATCCCGGCGCTCTCCATAACGAGGAGGGAGTAGTTCACCCTCGGGGCTGAGGGTATGTACCAGTAGCTATGTGTTTGATCTCTGCTACCTCTTGAGCATGCGTTGGTTTTCCCTTGAAGAGGAAAGGGTGATGCAGCAAAGTAGCGTAAGTATTTCCCTCAGTTTTTGAGAACCAAGGTATCAATCCAGTAGGAGACTACACGCAAATCGCCTAGTACCTGCACAAACAATCAAGAACCTTGCAACCAACGCGATAAAGGGGTTGTCAATCCCTTCATGGCCACTTGCAAAAGTGAGATCTGATAGAGATAATAAGATAAATATTTTTGGTATTTTTGTTCTATAGAATGAAAAGTAAAGATTGCAAAATAAAAGATAGCTAGTTGACGTAAGATTAATATGATGGAAAATAGACCCAGGGGCCATAGGTTTCACTAGTGGCTTCTCTCAAGATAGCAAATTCTATGGTGGGTGAACGAATTACTGTCGAGCAATTGATAGAAAGGCGCATAGTTATGAGAATATCTAGGCATGATCATGTATATAGGCATCACGTCCGCGACAAGTAGACCGAAACGATTCTGCATCTACTACTATTACACCACACATCGACCGCTATCCAGCATGCATCTAGATTATGAAGTTCATAAAAACGGAGTAACGCTTTAAGCAAGATGACATGATGTAGAGGGATAAACTCATGCAATATGACATAAACCCCATCTTTTTTATCCTCGATGGCAACAATACAATACGTGCCTTGTTGCCCCTGCTGTCACTGGGAAAGAACACCGCAAGATTGAACCCAAATGTGACGCCCGAAGACCGACGTCCCAGAAGATTCCAGAGATTCCAGATGTTCCGGATTCTCCCGTGTGTTTCTTTTTGTGCTTGTGTTATTTGTTTTGCATTGCATAATGTCATCATGCCACTTCTAATTTTCTAGGATCAAACTCATTTTTTGCGAGTCCCAAGAAATTAGCCTCATGCCCAAATTCGTTCCCTAACCCTCTCTTCCTTTTTCTTCTCTCTTTTGTTTTTCTGCTAAAGAGTTTTGAAAAGAATTAAGAGGGAGAGAGAGATTCTAGCGCGGCCCAACTCCTTCTGGCCCAGGGCCCAGCCTCCCCAACCCTAGCTCGATCGGCCCCTGGTCAATCCCTTCGCTCCCTCGACCCCTCATCCTAGCGCCGCCACCTCTCACTATCTCCCTCCTCGCTCCCTAGTCCTCCCTCTTGTTTCGCTCATCCTCCTAGCGCCGCCACCAGGGCATCCCGCCCGACTCCGTGCCACCTCATCCAAGTCGTTCTTCAGCTCGCAGCCGCCGCCGAGCTCCGTCAGCCGCGCGCCGTCCCTCTCCTCCACGCGACGGCCCCGCCCTTCTCCAGCGAAAGAACGGCTCCGCGCGCCGCCGTCGGGCTGCGCCTGCCGCCGGCCTTGCCGGCCCGAGCGCCGCCTGCCATGGTGCCTCGTCGGCAGGCCCTTGCTGCGCCCCTCCGCCCCGTCAACTCTCCTCCATCCCTCTACCTCCATCGCCACCCCGCCTTCGTGCGTCCCTCCAGCCCCGAGCTCTGCGCCTCTCCTTTTGCGCTCGCTGGAGCGGCCGGCCAGAGCCGCCGCCTCCTGTCGCCATGGCCTCTGCCTGATGTTGTGTTGTGCTGCCGCCGTCACTCCTGCCACCTGCTTGCCATGGCCGACCATCTTCAACACCTCCAGACCCTTGGGTGGATCCTTGCTAGATCACCACCATCATCTCCTGGCCGCTTCCAAGATCCGAGGTCTTTCGAGTTGCTTCGTTTTGGATGCGCCAAGTCCCTTTACGACCCGTGAACTACTACCGTCGACCCTCGAGGACCCCGTGGAACATACGGACATCAAGTACCACTACGAACCGCCAAGTACCTCGACGCCCGATGTCAAGTTCGACTACAAGGAGAAACGCCAAGTTACACTACCGTCGACCTCGGAGACCCTCGACGTCAAGTTCAGCTTCGAAATGAGTACACCTACACGGCGACACGTCAAGTACCACTACCGTCACGAGAACCGAGTCCGGCAAGTCCGAAGACCCTCAAGTACCTCTACGGAACGACTACTTCCCTCTACGAACGTGTACCACGACTCGCGAGAACGACTACTTCCACTACGTCCCTCGACGACTCGAACCGCTTCGAGAACGAATGTTCCGAAGGTATAACCCCGAGACGATAACCCGTGGACGAATGCATGTGGTTGTATGAGATGTTTCCCTTGTGTGCACCGTGCCCGTTTCGTCTTTTGTCATGCTCCTCGGTTGCCTCGTCGCCGACCCGTGGGAACCCGGTGACGGGATCACCCCACCTTTCATCTCGTTCGACTCACTCACGCCACCTTTTCTTTTGCACCGGTCTCTCAACGAGTTACCGGAACCGATATGTTGCCGTGGCATCATTTTTCGAATCGTTGCCGTGGCACCCTTTCTTTCGACCACGGTGACAAGTGCTTCATATCTCTTCATGTTAATGATAACTAAAAATTGCATAAAATTTGATCATGTCATCCGCATCATGTTAACAACATTATATGTGTGAATTGTTGTTTGCTTAAAAATTGCTAAACATGCTCATGGGGATTTTGCGGAATTGTTGTTGTTTTTTCCGGGCTCATTTAAAATGTCTAAATAGGTAGTTTGCTCTTGCTTCACCTCTTGCCATGTTAACAAACATTTAATCTTGTCTTGTAAATAAACGAGGGTCAATTAAATAATTAAAATGTGGTGTTTCGTCAATATGCAACTCGTTGCATATTGAGCTCCACTTAACTTGTAGTACTTGTTTGTGCACTTTGCCATGCCATGCATATTTAAACCGGACATGCATCATACTTGTTTGTGCATCATGCCATGGTTATGATATGTGTGTTTACTATGTTGTTTCCTTCTTTCCGGTTTGCTTCCCTCGTTAGCTTCGGGTTCGTTCCGGAGTTGTGAGGTTTGATCGACTAGTTCATGGACCGTTCTTCTTCCTTGCGGAATCCCAGGCAAGATGATCATACCCTTGGATACCTTTACTACCATTGCCATGCTTAGTTGTCTCGATGCTATCGTTACATGTCGCGCTACCCATCTTTTATGTCAGCCTCTCCTTGTTGCCATGAAACCTCTAACCTTTGAAACCTTCCTAGTAAAACCACTGCTTGGCTATGTTACCCGCTTGCTCAGCCCCTCTTATAGCGTTGTTAGTTACAGGTGAAGATGAAGATCGTTCCAGGAGGGAACTTGTTGTTCGAATATCACAATATCTATTATTATTATTTAACACACCTATATACTGGGCATGGGTGGAAGGCTTGGACTTTTGCTCGGTGTTTTGTTCCACTCATGCCACCTTAGGCGCCGATAAACCGGCATTATGTTCCTTGATTTTTGCGTTCCTTACATGACGGGTGGATGGGGACCCCTTGACAGTTCGACTTTGAATAAAACTCCTCCAACAAGGCCCAACATTGGTTTTAATTTGCTCATAATAACAACTTAATTAATTAATTGATTGCATAGGGGGTCATGTCTCTGGGTTCTTAATTCTACATAACAGGGGGGCCAGTGCTGATGGTGTTGGTCCCAAACTAGAGCTACTTGCGGTGCCACCCAGTTATCTGGGGTCTTCGGTTACTGTACGTACTGCTCATCCGGACGTGGCCTGAGACAAGATACGCGCGGCTACTATCAGGGTGTCGGCACGCCGGGAGGTCTTGCTGGACTTGTTTTACCATTGCCGAAATGTCTTGTGCACCGGGATGCCGAGCCTGAACGGATTTCCCTAAGATAAGGAGTGATGATATTATATTTATCACTTCAGCTAATCGTGAGAGCTTGTGATGGGCTAAGTTGGGACACCCCTGCAGGGTTATGATCTTTCGAAAGCCGTGCCCGTGGTTATGTGGCAGATTGGAATTTGTTAATGTCCGGTTGTAGAAAACTTGACAGAGGATCCGAAGTAAAACACACAACTGTGTGAGTAACCGTGACTGTCTCTTTTCACTTTGAGAAGAGAACACGGTGGGGTTATGTTGTTTCGTATGTAGTTCAGGATCTTTAGCGATCACTACTAGTTGCGACCGTTTGCGTAGATGCTCATCTTACTCTTGTACTCGTAAGTTAGCCACCATATTATGCTTAGCCGCTGCTGCAACCTCACCACTTTACCTCTTCCTACCCATAAAGCTTTGCTAGTCTTGATACCCATGGTTATGGGATTGCTGAGTCCTCGTGGCTCACAGATACTACAACACCAGATGCAGGTTCAGCCGAGAATGATGCAGGAGATGGATCAGAACTTCACTGGGAGCTCGATGAAGAGAGTGGCCGTATGCTTGTGACGTTTCGACGATCAGTGGTGGTTTCTACTAGGGGCGATTCTGACCTGTGGCTTTATGTTTTGGTATCTTTCTTTTGGTTCTTCACCCGTAGTCGGGTTGTGATGATTTGAATGATGTCTTGCTTATGTAATGTATTGTGTGAAGTGGTGAGTGTAAGCCAACTATCTCCTTTTGCATTTTAATCCCTCTTTTACATGAGTCATGCAAAGATACCAAACTTGAGATCATTCCAGAATGAGCTTATACCTTTAAGTCGTGCCTCGACACGTAGGAGGTATAGTCCCATCCTGGGCATTACACCAAAGCTAAGCACTTCTCCCGTTGCAAGAAAGATCAATCTAGTAGGCCAAACGAAACTAATAATTCGAAGAGACTTGCAAAGATATTAAATCATGCATATCAAAATTCAGAGAAGAATGAAATATTGTTCATAGATAATCTTGATCATAAACCCACAATTCATCGGATCTCGACAAACACATCGCAAAAAGTATTACATCGAATAGATCTCCAAGAAGATCGAGGAGAATATTGTATTGAGATCCAAAGAAAGAGAAGAAGCCATCTAGCTAATAACTATGGACCCGAAGGTCTGTGGTAAACTACTCACACATCATCGTAGAGGGTGTTGATGTAGAAGCACTTCGTGATCGATTCCCCCTCCGGCGGAGCTCCGGGAAATGCCTCAAGATGGGATCTCACGGCTACAGAAGGTTGCGGCGGTGAAAATAGGGTTTCGTGGTGCTCTCGGATTTCAGGGTATATGAGTAAATATAGGACGAAGAGGTACGTCGGTGGAGCTACGAGGGGCCCATGAGGGTGGGGGCGCGCCTACCCCCCTACGCGCGCCCTACTGCCTCGTGGCCACCTCGTGGCTTCCCAGGCGTGTACTCCAAGTCTTCTGGATTGCGTTTGTTCCAAAAACGATCCTTGCTAAGGTTTCATTCCGTTTGGACTCCGTTTGATATTCCTTTTCTGTGAAACACTGAAATAGGCAAAAAACAACAATTTACACTAGGCCTTTGGTTAGTAGGTTAGTCCCAAAAATAATATAAAAGTGCATATTAAAGCCCATTAAATATCCAATACAGATAATATAATAGCATGGAACAATAAAAAATTATAGATACGTTGGAGACGTATCATGATGTTTGTCCCGTCTACCTTCTTGTAATGGATTGAGTTTTCCCTTGGAAGTTATCTTATCGGATTGAGTCTTGAAGGATTTGAGAACACTTGATGTATGTCTTGCGTGGGATACCCTTGGTGACAATGGGCTATTCTATTGATTCACTTGATGCATGTTTTGGTGATCAACTTGCGGGTTTGGTGACCTTGGCAATCTATGCATAGGGGTTGGCACACGTTTTCGTCTTGACTCTCTGGTAGAAACTTTGGGGCACTATTTGAAGTTCTTTGTGTTTGGTTGAATAGATGAATCTGAGATTGTGTGATGCATATCGTATAATCATACCCGCGGATACTTGAGGTGACAATGGAGTATCTAGGTGACATTAGGGTTTTTGTTGATGTGTTTCTTAAGGTGTTATTCTAGTACGAACTCTAGGATAGATCGAACGAAAAGAATAGCTTCGTGTTATTTTACTATGGACTCTTGAATAGATTAATTAGAAAGAATAACATTGAGGTGGTTTCGTACCCTACAATAATCTCTTCGTTTTTGTTCTCCGATATTAGCGACTTTGGAGTGACTCTTTGTTGCATGTTGAGGGATAGTTATATGATCCAATTATGTTATTATTGTTGAGAGAACTTGCACTAGTGAAAGTATGAACCCTAGGCCTTGTTTCGAAGCAGTGCAATACCGTTTGTGCTCACTTTTATCATTAGTTACCTTGTTGTTTCTATATTTTCAGATTACAAAAACCTATACCTATATCTACCATCCATATTGCACTTGTATCACCATCTCTTCGCCGAACTAGTGCGCCTATACAATTTTCCATTGTATTTGGTGTGTTGGGGACACAAGAGACTCTTTGTTTTCTGGTTGCAGGGTTGTTTGAGAGTGACCATCTTCATCCTACGCCTCCCAAGGATTGATAAACCTTAGGTCATTCACTTAAGGGAAATTTGCTACTATCCTATAAACCTCTGCACTTGGAGGCCCAACAACGTCTACAAGATGAAGGTTGCGTAGTAGACATCAAGCTCTTTTCTGCGCCGTTGCCGGGGAGGCTAGGTAAGCGGCACTAACACCCCGTCAACTAAGCTCTTTTCTGGCGCCGTTGCCTGGGAGGTGAGTGCTTGAAGGTATATCTTTAGATCTTGCAATTGAATCTTTTAGTTTCTTGTTTTATCACTAGTTTAGTTTTAGTTTACTAAAGCAAACTACAAAAACAAAATGGAATTGAGGTTGCCTCATATTCTTCATTTTTTAATATCTTTTGTGAAAATGATGGAAAGGAAAATTATGCCCAAGTACTAGAAGAAGAATGCATTAAAATGTTTGGCAATAAATACTTGAATGATCAGCATGATTGCAATGTTTTTAGTGTGAATTCTTTGAATATCTATGATGCTAATGATATGCAAAGCCACAAGCTTGGGGATGCTATGTTTAATGAAGATGATATTTTTAGTCCCCCAAGTTTTGATGTGCAAATTTATTATGATGGTAGCATGCCTCCTATTTATGATGATTGCAATATTTATTAAAGTGGATTTGGAGAGGTCATGACTTTATTTAGTGATGAATCCACTATTTTCGGAAGAGGTTCCAATTGATTATGAGAACAAAGTAGCTATCTATGATGATTATTGTGATTACTTGTATGCTATTAAGAATAATTATAACCATGAAACTTGTTATCATGATTTTAATGTTCAATTTGATTATGTCAATCAAGTATCTCATGATAGTTATTTTGTTGAATTTGCTCCTCCCACTACTATGAATGAGAAGAATTTTGCTTATGATGAGAGTAATAAAATTTATATGCTTGGGAATCATGAAAATAATGCTTTATGTGATGGTTATATTGTTGAATTCATTCATGATGCTACTGAAAATTATTATGAGGGAGGAATATATGCTTGTCGGAGTTGCAATAATATCAAGTTTCCTCTCTATGTGCTTAAATTCTTGAAGTTATGCTTGCTTTGCCTTCCTATGCTAGTTAATAATCGTTCTCATAAGTTGATTGCTCACAAAATTCCTATGCATAGGAAGTGGGTTAGGCTTAAATATGTTAGTCATATTCTTCATGATGCTCTCTTTATGTTTCGATTCTTATCTTTTATGTGAGCATAATTGAAATCATTATGCCTAGCTAAAAAGGCATTAAAGAAAAATGCTTGTTGGGAGACAACCCAATATTTACCCTTATTGTTTTTGTGTGTCCACATGATTAAGATACTGTAGTAATCATTTTTTGATGAGATGTATGTTGTCTTTCCTCTAGTGGTGTCATGTGAACGTCGACTACATGACACTTCACCATTGTTTGGGCCTAGAGGAAGGCATTGGGAAGTAATAAATAGATGATGGGTTGCTAGAGTGACAGAAGCTTAAGCCCTAGTTTGTGCGTTGCTTCGTAAGGGGCTGATTTGGATCCAAATGTTTCATGCTATGGTTAGGTTACCTTAATACTTCTTTTGTAGTTGTGGATGCTTGCAATAGAGGTTAATCACAAGTGGGATGATTGTCCAAGGAAGGGCAGCACCCAAGCAATGGTCCACCCACATACCCAATTATCAAAGTAACAAACGCGAATCATATGAACGTGATGAAAACTAGCTTGACGATAATTTCCATGTGTCCTCCGGAGCGCTTTCCTTCATATAAGAGTTTGTCCAGGCTTGTCCTTTGTTACAAAAAGGATTGGGCCATCTTGCTGCACCTTATTTACTTTTACTATTTGTCCCTTGCTACCAATTACCTTATCACAAAACTATCTGTTACCGATAATTTCAGTGCTTGCAGGAAATACCTTACTGAAAACTGCCTATCATTTCCTTCTGCTCTTCGTTGGGTTTGACACTCTTACTTATCGAAAGGACTACGATAGATCCCCTATACTTGTGGGTCATCATGTCCTACCTGGACACGACTCCATATCCTATATAAACACAATACTACTCAGAGTCCAACTGCAACCTACCTTGTACACAATATTCGACACGGCTCATATGATTAATAATCAGTTCAAATTGCTCGATAAAAGCAGCCACGGTGGTCATTCGTTGAACAGTATAAAATTGGTGAATCAACATGTGATGCTGATCTTGACCGAAGCGCGTGCCGAGCAGCGCAGAGAAGGACTCCCAATCGTAATCGGAGATTTCTTTTAAACAAAATGTAAGAAAATTGAAGCGGAACCCAAAAAATTCAGTGTGGCCATTGGCACCCAAAATGTATAATGGGTGCCTAACATTTGGAAGTACTATTTACAAAGTGTTTTCCACAAATTCGGGTTCTCCTACGTGAAATATGGGAACGAGATCGAAGGGTGCGCCTGACCTAGCTGTGGCAAGAGCTGGCTCGCATGGGAGAACAGAGAGATAGAGCTGCGAACAGGGACATGATTTGGGACTGACCATTGGTCAAGAGCGGCCCCGAGGCAAATGAAGATGCCGTGGTCCATAGACCCATGGTTCACCTCGCCCGCTCCTGCCTCGGGTCCACGAGGAACGCCGAGCGTCGCCGGGGGTGGAGCGTTGTGCTTCTCCACCGTTGGCACCACCAAAGGAGCCGATTACGAGGTGGGTTCCACCTGCTGCTACAACGCTATGACCGCTGCTCCTAGATCTTCGACCTCTTCTCCATATCTGGACGCCATGTGATGACCTTGTTGGTCTTGGCGGTCTGCGCTTGGATCGCTGCGATCGCCGTGGAGTGCGCGGCAAGGGTGGAGTCTAGTCGGTCAAGGAAAGCTTGCACGGATTGATCCATGGCTTTGAGTTGATGGCGAGCTTGGCGTAGTCACCGGGTTTCCACGAACGCCAGTATTAAATGTGAGAATTGCACGATATATATAAGTACAAGGTGGGGCATCTACCTCAATCTATACAACAAACTAGAGAGGTGGGCCCAGTCAATATACATGCACAAATAACATACTCAACACCCCCCCACAGTCGAAGCGGCACCGTGGCTAACGCAAAGACTGGACAGGAACTCCTCAAAAGACGCCGTAGACAAGCCCTTGGTCATGATATCTGCACATTGTTGGGAAGTAGGGACATGTAAAACACGAATATGGCCAAGAGCCACCTATTCACGAACAAAGTGAATATCCACCTCAATATGCTTGGTCCGGCGATGATGTACCGGGTTAGCGGAGAGGTAGACCACCGAGACGTTGTCGCAGTAGACCATCGTGGCACGGTCAACAGGACAAGATAGCTCCTGAAGCAGCTGGCGAAGCCATGACCACTCGACGACGGCGTTGGCCACCGCAAGATACTCAGCCTCAGCACTGGAACGAGAGACCGTAGGCTGCCGCTTCGACGACCACGAGATAAGTGAGGGTCCAAGGTAGACACAATAGGCCGAAGTGGAGCGACGAGTGTCAGGACAGCCCGCTCAGTCTGCATCGGAGTAGGCGGTGAGGGCGGTGTCGGTGGAGGCATGAAGCGTGACGCCAAGATCCATAGTGCCACAGACATAGCGGAGAATCCACTTGACGGCAGCCCAGTGAACGTCTCGAGGAGCATGCATATGAAGACACACCTGCTGCACAGCATACTGGATCTCCAGTCGAGTCAGGGTGAGGTACTGAAGAGCACCAAAGAGAGACCGATAGAAAGCAGCATCCGAAGCAGGAGAATCATCCGTGACAGAAAGCTTGGCCTTCGTATCAACATGCGTAGCGGCGAGCTTGCAGTTAAGCATGCCGGCGCGCTCTAGTAGCTCGTGAGCGTACTTCCGCTGATGAAGGAAGAAGACATCCGGACGTTGCACCACCTCGACACCGAGGAAGTAGTGCAAAGGACCCAAGTTCTTGATGGCGAACTCAGCGCGAAGATGAGCCGTGAGCTGACTGAGGAGTCCAGCCTAACATGCCGTCAAGATGATGTCGTCGACATAGAGCAGCAAGTAGGACGTGTCGGCGCCCTGATGATAGACGAAGAGTGACGCGTCCGAGCGGGTAGAGCGAAACCCGAGCTTGTGGAGAAACGTCGCGATGCGCTGGTACCTAGCGCGCGAAGCCTGCTTGAGTCCATACAAGGACCGCGAGAGCAGGCACACGTGGTTGGGAAGCGCCGAGTCAACAAACCCGGTGGGCTGCTGGCAGAAGACCTGCTCCGCGAGGTGACCATGGAGGAAGGCGTTGGAGATGTCCATCTGGTGCATCGGCCAAGCACGGGAGACCGCAAGGTGAAGAACCGTGCGAATCATGCCGGGCTTGACTACCGGAGTGAAGGTGTCGATGAAGTCGATGCCAGCACGCTGTCTAAAGCCCCGAACGACCCAGCGCGCTTTATAGCGATCAAGAGTACCATCAGGACGGAGCTTGTGTTTGAAGACCCACTTCCCGGTAATCACGTTGGCGTGCCGGGGACGGGGAACAAGCTGCCACGTCCCGTTGCGCAACAGGGCGCCGAACTCCTCTTGCATCACAGCCATCCAGAGCGGGTCATGGAGAGCGGCTCGGACGGAGGACGACAATGGTGACTGCTCAGAGGTGGACGCCGCATGGACGTAGTCATCAGTGGCGTAGCGCGAGCTCGGGCGAAAAACGGCCGTACGGGCGTGGGTGACCGGACCGGCCACAGGTGCCGGAGGTGCGGGGGCCGGGGTCGCCGAGGGGGCTAGCGCTAGGGGCACCGGGGGCGCCGAGGGGGCCGCGAGCGCCGGGGGGCCGCGGAGGCTGCGGGCGTCGGGGGG
>LR738712.1:834289269-834300044 GCA_902687465.1 Secale cereale | reverse complement strand
CCCCCGCGCGCAGTCGATACGTCACCGGTGACGCATAGACTAGACCGGAATTCCTCAAATGTAGGCGTCGGTAACCCCTTCGTCATGACATCGGCAAACTGCTGAGCGGTGGGAACATGAAGAAAGCGGACGCGCCCAAGAGCCACCTGCTCTCGCACGAAGTGGATGTCGAGCTCAATATGCTTCGTGCGACGATGATGAACGGGGTTGACGGAGAGGTAGACCGCGGAGACATTGTCACAGTAGACAATGGTGGCCTTCGGGACGTCAAGAAATAACTCCTGAAGAAGCTGTCGGAGCCATGAGCACTCGGCAACGGCGTTGGCCACAGCACGATACTCAGCCTCGGCACTGGAGCGGGATACCGTGGGTTGTCGTTTAGACGACCACGATATGAGCGAGGGCCCCAGGTAGACGCAGTAGCCTAAATTCGAGCGTCATGTGTCCGGGCAGCCGGCCCAATTGGCGTCACTGTAGGCGACCAGGTCAGTCGAGGGTGAGGCCGTCAACGTAAGACCTAGAGCCATGGTTCCACGGATGTACCGAAGAATCCGCTTCACCAAGTTACAGTGAGTGTCGCGAGGGGCGTGCATGTGGAGACACACCTGCTGGACGGCGTACTGCAGGTCCGGCCGAGTGAGTGTCAGGTACTGGAGCGCGCCGATGATGGAGCGATAAAACGCTGCATCTAGCGCGGGGGAGCCGTCAAGCGCAGAGACCTTGGCCTTCGTGTCGATAGGCGTGGAGACAGTCTTGCAGTTAAGCATGCCTGCCCGCTCGAGAAGGTCCTGCGCATACTGCTGCTGGTGAAGGAAGAACCCATCGGGGCGTCGTACCACCTCAATGCTGAGGAAATAGTGCAACGGGCCGAAGTCCTTAATGGCGAACTCAGCGCTAAGGCAAGCAGTATGCTAACGAAGTAGCTCTGGCGAGGAAGCCGTCAGGATGATGTCGTCGACGTACAGGAGCAGGTAGGCGGTCGCCGGAGCCTGGTGGTAGACGAACAGCGAGGTGTCGGAGCGAGTGGCCCGGAACCCAAGCTGCTGCAGAGAACCGGCGATCCGCTGGTACCAGGCGCGAGGGGCCTGCTTCAGCCCGTACAGAGAGTGGGAGAGCAAGCACACATGATCAGGCTGAGACGCGTCGACAAAGCCGGTCGGCTGCTGACAGAATACATGCTCCGAGAGATGGCCATGCAAGAATGCATTCGACACATCCATCTGATGCACCGGCCAGGCGCGAGAGACCGCAAGCTGAAGGACTGCACGAATCATGCCCGGTTTGACAACCGGGGCAAACGTGTCGGTGAAGTCGACGCCAGCGCGCTGGCGAAACCCGCGGACCACCCACCCAGCCTTATAGCGCTCGAGAGACCTGTCAGAACGAGTTTTATGCCGGAATACCCACTTGCCAGAGATGACGTTGGCATGGGGTGGCCACGGGACAAGCTGCCAGGTGCGGTTGCGCACCAGCGCGTCGAACTCCTCCTGCATCGCCGCAAGCCAGTGCGGATCGCGAAGGGCGGCTCAAGCAGACGATGGGAGAGGTGACGGCGCAGATGTCGAGGCAGCGAGGATGTACTCATCCGCGGGATAACGCGTGCTGGGCTGGCGAATACCAGCGCGAGCACGGGTGACCATGCGGGTGCCCGGGGCGGCCGGCGGGGTCGGCCGGCGGGGTCGACGGGTCCGGCGTGGCAGCCGGTGAGGCGGACGGAGCTGGCGAAGAGGCCGTCGAGGAGCCAGGGTCAGCTGCGGCGGACACGCTCGCTGATCGGGCTACGGACTCAACGGGAGTCGGGGGCGCCGTGGCTGCCGGTGATGATGCGGTCGAGCCGGCGGAAGCCGTCGAGGAGCCCGGGTCAGACGCATGAGATGCGCTCGCTGACCGGGCTGCGGACTCAACGGGAGTCGGGGGCGCCGTGGCCGCCGGCGAGGATGAAGTCGGGCCGGCGGAAGCCGTCGAAGAGGCCGCCGAGTCGGCGGGCGAGGATGCCGGGTCCGACGCCGTAGGCCCAGAGTTGGGTCCAGGGGCGGCGGGAGCGCCGAAACCGGGTGGTGGCCCACGCGCTGCAGGGGGTTCGAAGCCAGGAGGGGGCCTGAGCGCGAGATGGCGGCCTCCCCTAGGAGCACCGGGAGGCGTAGGTGATGATGGCGAGTCGGCCGGAGGCGGTACCTAGTGAAAGGGATAAGACCTCTCGTCAAAGTAAACGTGCCGTGAAGTAAAAACTCGGTGAGAAACCGAATCATAGCAGCGATAGCCTTTGGTGTTTGGTGGGTATCCTAGAAAGATGCATGCCACGGAGCGAGGTGCGAGATTATGGGGAGTGGTGGAGGCGATGCTAGGATAACAGAGACACCCAAAAACACGAAGATCATCGTAGGAAGGCATGCTACCGAAGAGAAGATGATGAGGTGCAAAGTTCCCACGAGCATGAGTCGGACGAATGTTGATGAGGAGAGAGGCGGTGGAGACAGCATCCGGCCAAAACAGGGGCGCGGCATTAGCATGGAAGAGAAGGGTGCGCACACAATCATTGAGGGTGCGAAGTATTCGTTCGGCGCGACCATTTTGTTGCGAGGTGTACGGGCAGGTGAGATGAAAAATCGTGCCGTGTGTGGCGAGGAGGGTGCGAACTCCGGCGTTGTCGAACTCCTTCCTGTTGTCAGTCTACACGACATGAATGGGACGCCCAAACTGTGTAGCGACATAGGAGTAAAATGTAGTGAGAACGGATATATAGGTACAAGGGCAGCCCTCGGCCTCATCTATACAAGGAAACTAGAGGCGGGGCTGGCAGGAGATTATCCTAACAGATACATGCACATATATGTTCAACAAAAATTGCTTGAAATAGTTCTCTTAGCTTTCGATGTGGAACTGGTGTCTGCGTCAATTAGCACTACGGGTCATCTAGTTGATTATAAAGTAATAATAGAATCGGTAGAACAAGGATATGACCAAATTTAATATTTTTCTAGAAGAGCTTTGGCTCGGAAACTAAAGGAAATAAGAAGCCACTACAATAAAATGATTGTTTGCTTGGTTCTCAATTAAAGATTGAAGTAAGAATTATTAAAAGGATCACTTCAAGAAGATTCCCTAGCTATCATGAAAGTCTACTTGTGTGCCCCAATCCCTGTGTATTGTATGATGTATGCAACATTAGCTCTGTTGTGGTATACTATTTAATTGTACCCATGAACGTCTCCGTTGCATCCATTTTCATTACGAATCTTCCGTGGTAAGCCTATTATAGATGGTTTTCGGTGAGTCATATACTACAAATGGTGTTAGATGACCATATTTTTCAAATATAGTATAGACACACACTAGTGCAGAACCGAGCTATAGCACCGGTTCGTAAGGCCCTTTAGTGTCGGTTCTGCAACCGGCACTAAAGCGTGGGGACTAAAGCCCCCCCTTTAGTACCGGTTCAACACGAACCGCCACTAAAGGGCCACCAGGTATAAATCAAATACTACCACATATAATTCCTTCGAAAATATAATCCACAAATCACTATACTTATAGAGCATTGCAAGAGCTAATCTAGCAATGAGAAATGAAAGGACACAGTTGCTAACCTTTGTGATCACTTGGATGGATGGGGTGCCTTCAAATCTTCACAAATTTTGGCAAAACTGGAGTGTGAGCTCGAGCGGAAGAGGAAGAAAACAGAGGAGAGGGGGTTTACATAGGATGACCTTTAGTACCGGTTGGTTATACGAACCGGGACTAAAGGTGCATCTCTAGTCTCGGTTCATATAACCAACCGGCGCTAAAGATGGTGGTGGGGCCCCAGCCTAACACAAGCCAGCCACCACGTCTTTAGTACCGGTTCGTGGCACGAACCGGTACTAAAGGTTCACAACGAACCGGTACTAATGATCGTCGCCCACCTAGCCATTGAAACCGGCACTAATGATCACATTACCGCCGGTACAGTTACAAACCGGGACTAATATGCTTCACATTAGGCGCTTTCTCTACTAGTGACATACGCTTATATATACGTACATACACTTATTCCTATGAACATATGCATATATACACCCGACCATTGTGAGTGAGAGACTGAGCCGACAAATCATCTTTGGGATTGATGAAGTTGCCACAAACACGTTCGTAGTCAACTGGAACATCTCTTCCCACTGAACACACAAAGTCGAAAGGTCTGAAATAAATCCAGAAAAAGGCGAGCAACATTGTCTAGAACCACAACCCTGGTGGGCTGGGATACCATTGTTCTCCTAACCATCCAATTATAGGTTGCTTTGCTGCTAAATGACCACTTCAATAATAGTTCTAAACTGAACATTAAGAATAAGAAGGGAAATTTGACTCCTCAAACACTCATGGACTTTCTCTTTAGTTACCAAAACAGCATACTCTTGTACTCTAGAATTCTCTATCAAATTATTTGTTTGATTATTATAATTTTAAATACTCGAGAAAGTTTCAATTTTTGTAGATATTTAAGGATACTATAAACAAAGATACATATGAATACAATACAATAGATGACGAATAGCATAAATTAGGTTCCAAATTAATGTAATATTTTCGGTTTCCTTAAACTTGTCCTGAAATTTGATATAACAAAATATATAACAAAAC
This sequence comes from Secale cereale, assembly GCA_902687465.1. Lineage (NCBI taxonomy): Eukaryota > Viridiplantae > Streptophyta > Magnoliopsida > Poales > Poaceae > Secale > Secale cereale. Next base: position 834,295,424 of record LR738712.1, on the reverse strand, counting down.
ATGGCAGACAAAACTGATTTGCAACGTCATATTACTTAGTACACGAATGTATATTTTTATAATAAATATAATAGCTACATGTCAAGAATGCATTTTATTATCTCTGGTTATATATAAAAAATGCCATAAGATATAATATCAAAAGTTACACTAGAAAAAATTGACTTGCATGTAATTTGAATGTGAATTATGTCTAAATAAAAAAGTTCATTATAAATATTAGTGATTATTTTTAAAAATTGGCTCACTGCATGTCAAAAAACGGCTGTACTAGTTTCCTTATAGAATTTCTCTATTTTTATATCGCACACAAATCAACTCGAAATCGGCTAGTCTAGAAGAAATGTATCAGCTGGTCATTGAAGTACCTCATGCCTATTACCTCGGCTGCTGCTGTCCTGAAGGTGACTCGTTAGAGGATTTGATTGGTTGCTCTGTGGTATTTGTCGCATGTATGTAGTATTATGGAACAAACAATCTAATGGCTTGCAGAAAAATGGGCCGGTCTGTCTGCCTAATGTTATGTGATGAGAGTACTATTTATTATGTCAGACACCATGTAAGGCATCCTTTATCATGTTTGAGTGCTATATGCTAATGCTACCAGCGGTTTTTTGTTGAAGCTGCAGATATCTGCTAATGATCACTCATAGAGATGAATGAGACTGTTGTGTTTATCTGTCCTTCTTGCAGTAATAGTGAATTGGGAACTTTTTCTCAATACTTCCAATTTTTTGCGCATTTTCACTTGCATGTTCAGACACTGATCTTTCTAGTACCCATATTGTAGCGATTCAACAACAAGAACAACACAAAGTTTTGGGGTTGCTTAGAAAATACATGTGCTGTTGGGGCTTGTTTAGGCATGTAGTTGCAGTGAGAATTCACTGATCACATTATTTGGGCGAAAGGACTTTCTAGTACTAGCATTTTTATTTAATTTTTGGTTTTGTGCTTTTAAAAGATCAGAAGTGTTCATATATTTTATAAAGTAGATCCTAGATATGAATGTTGGTTCACATAACACATAGTTCTGCTATGTTGATGTCGCTTGAACTACGTCAGCATTTCCCCAAAAAGGAAGGGATGATGCAGCCCAGCTACGGTAGGTATTTCCCTCGGTGATGAGACCAAGGTTATCGAACCAGTAGGAGAAGCAAGCAACACTATGTAAACGGTACCTGCATAGTTTTAATTAGATAAATTGTAAGAGGGGTTGTCAATCCCTCCCGGGTAATAGATTGGTAAATAGGTAGATTGATAGATGCAAATAGAATAACGACAATATAACTCAGCGTGGTATTTTTTGGGTTTTTCATAATATGGATCTGAAAATAAAAGCAAATAAAAATACATCGCAAAGGGAAATAATAGATCGGAAGGCAGATAAGATAAACAATAGACCCGGGAGCCGTAGATATGAAGGAAATATTCCCTAGAGGCAATAATAAAGTTGTTATTTATATTTCCTCATATCATGATAAATGTCTTTTTATTCATGCTAGAATTGTATTAACCGGAAACTTTATACATGTGTGGATAGATAGACAAAACATAGTGTCCATAGTAAGCCTCTACTAGACTAGCTCGTTAATCAAAGATGGTTGAGTTTCTTAACCATAGACATGTGTTGTCATTTGATTAATGGGATCACATCATTAGGAGAATGATGTGATGGAAATGATCCGATAGCTTAGCATATTGATCGATCAGTTTTATTGCTACTGCTTTCTTCATGTCAAATACATATTCCTCACACTATGAGATAATGCAACTCCTGAATACCGGAGGAATGCCTTGTGTGCTATCAAACATCACAACGTAACTGGGTGATCGTAAAGATGATCTACAGGTATCTCCGAAGGTGTTTGTTGGGTTGGCATAGATCAAGATTAGGATTTGTCACTCAGAGTATCGGAGAGGTATCTCTGTGCCCTCTCGGTAATGCACATCATAGAGAAGCCTTGCAAGCAATATGACTAACGAGTTAGTTGCGGGATGATGCATTGCAGAACGAGTAAAGAGACTTGCCGGTAACGAGATTGAACTAGGTATGAAGATATCAACGATCGAATCTCGGGCAAGTAACATACCGATGACAAAAGGAATAACGTATGATGTCATTACAGTTTGACCGATAAATATCTTCGTAGAATACGTGGGAGCCAATATGAGCATCCAGGTTCCGCTATTGGTTATATATAAAAAATGTCATAAGATATTACAACAAATGTTACACTAGAAAAAAGTGACTTGCATGTAATTTGAATGTGAATCATGTCGAAATAAAAAAGTTCATTATAAATATTAGTGATTAGTTTTAAAAATTGGCTCACTTCATGTAAAAAAACGGCTGTACTTGTTCCCTTATATAATTTCTCTATTTTTATTTTATCGCACATAAATCAACTTGAAATCGGCTAGTCTAGAAGAACTTAAACGAGAGGCGATGTCTTTAAGGGGGAACATTGATGAGGTGATGTAGTGTATAGATATGTTGTCTCTTTTTTCAACGTATGACTCTGGATTTTTCTTTGCAATGTAAGTAATTATATAGATGTATTTTTTTATAGAAAGCAATGAGAAGTAGAGGTCCGATCTTATTATGAAGCATATTTGGGTACCATGAAGCTAGTGGCCTGTTGTGGACTTGTGGTGAAGTTTGTCACTTTTGTCATTTCTCCAGATGAAGAAGTAGAGGAGATAGCATGATCACCAGCTCGCAGTCATATGATTTGTCCCTCCCATCCCCGCTTCCCCCCCCCTATCATTTCTCGCGGTACTTGTGTATGATGCTTGTGTTGGCAATGGCCATGGAACAAATGACATTCCTTACTTGACTGGATTAGTACCTAGATTTGGAGTTCAATTCGACGAATTTAAGTGTCATGCTTGGCAGACTTAATTTACTACAGAATTTAATTGAATGTGTAAATTTGAGTAATTGAAGTGTGGTGCTTGGCAGTCTTAATTTACCAGGAAATCTCTGCTGCTAACAATTGAAAGATGCATACTTGGACTGGATGTGTAATATTGTAGACTACTCCCTCTTCTGTGCCAAAATAAAAAAGACTTTTTTGCAGTTCAAATTGAACCACAAAGACGTATTGTATTTTGGTATAGAGTTAGTATTTCATAGGTGCATTTGTTGATTCCTCATGGGTGTTTTATTGTTGTTTTCTTGTTGTTTTCCTCATGGCCATGGGTGCATTTGTTGATCAGGGATGCCCTCGCTAATAGTGTACAAAAGATACTAAAACAATTTATGAGGAGAATATAGAGTTGCTTGAAGGGGTGAAGAAGCTTGACAGATCTATGAGGTAAGCGATTGCGATTTACTGTTACACATGGTTTTGAGTGAAATTGTTCCTAATGCTAAACACCATTTTTTTTCTTTTGTGTGAAGGAGGAGTGTTCGGTTCCTGGAAGGGGCAAACAAATGTATCAGCTGGTCATTCAAGTACCTCATGCCTATTACCTCGGCTGATGCTGTCCTGAAGGTGACTCGTTAGACGACTCGATTGGCTGCTCTGTGGTATTTGTCGCATGTATGTAGTATTATGGAACAAGCAATCTAATGGCTTGCAGAAGAATGGTTTGGTATGTCTGCCCTAATGTTATGTGATGAGAGTACTATTTATTATGCCAGCCACCATGTAAGGCATCCTTTATCATGTTTGAGCCCTATTTGCTAATGCTCTACCAGCGGCTTCTTGTTCAAGCTGCAGATATTTGCTAATAACCACTCATAGAGATGAGTGAGACTGTTGTTTTTATCTGGCCTTCTTGCAGTAATAGTGAATTGGGAACTTTTTCTCAATACTTCCAATTTTTTGTGTCTTTTCACTTGCATCTTCAGACACTAATCTGTCTAATACCCATATTGCAGTGCTTCAACAACAACAACAACACAAAGTTTAGGGGTTTCTTAGACAATACATCTGTTGTTGGGGCTTGTTTAGGCATGTAATTTAAGTGAGAATTCACTGATCACATTATTTGGGCGAAAGGTCTTTCTAGTACTTGCATTTTTATTTAATTTTTGGTTTTATGCTTTTACAAGATCAGAAGTGTTCATATATTTTATAAAGTAGATCCTAGATATGAATGATGGTTCACATAACACATAGTTCTGCTATATTGATGTCGCTTGAACTACGTCGGTATTTCTCCAAAAAGGAGGGATGATGCAGCGCAACTACGGTAGGTATTTCCATCAGTGATGAGACCAAGGTTATGGAACCAGTCATAGAAGCAAGCAACACTATGTAAACGGTGCCTGTATAGTTTTAATTAGATAAATCATAAGAGGGGTTGTCAATCCATCCCGGGTAATAATAGATTGGTAAACAGATAGATTGATAGATGCAAATAGAATAACGACAAATAAAACTCAGCGTGGTATTTTTGGGTTTTTCATAATATGGATCTGAAAATAAAAGCAAATAAAAATAGATCGCAAAGGCAAATAATAGATCGGAAGGCAAATAAGAAAAACAATAGACCTCGGAGCCGTAGATATGAAGGAAATATGCCCTAGAGGCAATAATAAAGTTGTTATTTATATTTCCTCATATCATGATAAATGTATTTTATTCATGCTAGAATTGTATTAACCGGAAACATGATACATGTGTGGATACATAGACAAAACACAATGTCCCTAGTAAGTCTCTACTAGACTAGCTCGTTAATCAAAGATGGTTGAGTTTCTTAACCATATACATGTGTTGTCTTTTGATTAATGGGATCACATCATTAGGAGAATGATGTGATGGACATGACCCATCCGTTAGCTTAGCATATTGATCGGACAGTTTTATAGCTACTGCTTTCTTCATGTCAAATACATATTCCTCAGACTATGAGATTATGTAATTCCCGAGTGCTGGAGAAATGCCTTGTGTGCTATCAAATGTCACAACATAACAGGGTGATCATAAATATGCTCTACAGGTATCTCCATTGTTCAAGAATTCACCCGATTAATCAATTAACGGGCCAGTTAATCGCTACTCATAGCATGATCGAATCGAATAACACCTATTCGTCGCGTTAACTTGTCAAGCTGATTAATTGGCGAGTTGGACCGATTAATCAGTTGTCATGACGATTAATCCGTGTTCGCCTATTAACGGGTGGTCAAACAAAGCCCAATCTTTTTGCCTCTAACCCCTTATAGCCCCATATCGCTCCTTAATAGCTAGGGTTAATAATTTTGCCTCCTCTCTATGCTTTACATATGTGTATGGCAGCATGTTTTGTGATACTACATAGGTGGGAGCATGAGAGTATGGTGTAATACATATTTTTTTAGATATATGTTGGCAAGTTCATATTCAATATACCGATTAATCCAGTTAATACGCCGATTCACCGATTAATCTCTACTCCTAAACCGACCGACCAGCTAACAGTTAACGATTTCTTGAACATTGGGTATCTCCAAAGGTGTTTGTTGGGTTGGCATAGATCAAGATTAGGATTTGTCACTCAGAGTATTGGAGAGGTATCTCTAGGCCCTCTCGGTAATGCACATCATATAGAAGCATTGCAAGCAATGTGACTAACGAATTAGTTGCGGGATGATGCATTGCAGAACTATTAAAGAGACTTACCGGTAATGAGAATGAACTAGGTATGAAGATACCGACGATCAAATCTCGGGCAAGTAACATAGCGATGACAAAGGGAATAATCTATGATGTCATTACAGTTTGACCGATAAAGATCTTCATTGAATATGTGGGAGCCAATATGAGCACCCAGGTTCCACTATTCGTTTTTGGTCGGAGAAGTCTCTTGATATGTCTCCAACGTATCTATAATTTTTTATTGTTCCACGCTATTATATTATCCATCTTGGATGTTTATATGCATTTATATGCTATTTTATATGATTTTTGGTACTAACCTATTAATCTAGAGCCCAGTGCCAGTTTCAGTTTTTTCCTTATTTTTGAGTTTTACAGAAAAGGAATACCAAACGGAGTCCAATTGACGAGCCAATTTTTTATGATTTTTATGGACCAAAAGAAGCCCCCGGAGTAAAAGAGTTGGGCCAGAAGAGTCCCGAGCCATCCCCGAGGGTGGAGGGCGCGCCCTACCCCCTTGGGCGCGCCCCCTATCTCTTGGACGACTAGGAGACCCCCCCC
>LR738712.1:834267919-834289202 GCA_902687465.1 Secale cereale | reverse complement strand
CCCCCCCCCCCGACGGGAGCCGGACACCAAAAATTCCTATAAATATAGAAACCCACAAAAGAAACCTAGATCGAGAGTTCCGCTGCCACAAGCCTCTCTAGCCAACAAAAACCATTCAGGACCCTGTTCTGGCACCCTATCGGAGGAGGGATCCATCACCGGTGGCCATCTTCTTCATCCCAGCGCTCTCCATGACAAGGAGGGACTAGTTCACCCTTGGGGCTGAGGGTATGTACCAGTAGCTATGTGTTTGATCTCTACTACCTCTTGAGCATGCGTTGGTTTTCCCTTGAAGAGGAAAGGGTGATGCAGCAAAGTAGGATAAGAATTTCCCTCAGTTTTTGAGAACCAAGGTATCAATCTAGTAGGAGACTATGATAACCCACAAGTGTAGGGGATCGCAACAGTTTTCGAGGGTAAAGTATTCAACCCAAATTTATTGATTCGACAAAAGGGGAGCCAAAGAATACTCTTATGTATTAGCAGTTGAGTTGTCAATTCAACCACACCTGGAAACTTAATATCTGCAGCAAGGTAGTTTAGTAGCAAAGTAATATGGAGATAGCGATAACAGCAATAAAAGTAACGGTAGTGTTTTTGTAGTTTTTGTAACAGTAGTAACGGGAAAGTAAATAAGCAACAAGCAATATGTGAAAAATTCGTAGGCATTTGATCGGTGATGGGGAATTATGTCGGATGCAATTCATCATGTAAAAGTTATAACCTAGGGTGACACAGAACTAGCTCCAGTTCATCAATGTGATGTAGGCATGTATTCCGAATATAGTCATACGTGCTTATGGAAAAGAACTTGCATGACATATTTTGTCCTACCCTCCCATGGCAGCGGGGTTGTCGGTGTACTAAAGTAGGGGTACCTTAGTATCCCGAACTTGTGCACAGGCAGTTGCAGCGTCCCGCGGCAAGGGTTGCCAGGCGACCGCCAAGATCTTCCATGGTTTCCTTGGGGCCATTCAAGAACAAAGTATTCGAGTCAAAGAGACAAGACCCCGGCAAGAGGAGCTTGCCGGGAAGGCCACTCAAGGCACCTCAAGAGAGCTTGCCGCGACGCGCCACGCGTCCCGGCAAGGCCCGGTGAGCGACAAGCTCCCAGAAGCGACAAGATAGCCACCGCGGCAAGGCGTTTGCCGCGGCAAGCTTCCACTCAGTACCCACGCTCCAGCGCATCCACCCACGTGTCTCCTTGGGACCCTTCCAGGCGCACGTGGCGGAAGGCTGTGCAGCCAGGGGAACACGGTGGCAAGCGGCAATGACATGGCCACCGTCGTGGCGGACGGTGGCGCCCTGACGGTCACTTTTTGCACTGTTTGGGGCGACGGCGACGGGCATTCAATGCCCTTGTCCCCTGTCGTCAGAGTTAGGTATAGAGCACTATGCAAACACTGTTCCAACTACCACCCATTTTACACTTTTACCCTCGACTGCATTGCCACCTGTCGGTGACCCCTTTGACCTATAAAAGGAGGCCCATGCGCAACGTAGAGGGGGTTCCGAAGATCGATCATTCTCCACGCTCGCTCTTGCTAGCGGTTAGAGTGTACTGTCGCTCTCCTCGCTCCTGAGCCAAGAACTCAATAACAAACCAAAGCAGGAGTAGGGTTTTACGCATCCGTGCGGCCCGAACCTGGGTAAACTGCTCGTGTGCTCGCTTCGATCCGCTCTTTGTGCATCCTCCACCCCCTTGCCGTACCGAGAAGGGGCTCCGGTCCCATAGGTATTCGTGGGCGATCAGTTTCCCTGACATCTTTGGCGCGCCAGGTAGGGGGACGCGTCGAGGTTGTGTGAACCTGATCCGGCGTTCACGCGAGCGAAATCTTCAACATCTTCATCGACATGCCGCCGAAGAAGAAGGCTTCGGAGGCAGCAGTCCCGTCCGCGTCGATCCCACCACCGCCGGAGCCAACGGCTGGTGGGGTGGACGCCGGCGGAAGAACGGACGTCGGCGAGGAAACTCACGGTGCCGCCAAGTCCAAGGACAAGACAGACGACCGGGCGCACTCCAAGGCCTCGGCGTCCGTACACGCACCGCGCCCATCTCAGGAGGCACGGGACCGGCAGCGACGTGGTACTCAAGGTACCATACGCTTGCTGGGCCAAGGTCAAGTTAGCGGATCTCGGGATGCTCAAGTCCAGCATGCACATCAACATGCTGGCACGAGCAAGGCGCAGTCGCCGGGACGAGATGCTGCTCCTTCTAACGTAGTTAGGAGTCCGAGCATATCCCGCTCTTCGCACCGCTCGCCACCGTTACCCGCCACCCCAGCAGAAGCTCTAGCTCGAGCTCAACTGCTCCTCGACTTCCCTCCAGCGGCAGACAAGGCCGACGACTGGAGGGCCACCATCCAGAGTCTCATCGCCTTCGCCAACGGCGACACCCCGCAGCAGCCGAGCGCGTCGCGGCCGCGGCAAGTCAGCTAGGCGCACGCCGATGGCGACAAGACCGCCGGGGGTGCGACCACCGTGCACTCCCCGCCACGAAGGCCAAGATCGCCGACCCGCCGGATCAACGTCGACAGCGACTCCACCGCGTCGTCAGATCCGTGGGCTCGTCGCGATCAGCGCCAAGTCCTTCAAGATCGACAACAAGAGGACGCTCGAACCCGCATCGAGCGCCGAAGAGAAGCGCGGCGTCAATCTGACCAGCGCGCTGGGCCCGCTGTTGACATGCACGCGCCCGGGGGACCAGGCGACTTGCTGTACGCGGTAGGTTGCCCTGCGTTCACTCGTGAGCTGCGGCAAGTCCAGTGGCCCAACATGAAGAACTTCAAGCCTGACGTACCGGAGAAGTACGACGGCAAGACACACCCGTCGGAGTTCCTCGGCATCTACACCATCGCGGTGCAGGCTGCTGGGGGACGGGACGAGAAGATACTCGGCAATTACTTCCCGCTGGTGCTCAAGCCGAACGTCAGATCTTGGCTCATGCACTTGCCGGAGAACTCCATTCCTTCTTGGGCTGACCTGTGCCATCAGTTTGTCGGCGCCTTCACAGGTGGCCATAGAAGGAAGGAGAGCCCCTGCGTAAGTACATCCAGAGGTTCAGCCGCGTGTAACACAACATCCCAGACGTCCACCCTGCCGCGGTTATCAGCGCGTTCCATCAGAACATGCGTAACCGCAGGATGAGGGAGGAGATGACGATGTGCAAGATCAGGGACGTCAGCAAGCTGTACGCCCTGGCCGACAAGTGCGCACGCGCTGAGGAGGGGAGGAAACTCCCCGGAGAGGATACTGGAGCAGGGGGATCAGATAGTGAGGATGCCGCCCCGGCAAAGAAGAACCGGCGTCGGAACAACAGGAAGAAGAAGAACAAGGAAGTGCTAATCGTCGAGCAGTCCGGCAAGGAGGCTGGCGCCAAGAAAGCCCAAGTTGGTAGCTCCGGCAAGGAGACTGCCGCGTGCACCAACTGCCAGGCTGTGGCAGCCGCCGACAAGCAGGACGACACCGACAAGCAGTACTGTAAGATCCACCGCACCAAGGGCCATGACCTTCAGAACTGCAAGAAAGTCGAGTACCTCGTCGAGCAGCAGAAGGCTGAGTACGAGCGACGCGACAAGGAGAAGGCCCAGTGAGGTGATGGTGGATCCGGCAAGAAGCGGCCATTCAATGGCCGGGGAGGACGCCGTGGCAAGGCCAAGCAGCGGCAAGGAGACAGACCTCCCCGCGGCCGCGACAAGGACGAAGACGACGACAACGACGAAGACATGGATGACGGAGAAACCAGCGAGCGGGAGTTTCAGAAAGCCACGGAGGTTTTGTGCGTTGACGGTGATGCTTCTCTGCATGCGTCTCACCACCAACTCAAGCAGTGGGTGCGGGAAGTTAATGCGGCAGAACCACCCGTCGAGTCGCGCAAACTTCTGAAGTGGTCCAGCACGCCTATCATCTTCGATATCGAGGACCACCCTGATCGCATAACTGCGGTCGGGTGCTTGCCGATGTTGGTTTCACCAACCATCCGCAACCTCAAAGTCACCAAGATGTTAGTTGACGGCGGGGCCGGCTTGAACTTGATCTCCTCCGCTGTGGTCCGGAAACTCCAGATCCCCGACAGCGAGCTCGAAGAGACCGGCACATTTCAAGGAATCAGCCCGGGAAGGAGCAAGCCGAAGGGGAAGATCACGCTGCTAGTGACGTTTGGCGGAGAGCTGAACTTCAGAACTGAGAGGATCACTTTCGACGTTGCTGATTTTCCATTGCCTTACAATGGAATACTCGGCCGTCCAGCTCTCACCAAGTTCATGGCAGCCTCTCATTACGCCTACAACATGCTCAAGATGCCAGGCCCGATACGCGTCATCTCTGTCCCTGGCGACAAGAAAGATGCCCTTATCTGCGCCGACAAGATCTACCGGGAAGCAGCTGCCGCAGCAGATAGCAAGACACTCGCCACTGAAGCTCCCGGGGGGAAGAAGAAGACAAAGTCCGGCAAGAGCTCTGGGACCCACTCCGGCAAACGCACCTCTTCGGAGTGCTGCGCTGCCGTCGAGGACGTACCATCGAGCTCCACCGGCAAGTGTAAGAAGACGATGGCAGCTCCGCCAACAACCAAGAAGGTGTTCGCCAAGGAGGACGGCACTGGTGGTACCTTCACCATCAGTGCTATGCTTGACCCCAAATAGGAAAGCGCGCTCGTTGCTTTCCTGTGGGCGAATGTCGACGTGTTTGCATGGCAACCGTCCGACATCCCCGGTGTTCCCAGGAAAGTGATTAAGCACAAGCTTGCCGTTTGTCCCCACGCACGGCCCGTCAAGCAGAAGGTTAGAAAACAAGCAGTGGAGCGCCAAGAGTTCATAGCAGAAGAAATCAAGAAGTTGGAAGCAGTAGGCCTGGTCAGAGGTGTGCTCCATCCCACGTGGTTAGCCAATCTTGTTGTCATGCGTAAGGCAAACGAGAAGTGGAGGCTTTGTATTGACTTCACCGATGTGAATAAAGCTTGTCCCAAAGATCCATTTCCCTTGCCGCGCATTGACCAGATTGTTGACTCCACGGCTGGATGTGAGTTGCTTTCATTTCTTGATGCATACTCAGGATACTATCAAATCTTCATGGCAGAAGAAGATGATGAGAAGACAGCATTCATTACTCCATGTGACACTTATTGCTTCATACGCATGCCTTTTGGTTTGCAGAATGCTGGTTCAACATTTGCAAGGGTGGTCCATACAGCTTTTGAGCCACAGATCCACAGGAATGTATAAGCGTACATGGATGACATAGTGGTCAAGAGCAAGGACAGGGCTACCCTAGTTCAAGATTTAGATGAGACCTTTGCAAATCTGCGCAAGATCCAGCTCAAACTTAACCCCGAGAAGTGCGTGTTTGGAGTCCCTTCCGGCAAGCTTCTCGGGTTCTTTGTGTCTTAGAGGGGGATTGAAGCCAATCCCGACAAGATCAAGGCCATTGAGCAGATCGAAGCACCGAAGCGCGTCAAGGATGTACGAAGACTTGCCGGCTGCATGGCTGCTCTCAACATGTTTATCTCTAAGTCTGCAGAACGCGCCCTGCCGTTTTTCAAAATTTTGAAAAAGGCAGGACCAATGAAATGGACTACGGAAGCGGAGGCAGCGCTGCAAGACTTGAAGAGGTACCTGTCCTCCGCTCCGATACTTGTCGCACCTAAACCACATGAAAAGTTGCTGTTGTACCTAGTGGCAACCAATCAAGTGGTTAGTGCTGCGTTAGTAGCGGAGAGAGAGGCGGATGATGAGCCAGCGGCCGCATGATGGCTTCTCGCCCCTCGTTTGTTACCCCAAGTGGAAGGTTTGAGATGTAGCGTAACGGCAAGTTTCCCTTGGCAAGATACCAAGGATCGAATCTCGTGAGACTCCGAGGGCCAACAAGAAGGTGTCAACGCTAACGGCGTCAACTTAGCGGTTGACAGGACCTGCACACAGATACAAATAACTTTGCTCCCAACGAGTACAGAGAGGTTGTCAATCCCTCCGGCCTTGCTGTTTACAAAGGATCAAACGCAAGAGGTAATAGTGATAGGTATGACTGCAACTAGGAAATAAGAACATGAAGTAAATAGCGGGTGTGATCAGTGATGGTAATATGGACCGGGGTCCCATGATGTTCACTAGTGATGTCTCTCTCCCAAAAGACGATAAAACAGCTAAGCGAGGTAAACAAATTACAGCTGGGCAATTGACAGGATTATGTGCGCAAACCAATGCTAACTATGCTGTAAAGAAAGGTAGAGGCTCAAAAGCATGGGCGGTACGCCAAGGCAAGTAGAACGAAATCCATCTGCATCTACTACTAATAATCCACCTTGAGATATCTATCCAGAACATCTCGCTGGTATTAAGTTGCGAGTCCCACCCAAAGTGTAAACTCAAAGCAACAGACAACTACATTAAAAGAACTTTGCGTAAAGTAAACAATCCTTGCACCCGCGGGCACAAGCACCGTTGTTTTCCCCCTTGTGGCAACAGCACATCCCCTAGACTCATGTTTCTGTCACTCAAACTAGTCATCGAGGGGCATGAACCCACAATCAAGCATAACGTTCCCTCTTGGAGTTACTACCTACTACTCGGCCAAAGCAATAAACAGCAACGGAGAACATGCAAGAATTACTCAAGAACATAAATATAAAAGAGGTGAATCAAATATATTACTCACACACAATCTGAACATAATCTCTTAATCCATCGGATCCCAGCAAACTCAGCAGAGCAACAGCATAAAGATTACATATGTGCCTCGATCATGTAGGGCAGCTCACGAGGTCTAATCCATGAAGAACAAAGAGGGGAGGAGAACATCACATAGCTATTGGTCATGGACCCATGGTCCAAGGGGGGCTACTCACAACTCATCCGGGAAGCGTCCATGGTGGTGGAGAAGCTCCCGGTGGTGGTTCTCCCCTCCGGCAGGGTGCCGGGAAGAGTTCTCCTGGTGCTCCCGATCTTGGAAGCGCGGCGGCGGCGGAACAGAGGCGAGATCGCGAAAAAGGGTTCCGTCCTCGAGGGTTTCGGGACGCGAGCAATATATATGCAAAAGGGGGTCACCAGAGGCGGAGGTGGGGCCCCAGGCGCCCCCCTGGCGCGGCCATGGCTGGGGCCGCGCCGGGTGGCTGCCTGGGCCACCCCAGGCTCCCCTCTGGCCCTGCTTTGGTTTTTCTTGAAGCTCCCGATACGCTGATTTTTCCTGTATTTTTCCCGGAATTTTTAGGGCACTTTTAATATGGGGGAAACCTGAAATAGAAAAACAGCAGAAAACAGGAACTGGCACTGTGGTACACTGAGTTAATAGGTTAGTCCAAATATGATCAAAAGTGTATGGAAGTGCATAAATATCATAGCAATATCACACAAAAGAGGCATGGAGCAAGAAGAAATTATAGATACGTTTTGGACGTATCAACATCCCCAAGCTTAATTCTTGCTCGTCCTCGAGTAGGTAAATGATAACAAGCATAATTTCTGTGGTGACATGCTATCAACCATATAAGAACTTTTAAGTAAAGCAATCAAGGCATGTAATTCAATTCAAGTCATAACAAGCAAGAGTCTATATTAGCACTGTAACAAGCAACATAAGAATATAAAGGTGCAAGAGCTCTCGCTGTCCGTGACTCGAATGTCTCCAAATGGTCTTTGCGTGCAAGAAAGGGGATAGGGATATATGAGAGAGTAAAACATAGTTTTTGTATTGTTGAGAACTTAATCTACTAAAGTTTCACACTTGGTCTTCTTTGGAATCTTATCTTGACTCATCCCCAGACCGTCAGCCAGGTACAAGTCAAAATGATCCACTCCCTTTCGATATTTTGAGCACTCATGCAATGGATGAGCGTAAGCAAGAAAGTCGACACTTAGGATGGCAAAGAGAGAAAAATGATGAAGGGGGAAGACAAAAAGGTGTGAAAGGCTCACATCAATGAGGACAATCATCGGCGAGAGAAAGCCAAATGATAGATATGATGTGAGGAGTAGGGATTGCCATGCAATGTATGCACATACGAGCTAAGGTAAGCTCTCCAATGGAACTAGTAGGGGTGCATCCAACTTGCTTGCTCAAGAAGACCTAGAGCTGTTTTGAGGAGGCTCATCATTGGAATATACAAGCCAAGTTCTATAGTGTAAATGTCCCCACATAGCTATATGCATGAATGATAATCTCTATGGAGTACAAGGTATAAGATGGAGTACGAGTGTGGATCTCTCAAAAGAAATAGTAGTGTGCCCCCTTCTCTCTTTTTATTTCTTTTTCTCTTTTTTCTATTTTATTTTTATTTTTTGTGGCCTCAATGGCTCTTTCTTTTTATCTCTCATTTGTCCTCTTTGGGATCTTTTGATTTTGTCCTCTTTGGGATCTTTTCCTCAATTTAGGGGCAACACTCTATGTATTACAAGAAGTATAGAAGATCTTTCACACTTTACAAAAGTACTCAACATATAGAAAATGAAACTATCATGATGTATGCAAATGTATGCCTCTGCCAGTGTAGCAGGATATGCAATGATACTAGCGCGTCATGTAGCAATGATTAGGGCAAGGCCCAACTAGCATGCGGCTCATCGATCAAGCAAAAAACATGTATGACATGAAGATCAAGTCATGAGAAGATGGATGTTGCATGGCAATGTATCTCGGAAAGGCTATGGAAATGCCTTAATAGGTAGGTATGGTGGCTGTTTTGAGGAAGGATATAATGAGGCTTATGATGACAGAGCGTATCGTGCCAAGGATTTGGATGCACCGGCGAAGTATGCGCCAACTCTCGAGGTGAGAAAGGGCAATGCACGCTACCGAAGAGGTTAGAAAAATATGGTTAGGTGGAAGTGTCAACTTTCGAATACTCACATTAGTCCGAAGAACTCATGCACTTATTATCGGTAACTCTCAATCTAATTAGGAGTTTCACAAAGAGACAAGTACCCCGAGGAGGTGTGTATGGGGGTTTGGTTACCCTTGCGCATCCTCGACCCATGGTACGTGAGTGTACTCTAATATTCGATCCCTCCAAAGATTAGTGATCCATTTAGTAGCTAAAGTTCTCAACTATTTTGTAGGTTTTCGAAAATAAACACGGATTGCCCAAAATACGACATCTATCACTAATAGGCTCAAGCTCTTGACACCAAAAGTTCAGACATTACTCATGGCAATACCTCAAAACTATTGCAAGTTACTACTAAAATTAAATAGCAACCTCAATTACCTACTTTAAGTTAAGACACACAACTCAGTGCAACAGACAAACTCTCTTAACAAGATAAACATGAAAACTCAAGAGAGTTCAACAACCAACTAAACAAAAGCTCTTTAAAAAGAAAAGCATGAAAACTAAGAGCTAAACATGACAACAGCTATTGAAAGACAAAGAACACACACAGCAAAGATAAGCATGAAAATCCTATGTTGTGTTCTAGGTTGAAGTGGAGCGTGTTTCTCTCCCACACAAAGAAAGCTGGGTTCTAACTTGTTATGAACAGCAAGCAAAGCTAAAGAAAACTAAAAAGGAAACTAAGAGCAAGACGCTCCAAGCATAGCACATAATGCATGAAGTGATTAAAATATAGTGGAACGAAAGACGAACTAATAATTGTTGATGGAGAAGGGGATGCACGGGGGCATCCCCAAGATTAGACGCTTGAGTCTTCTTGAATATTTCTTGGGGGTGCACGGGGGCATCCCCAAGCTTGAGCGTTTGACCCTCCTGAATCTTTTTATAATCTTCCCTCGCACACTTGAAAACTCCCTTCATACATAACTCATCATAATCTGATTAGCGAGGTTAGTACCCACAATAAAATAACTTTTCCCTACTGCAAATAAGGATAATCTTGAAGAGCTACTGTTTCTCAAGATTGCCAAAAGGTTTTTGCAAAGAAAAAGCAAGCTCAAGGTTTGCAAAACGAAGAAAAGGCAAAACGGGACAGAATCTATGAAAAACAGACCAGCAGGTAGTAAATAATTTTTTCGGGGCACTTCTGCAACTCAAATCAAAAAACTCAGAACATACGCTCGAAAGCCAATTGTATACAGCACGATGTCAAAAAAATTCAAATCAAAAAGATGATCTGGTGATTTTATACGAATTTTTCTGTCCAAGGACAGAATCTGTTTTCTGGACTGCACGTCACAACTTTTGAACTTTCTTGCAATCGGAGGCTAAACTTGGCACAAAGTTGAAAAGAAAAGATACAATGATGATGCTACTGTAGTAACAAACATCAAGACACAACAAAATCAAAATAAATTTTTATTCGTTGTGGGCTGCCTCCCAAAAGCGCTTTCTTTTATGCCTTTAAGCTAGGCATAATGCAAAGAGAGAAGATCAAGTTTTATCAAAAGGTAACGGACTCAAAAGGTAACTTAATCTTCTTTCTAGGGAAGTGTTCCATCCCTTTCTTGAGAGGGAATTGGAATTTTATATTCCCCTCTTTCATGTCAATGATAGCACCAACGGTGCGAAGAAAAGGACGTCCCAAAATAATTGGACATGAAGGTTCACATTCAATATCCATAATAGTAAAATCAACGGGAACATAATTGTCATTGACAATGATAAGAACATCGTCGATCTTCCCCAAAGGTTTCTTTACGGAAGAATCAACAAGACGAACACCAAAAGAACAAGGATCAAAAGATTTTAATTTAAACATATCATATATTGTTTTGGGCATAACGGAGGTAGTAGCTCCAACATCACATAAAGCATAGCAAGAGAAGTTATTCAACTTAATTTTAATCATAGGATCCCAACCATCTTCTAGCTTTCTAGGTATGGAGGCTTCTACCCTAAGCTTCTCCTCCCTAGCTTTGATGAGAGCATTAGTGATATGCTCCGTGAAGGCAAGATTAAGTGTGCTAGTGTGGGGATCTCTAGACATCTTGTGAAGAAAATCAATAACTTCAGAAAGGGTGCAATTATCAAAATCAAGGTCACTACTATCAAGTAAAGTGCTAGTGGTGTCCTTTAGGCTCACTTGTTTGGTAGCTTCTATGGTCATAGGAGTTTCTACGGTTGAGGTCATAGCATCACCATTAATAGGTCCAATGGGACTAGGAGTGCATTGGGTGCTAAGAGTTTGGATATCCTCAACAACTTGGATAGTAGCAACAGTGTGGTGGGTAGGAAGGCTCTTAATTCTATCTTCTTCCTCCTTTTCTCTAGCCCATCTCTCTTTAAGTTTAGCCATCATCCTAATGTTTTCATTAATTTGCACTTTAATAGCATTCATAGGAGTGGTCTTCCTCTCCTCAAGAGGGGAAGTTCTAATTTTAAGCAATTCTACCTCATGGGCTAAATTGTCTACCTTCGAAGAGAGATTATCTAGTTTGGCTAGTTTTTCTTCTACACTCTTATTGAAGGCTTTTTGGGTAGTGATAAAGTCTTTAAGCATAATCTCTAGTTCAGAAGTGGAGTTCTTGGTGCTAGGATAAGCATTGTTGTTCCCATAGGAATTAGAAGGGAACGGTCTAGGGTTGCAACCAAAACTACTCCTATAAGCATTGTTATTGAAATTCTTTCTAGAGATAAAGTTCACATCTACTTGATCTTGAGCAATCAAAGAATTTAAAGGAACATCATGAGGATCAATAGAAGATTTCTTGGAAAGTAGAGACATGATCAAGTCAACTTTTTCATTTAGGGAGGAAATCTCCTCGACAGAGTTTACCTTCCTACCTGTTGGAGCGCGTTCGGTGTGCCATTTGGAATAATTGGTCATCATCTCATTGAGAAGTTTCGTGGCAGCACCAAGTGTAGTTGACATAAAGGTTCCTCCCGCGGCCGAATCTAACAAGTTCCGCGAGGTAAAGTTCAAGCCAGCATAAAAAGTTTGGATAACCATCCAAGTAGTCAAACCATGAGTAGGGAAGTTCTTGACAAGAGATTTCATGCGTTCCCAAGCTTGGGCAACGTGTTCATTATCCAATTGTTTAAAATTCAGTATGTTACTCCTTAGTTGGATAATTTTAGCAGGGGGATAGTACTTCCCAATAAAGGCATCCTTGCACTTGTCCCAAGAATCTATACTATTTCTAGGCAAGGATTGAAACCAGATTTTAGCTCCTCCTCTCAAGGAGAAAGGAAAAAGCTTAAGCTTAACAATATCACCATCTATTTCTTGGTACTTTTGCATATCACAGAGTTCAACAAAATTATTTAAGTGCAAAGCAGCATCATCTCCAGCACCGGAGAATTGATCTTTCATAACTAGGTTCAGTAAAGCAGGTTTAATCTCATAAGAGGGTGCTGAAGTGGCAGGTGTAGTAATAGGCGTGCAGATAAAGTCATTGTTGTTATGACTAGTGAAGTCACACAACTTGGTGTTCTCGGTGGAACCCATAGCAGCAGCAAGCAAGATAACTATTTTTGTGATTTTTGGTAAGGGACACTAAAGCAAAAACTGAAAGGTAAACTAACAAGACTAAAAAGCAAAGATAAAAGATAGCGTGCAACTCCCCTATCTTGAAGAGTGGAGTCCCCGGCAATGGCGCCAGAAACTTTGCTTGATGGTTTCTCGCCCCTCGTTGGTTACCCCAAGTGGAAGGTTTGAGATGTAGCGTAATGGCAAGTTTCCCTTGGCAAGATACCAAGGATCGAATCCCGTGAGACTCCGAAGGCCAACAAGAAGGTGTCAACGCTAACGGCGCCAACTTAGCGGTTGACAGGACCTGCACACAGATACAAATAACTTTGCTCCCAACAAGTACAGAGAGGTTGTCAATCCCTCCGGCCTTGTTGTTTACAAAGGATCAAACGCAAGAGGTAATAGTGATAGGTATGACTGCAACTAGGAAATAAGAACAGGAAGTAAATAGCGGGTGTGATCAGTGATGGTAATATGGACCGGGGTCCCATGATGTTCACTAGTGATGTCTCCCTCCCAAAAGACGATAAAACAGCTAAGCAAGGTAAACAAATTACAGCTGGGCAATTGACAGGATTATGTGCGCAAACCAATGCTAACTGTGTTGTAAAGAAAGGTAGAGGCTCAAAAGCATGGGCGGTACGCCAAGGCAAGTAGACCGAAATCCATCTGCATCTACTACTAATCATCCACCTTGAGATATCTATCCAGAATATCTCGCTGGTATTAAGTTGCGAGTCCCACCCAAAGTGTAAACTCAAAGCAACAGACAACTGCATTAAAAGAACTTTGCGTAAAGTAAACAATCCTTGCACCCGCGGGCACAAGCACCGTTGTTTTCCCCCCTTGTGGCAACAGCACATCCCCTAGACTCATGTTTCTGTCACTCAAGCTAGTCATCGAGGGGCTGATACGTCCAAAACGTATCTATAATTTATGCTTGCTCCATGCCTCTTTTGGGTGATATTGCTATGATATTTATACACTTCCATACACTTTTGATCATATTTGGACTAAACTATTAACTCAGTGCACCCCAGTGCCAGTTTCTGTTTTCTGCTGTTTTTGTATTTCAAGTTTTCCCATTACGAGAACTGCCAGAAAAATCCCAGAAAAATTATATAAAAAATCAGCGTTCCAGAAGCTTCCCGGCACCCGAAGTACAGCCGGAGGGGGGCCACCAGGGGGGGGGGCACCTGGGCCCCCCAGGCTTCCGCTGATGCCCCCCTTTGGCATATATTTATATCGTGTCCCGAAACCCTCGAGACGGGAACCCTTTTTCACGATCTCATCTCTGTTCCGCCGCCGCCGCGCTTCCAAGATCGGGAGCACCAGGAGAACTCTTCCCGGCACCCTGCCGGAGGGGAGGATCACCACCGGGAGCTTCTCCACCACCATGGTGAAGGAAATATGCCCTAGAGGCAATAATAAAGTTGTTATTTATATTTCCTTATATCATGATAAATGTTTATTATTCATGCTAGAATTGTATTAACCGGAAACTTAGTACATGTGTGAATACATAGACAAAACAGAGTGTCCCTAGTATGCCTCTATTAGACTAGCTCATTGATCAAAGATGGTTATGTTTCCTAACCATAGACATGAGTTGTTATTTGATCAACGGGATCACATCATTAGGAGAATGATGTGATGGACAAGACCCATCCGTTAGCTTAGCACTATGATCGTTTAGTTTTACTGCTATTGCTTTCTTCATGACTTATACATGTTCTTATGACTATGAGATTATGCAACTCCCGAATACCATAGGAACACCTTGTGTGCTATCAAACGTCACAACGTAACTGGGTGATCATAACGATGCTCTACAGGTGTCTCCGAAAGTGTTCGTGGTGTTGGCATAGATCAAGACTAGGATTTGTCACTCCGAGTGTCGGAGAGGTATCTCTGGGCCCTCTCGGTAATGCACATCATAATAAGCCTTGCAAGCAAAAGACTAATGAGTTAGTCACGAGATGATGTATTACAGAACGAGTAAAGAGACTTGCCGGTAACGAGATTGAACTAGGTATAGAGATACCGACGATCGAATCTCGGGCAAGTAACATACCAATGACAAAAGGAACAACGTATGTTGTTATGCGGTTTGACCGATAAAGATCTTCGTAGAATATGTAGGAGCCAATATGAGCATCCAGGTTCCGCTATTGGTTATTGACCGGAGATGAGTCTCGGTCATGTCTACATAGTTCTCGAACCCGTAGGGTCCGCACGCTTAACGTTTGATGACGATCGGTATTATGAGTTTATGAGTTTTGATGTACAGAAGGAGTTCGGAGTCCCGGATGAGACCGGGGACATGACGAGGAGTCTCGAAATGGCCGAGACGTAAAGATCGATATATTGGACGACTATATTCGGACATCGGAAAGGTTCCGAGTGATTCGGGTATTTTTCGGAGAATATGAGCCTTATTGGGCCATACGGGAATAGAGGAGAAAGGCCAAAAGGAAGGAGGCGCGCGCCCCCCTTCTAGTCCGAATTGGACAAGGGGTGCAGCCCCCTTTTCCTTCTCCCTCTCCACCTCTTTCCTTCTCTCCTACTCCGGAAAGGAAAGGGGAATCCTACTAGGACTTGGGAGTCCTAGTAGGACTCCCCACACTTGGCGCGCCCCCTCTAGGGCCGGCCTCTCCCTTGCTCCTTTATATACGGGGGCAGGGGGCACCCTAGGACACACAAGTTGAATTGTTTTAGCCGTGTGCGGTGCCCCCCTCCACAGAAACACACCTCGGTCATACCGTTGCAGTGCTTAGGCGAAGCCCTACGCCGGTAGATACATCATATCCGTCACCACGTCGTCGTGCTGACGAAACTCTCCCGTGAAGCTCAACTGGATCAAGAGCTCGTGGGACGTCATCAAGCTGAATGTGTGCTGAACGCGGAGGTGCCGTACGTTCGGTGCTTGATCGGTTAGATCGCGAAGAAGTTCGACTACATCAACCGCGTCACTTGACGCTTCCGCTCCCGGTCTACGAGGGTACGTAGACACACTCTTCCCCTCGTTGCTATACATCTGGTAGATAGATCTTGCGTGATCGTAGGTAAATTTTAAAATACTACGTTCCCCAAAAGTGGCAGCATGAGCCAGGTCTATGCGTAGATGATATGCACGAGTATAACACAATAAGTTGTGGGCGATACTAGTCATACTGCTTACCAGCATGTCATACTTTGCTTCAGCGGTATTGTGAGATGAAGCGGCCCGAACCGACATTACGCGTACGCTTACGCGAGACTGGTTTCACCGTTATGAGCACTCGTTACTTAAAGGTGACTGGCGGGTGTCTGTCTCTCTCACTTTAGCTGAATCAAATGTGGCTACGCCCGATCCTTGTGAAGGTTAAAGCAGCACATACTTGGCGAAACATCGTTGTGGTTTTTGTATGCGTAGGTAAGAACGGTTCTTGCTAAGCCCGTAGCAGCCACGTAAAACTTGCAACAACAAAGTAGAGGACGTCTAACTTGTTTTTGCAGGGCATGTTGTGATGTGATATGGTCAAGACATGATGAGTTATACGGTTTTGTATGAGATGATCATGTTTTGTAAGTTATCGGCAACTAGCAGGAGCCATATGGTTGTCGCTTTATTGTATGAAATGCAATCGCCATGTAATTGCTTTACTTTATCACTAAGCGGTAGCGATAGTCGTAGAAGCAATAGTTGGCGAGACGACAACGATGCTACGATGGAGATCAAGGTGTCGTGCCGGTGACGAAGGTGATCATGACGGTGCTTTGGAGATGGAGATCAAAAGCACAAGATGATGATGGCCATATCATGTCACATATTTTGATTGCATGTGATGTTTATCTTATTATGCTTCTTATTTTGCTTAGAACGACGGTAGCATTATAAGATGATCCCTTACTAAATTTCAAGGTACAAGTGTTCTCCCTGAGTATGCACCGTTGCGAAAGTTCTTCGTGCTGAGACACCATGTGACGATCGGGTGTGATAAGCTCTACGTTCAAATACAACGGGTGTAAGCCAGTTTTGCACACGCAGAATACTCAGGTTAAACTTGACGAGCCTAGCATATGCAGATATGGCCTCGGAACACTGGAGACCGAAAGGTCGAGCGTGAATCATATAGTAGATATGATCAACATAAGATGTTCACCATTGAAACTACTCCATCTCACGTGATGATCGGACATGGTTTAGTTGATTTGGATCACGTGATCATTTAGATGACTAGAGGGATGTCTATCTAAGTGGGAGTTCTTAAGTAATATGATTAAATTGAACTTTAATTTATCATGGACTTAGTCCTGGTAGTATTAGCATATCTATGTTGTAGATCAATAGCTCACGATGTTGCTCCCCGTTAATTTTTTATATGTTCCTAGAGAAAACTAAGTTGAAAGATGTTAGTAGCAATGATGCGGACTAGATCCGTGATCAGAGGATTATCCTCATTGCTGCACAGAAGAATTATGTCCTTGATGCACCGCTAGGTGACATACCTATTGCAGGAGCAGATGTAGACGTTATGAACGTTTTGACAAAAGCTCGGTATGATGACTACTTGATAGTTTAAGTGCACCATGCTTTACGGCTTAGAACCGGGACTTCAAAAACGTTTTGAATGCCACGGAGCATATAAGATGTTCCAAGAGTTGAAATTAGTATTTCATACTCATGCCCGTGTCGAGAGGTATAAGACCTCTGACAGTACTTTGCCTACAAGATGGAGAAGAATAGCTCAACCAGTGAGCATGTGCTCAGATTGTCTGGGTACTACAATTACTTGAATCAAGTGGGAGTTAATCTTCCAGATAAGATAGTAATTGACAAAGTTCTCTAGTCACTATCACCAAGTTAGTAGAACTTCGTGATGAACTATAATATGCAAGGGATGACGAAGGTAATTCCCGAGCTCTTCGCGATGCTGAAATCGGCGAAGGTAGAAATCAAGAAAGAGCATCAAGTGTTGATGGTTAACAAGACCACTTGTTTCAAGTAAAGGGCAAAGGGATAGAAGGGGAACTTCAAGAGGAATGACAAGCAAGTTGTCACTCCCATGAAGAAGCCCAAAGCTAAACTCAAGCCTGAAACTAAGTGCTTCTACTGCAAAGGAAATGGTCGCTGGAAGTGGAACTGCCCTAGATACTTGGCGGATAAGAAGGATGGCAAAGTGAACAAAGGTATATTTGATATACAGATTATTGATGTGTATTTTACTAGTGTTCATAGCAACCCCTCGGTATTTGATACTGGTTCAGTTGCTAAAGAGTAGTAACTCGAAATGGGAGTTGCATAGTGAACAGAAACTAGTTAAAGGATGAAGTGACGATGTGTATTGGAAGTAGTTCCAAGATTGATATGATCATCATCGCACACTCCCTATACTTTCGGGATTAGTGTTGAACCTAAATAAGTGTTATTTGGTGTTTGTGTTGAGCATGAATATGATTTGATCATGTTTATTGCAATACGGTTATTCATGTAAGTTATAGAATAATTGTTGTTCTGTTTACATGAATAAAACATTCTATGGTCATACACCCAATGAAAATGGTTTGTTGGATCTCGATCGTGTGATACACATATTCATAATATTGAAGCCAAAAGATGCAAGGTTAATAATGATAGTGCACCTTATTTGTGGCACTGCCGTTTAGGTCATATTGGTGTAATGCGCATGAAGAAACTCCATAGTGATGGACTTTTGGAATCACTTGATTATGAATCATTTGGTGCTTGCGAACCATGCCTCATGGGCAAGATGACTAAAACTCCGTTCTCCGGAACTGTGGAGCGAGCAACAGAGTTGTTGGAAATCATACATACTGATGTATGCAGACCAATGAGTGTTGAAGCTCGCGGCGGGTATCGTTATTTTCTGACCTTCACTAATGATTTGAGCAGATATGGGTATATCTACTTAATGAAACAAAAATCTGAAACATTTGAAAAGTTCAAAGAATTTCCGAGTGAAGTGGAGAATCATCGTAACAAGAAAATAAGAGTTTCTACGATATGATCGTAGAGGTAAAATATTTGAGTTAGCGAGTTTGGCCTTCACTAAAAACAATGTGAAATAGTTTCACTACTCACGCCACCTGGAACACCATAGTGTAATGGTGTGTCCGAACGTCATAACCGTACTTTATTAGATATGGTGCGATTGATGATGCCTCTTACCGATCTACCACTATCGCTTTTGGGGTTATGCATTAGAGACAGCTACATTCACGTTAAATAGGGCACCATCTAAATCCGTGGAGATGACACCGTATGAACTGTGGTTTGACGAGAAACCTAAGCTGTCATTTCTTTAAGTTTGGGACTGCGATGCTTATGTGAAAAAGTTTCAACATGATAAGCTCGAACCCAAATCGGAGAAGTAAATCTTCATAGGATACCCAAAAGAAACTGTTGGGTATACCTTCTATCACAGATCCGAAGGCAAGGTCTTTGTTGCTAAGAGTGGATCCTTTCTAGAGAAGGAGTTTCTCTCGAAAGAAGTGAGTGGGAGGAAAGTAGAACTTGATGAGGTAATTGTACCTTCTCCCGAATTGGAAAGTGGAACATCACAGAAACTAGTTCCAGTGATTCCTACACCAATTAGTGA
The DNA here is from genome assembly GCA_902687465.1 of Secale cereale. Taxonomy (NCBI): domain Eukaryota; kingdom Viridiplantae; phylum Streptophyta; class Magnoliopsida; order Poales; family Poaceae; genus Secale; species Secale cereale. The sequence goes on along the minus strand of LR738712.1, from coordinate 834,270,244 downwards.
GGAAGCTAATGATGGTGATCATGAAACTTCAGATCAAGTTTCTGCTGAACTTCGTAGATCAACAAGAGTTCGTTCCGCACCAGAGTGGTACGGCAACCCGGTTCTGGAAGTCATGTTACTGGACCATGATGAACCTACGAACTATGAGGAAGCGATGATGAGCCCAGATTCCGCGAAATGGCTTGAGGCCATGAAATCTGAGATGGGATCCATGTATGAGAACAAAGTATGGACTTTGGTTGACTTGCCCGATGGTCGGCAAGCCATTGAAAATAAATGGATCTTTAAGAGGAAGACTGACGCCGATGGTAATGTTACTGTCTACAAAGCTCGACTTGTTGTGAAAGGTTTTCGACAAGTTCAAGGTGTTGACTACGATGAGATTTTCTCACCCGTAGCGATGCTTAAGTCTGTCCGAATCATGTTAGCAATTGCCACATTTTATGAAATCTGGCAAATGGATAACGAAACTGCGTTCTTTAATGGATTTATTAAAGAAGAGTTGTATATGATGCAACCAGAAGGTTTTGTCAATCCTAAAGGTGCTAGCAAATTGTGCAAACTCCAGCGATCCATCTATGGACTGGTGCAAGCATCTCGGAGTTGGAATATACGCTTTGATAAGTTGATCAAAGCATATAGATTTATACAGACTTGCGGTGAAGCCTATATTTACAAGAAGTGAGTGGGAGCACTACAACCTTTCTGATAAGTATATGTGAATGACATATTGTCGATCGGAAATGATGTAGAATTTTCTGGAAAGCATAAAGGAGTGTTTGAAAGGAGTTTTTCAAAGAAAGACCTTGGTGAAGCTGCTTACATATTGGGCATCAAGATCTATAGAGATAGATCAAGACGCTTGATAAGACTTTCGATGAGTACATACCTTGATAAGATTTTGAAGTAGTTCAAAATGGATCAGTCAAAGAAGGAGTTCTTGCCTGACTTGTAAGGTGTGAAGTTGAGTAAGACTCAAAGCCAGACCACGGCTGAAAAATATAGAGAGAATGAAAGTCATTCCTTATGCCTCAGCCATAGGTTCTATAAAGTATGCCACGCTGTGTACCAAACATGTTGTGTACCTTGCCATGAGTTTGTCAAGGGGGTACAATAGTGATCCAGGAGTAGATCACTGTACAGCGGTCGAAATTATCCTTAGTAACTGGATGACTAAGGAAATGTTTCTCGATTATGGAGGTGATAAAGAGTTCGACGTAAAGGGTTACGCCGATGCAAGCTTTGACACTAAATCCAGATGACTCTAACTATCAATCTGGATGCGTATTGAAAGTGGGAGCAATTAGCTAGAGTAGCTCCATGCAGAGCATTGTAGACACATAGAAATTTGCGAAATACATACGGATCTGAATGTGACAGACCCGTTGACTAAACTTCTCTCACGAAGTAAAACATGATCACACCTTAGTACTCTTTGGGTGTTAATCACATAGCGATGTGAACTAGATTATTGACTCTAGTAAACCCTTTGGGTGTTGGTCACATGGCGATGTGAACTATGGGTGTTATTCACATAACGATGTGAACTATCGGTATTAAATCACATGGCGATGTGAGCTAGATTATTGACTCTAGTGCAAGTGGGAGACTGAAGGAAATATGCCCTAGAGGCAATAATAAAGTTGTTATTTATATTTCCTTATATCATGATAAATGTTTATTATTCATGCTATAATTGTATTAACCGGGAACTTAGTACATGTGTGAATACATAGACAAAACAGAGTGTCCCTAGTATGCCTCTATTAGACTAGCTCATTGATCAAAGATGGTTATGTTTCCTAACCATAGACATGAGTTGTTATTTGATCAACGGGATCACATCATTAGGAGAATGATGTGATGGACAAGACCCATCCGTTAGCTTAGCACTATGATCGTTTAGTTTTACTGCTATTGCTTTCTTCATGACTTATACATGTTCCTATGACTATGAGATTATGCAACTCCCGAATACCATAGGAACACCTTGTGTGCTATCAAACGTCACAACGTAACTGGATGATCATAAAGATGCTCTACAGGTGTCTCCGAAAGTGTTCGTGGTGTTGGCATAGATCAAGACTAGGATTTGTCACTCCGAGTGTCGGAGAGGTATCTCTGGGCCCTCTCGGTAATGCACATCATAATAAGCCTTGCAAGCAAAAGACTAATGAGTTAGTCACGAGATGATGTATTACGGAACGAGTAAAGAGACTTGCCGGTAACGAGATTGAACTAGGTATAGAGATACCGACGATCGAATCTCGGGCAAGTAACATACCAATGACAAAAGGAACAACGTATGTTGTTATGCGGTTTGAC
>LR738712.1:834170162-834267909 GCA_902687465.1 Secale cereale | reverse complement strand
ACATGACGAGGAGTCTCGAAATGGCCGAGACGTAAAGATCGATATATTGGACGACTATATTCGGACATCGGAAAGGTTCCGAGTGATTCGGGTATTTTTCGGAGTATATGGGCCTTATTGGGCCATACGGGAATAGAGGAGAAAGGCCAAAAGGAAGGAGGCGCGCGCCCCCCTTCTAGTCCGAATTGGACAAGGGGTGCAGCCCCCTTTTCCTTCTCCCTCTCCACCTCTTTCCTTCTCTCCTACTCCGGAAAGGAAAGGGGAATCCTACTAGGACTTGGGAGTCCTAGTAGGACTCCCCACACTTGGCGCGCCCCCTCTAGGGCCGGCCTCTCCCTTGCTCCTTTATATACGGGGGCAGGGGGCACCCTAGGACACACAAGTTGAATTGTTTTAGCCGTGTGCGGTGCCCCCCTCCACAGAAACACACCTCGGTCATACCGTTGCAGTGCTTAGGCGAAGCCCTGCGCCGGTAGATACATCATATCCGTCACCACGCCGTCGTGCTGACGAAACTCTCTCGTGAAGCTCAACTGGATCAAGAGCTCGTGGGACGTCATCAAGCTGAACGTGTGCTGAACGCGGAGGTGCCGTACGTTCGGTGCTTGATCGGTTGGATCGCGAAGAAGTTCGACTACATCAACCGCGTCACTTGACGCTTCCGCTCCCGGTCTACGAGGGTACGTAGACACACTCTTCCCCTCGTTGCTATACATCTGGTAGATAGATCTTGCGTGATCGTAGGTAAATTTTAAAATACTACGTTCCCCAAAACATGGACGCCTCCCGGATGAGTTGTGAGTAGTCTCCCTTGGACCATGGATCCATGACCAGTAGCTATGTGATGTTCTCCTCCCGTTCTTGTGCTTCACTAATTAGTCCTCGTGAGCTGCCCTACATGATCGGGGCACATATGTAATCCTTATGTTGTTTCTATGATGAGTTTGCTGGGATCCGATGGATTGTGAGATTATGTTCAGATTGTGTTTGAGTAATATATTTGATCTACCTCTTTTATATTTATGTTCGTAAGTAATTCTTGCATGTTCTCCGTTGTTATTTATTGCTTTGGCCAAGTAGTAGGTAGTGACTCCAAGAGGGAACGTTATGCTTGATTGTGGGTTCATGCCCCTCGATGACTAGCTTGAGTGACAGAAACATGAGTCTAGGGGATGTGCTGTTGCCACAAGGAGGAAAACAACGGTGCTTGTGCCCGCGGGTGCAAGGATTGTTTACTTTACGCAAAGTTCTTCTAATGCAGTTGTCTGTTGCTTTGAGTTTACACTATGGGTGGGACTCGCAACTTAATACCAGCGAGATGTTCTGGATAGATATCTCAAGGTGGATGATTAGTAGTAGATGCAGATGGATTTCGGTCTACTTGCCTTGGCGTACCGCCCATGCTTTGAACCTCTACCTTTCTTGCAACATAGTTATCATTGGTTTGCGCACATAATTCTGTCAATTGCCCAGCTGTAATTCGTTTACCTCACATAGCTGTTTTATCGTCTTTTGGGAGAGAGACATCACTAGTGAACAACATGGGACCCCGGTCCATATTACCATCACTGATCACATCCGCTATTTACTTTCCGCTTTTACTTACTATTGCAGCAAAACCTATCACTATTATCACTTGCGTTTGATCCTTTGTAAACGACAAGGCCGGAGGGATTGACAACCTCTCTGTACTCATTGGGAGCAAAGTTATTTGTACCTGTGTGCAGGTCCACGTTGATTGCTAATATCTGGCGCCGTTAGCAGTTGACACCTTCTTGTTGAAACTGGGAGTCTCAGGGAAATCGATCCTTGGTATCTTTGCCACGGGAAAACTTCCGCTACACTGCATCTCAAACCTTCCACTTGGGGTAACCAACGAGGGGCGAAAAGCCATCAAGCAAAGTTTTCTGGCGCCGTTGCCGGGGACTCCACTCTTCGAGATAGGGGAGTTGCACGCTATCTTTTACCTTTGCTTTTTAGTCTTGTTAGTTTACCTTTCAGTTTTGCTTTAGTGTCTTTTATCGAAAATCACAAAAATAGTTATCTCATTCTTTAGTTGTCATTATGTCGGGTCCTTTTGTCTTTGACGAGGTAGAAGTTCTCACCTTTAAACAAAGAGGTGGGGAAAGTCTGAAAGATGCTTGGTATAGAATTAATGATTCTCAAAAAAGAGCCACCAAGAAGCAACCTACTACTATCCTGCTTAGAAATTTTTATGTTGGAATTACTTCTTGGAATAGGTTTATTCTAGATACTGCTATCAATGGGAATTTCCTAGAGGCCCCAGTTTGGGAGTCTCTTAGTATTATTGAAAATCTTGTTGGGAATCCCCCTGTTGTTAGCATTCAAGAGGACATCACCCTAGCTCACATTATGAAAAAACTTGAAAAGATAGAGCTAGAGATGCCAAACATTAATAAGATAAATGAGTTGGATCGTAAGATCCAAGGGAATTTGAATAGGCTTGATAGCTCCATGCATAAAATTTTCAAAACTTTGGAGACCATCAAATCCCATGACTTGGACTCTTCTAGGATAGACAAGATCGAGGAAATCTTTGATACTCTAGGAACTACTTTCTCCTCGATCAAAACCAAAAAGGTAGAAACTCCGGCAAAGAGGGAGCCTAAGTTCGTTCACGTTCCAAAGGCTCCCCGTTCTAAAAGTAATCCATCTATTGCCAAAGGGGTTGAAACTGTAAAGACTTTGGAAGAGACACCTCTCTTTGATGAATTTATAAATGAATCTTCCCTTGACTTTTATCCTTTTGGTCTTCTCCCTAGAAGTATCTCTATGAGGCCTTTATTTGAAAGTCCTCTTAAGACTAGTTGTATTATTGAAGAGCTTTTTGATGATCTTGATGATGGTTCAATTGATACAACTTGATCTCTATGCATTATGCCTAGCTTAAAGGCATAAAAGAAAGCGCTTTTGGGAGGCAGCCCACATGAATAAATTTTATTTTGCTTTTGTTGTGTCTTGATGTTGTTACTACAGTAGCATCATCATTGTATCTTTACTTTTCAATTTTGTGCCAAGTGTAGCCTCTGATTGCAAGAAAGTTCAAAAGTTGTGACGTGCTGTCCAGGAAACAGATTCTGTCCTTGGATAGAAAAATTCGTATAAAATCACCAGATCATCTTTTTGGTCTGAATTTTTTCGACAGCGTGCTCTATACAATTGTCTTTCGTGCATCTGTTTTGAGTTTTTTGATTAGAGTTGCAGAAGTGCCCCGAAAAAATCATTTACTACCTGCTGTTCTGTTTTTCATAGATTCTGTCCTGTTTTGCCTTTCCTTCATTTTGCAAACCTAGAGCTTGCTTTTTCTTTGCAAAAACCTTTTGGCAATCTTGAGAAACAGTAGACCTTCAAGAATATCTTTATTTCTAGCAAGAAACAATTATTTTATTAAGGGTACTAACCTCGCTAATCAGATTATGATGAGTTATGTATGAAGGGAGTTTTCAAGTGTGCGAGGGAAGATGATAAAAAGATTCAGAAGTGTCAAGCGCTCAAGCTTGGGGATGCCCCCATGCACCCCCAAGAAATATTCAAGGAGACTCAAGCGTCTAAGCTTGGGGATGCCCCCATGCATCCCCTTCTCCATCAATATTATCAGTTCGTCCTTCGTTTCACTATATTTTTATCACTTCATGTGTTATGTGCTATGCTTGGAGCGTCTTGCTTTTAGTTTTCCTTTTTAGTTTTCTTTAGCTTTTCATAACGAGTCGGAACTCAGCTTTCTTTATGTGGGAGAGAAACACGCTCCACTTCTACCTAGAACATAACATAGAATTTTCATGTCTATCTTTGTTGTGTGTGTTCTTTGTCTTTTAATAGCTACTATCATGTTCAGCTCTTAGTATTCATGCTTATCTTTTTAAAGAGCTTTTGTTTAGTTGGTTGCTTGAACTCTCTTTAGTTATCATGCTTATCTTATTAAGAGAGTTTGCTTCCGTTGCATTGGTTGATATGTCTATGATAAAGATGCTACGTGCATAATGGTGCTTAGTAGTTCATGTTTTCTTATGGTTAGTCTCAAATAGCTGGGGGGGTTCCCAATGTGTTATTGGAGTACCAACATGATTTGTTTGCCTATGATGTGGTATGGTTTAGTAATATCTTCCTTCAAGAATTTATTTTGATTGACTTGGCGTATGCTCACGCATATTTAAGACTGTAAAGAAAGTCTGTCAAGCCTTGATGATCTTTTGTTTCTGAGTAGCGATATAACTTCCATGCATGATTCAATGTTGCTTTGTCGCTCTGCATGATTATGACCGTCATTGCTCTTTTAGTTGGTCGCTCCCAGTCTTTTGCTAACCTCCACCTGTACTAAGCGGACTGACTGCTTGTGCATCCAAATTCTTTTAAACCAGTTATGCCATGTGAGTCCACCATACCTTCCTACATGGTATTTACCTGCCATTCCTAACGGAGACTTGCATGTACCATCTCGAAATTATCCAAAAAAATGCATTCCTATTTTGTGCCTCTGTTTTAAGTTCATGAGGAAGTAGTAGTTAATTCATGATCTTTTTAAGTTGGACAAGCTTCACCCCGGGATTGCATGTATAATGTGCAAACCCATAATACGAGAAGGAACTGGCATTGAGTGCGCCCGGCTCAAAAATAATATAACAAACAAACCCTCCTTCACGCTTTGTTCATGAGAAATCAGAAAACTTTGGCAGTGGTAAACAAAGGAGATTAAGAGGATGTGATCGTCCTCATTCGGGAGCCGTTCCTCGAAACTTGTCCATCTCAAGAAGTGATTGAGTTGTCTGCTAGCATTCGTTGATGGAACATGCATAATCTAAAAATAACAATTATTACTTCTGTTTTTAAAACCAAGAGCTCTGGTACATGTTTTGTCTTTGTTTCCGACTACGGGTTTTCAACCTTGCCAACAAAAGCCACGGTTCGAGAGTCTCCACCTTCTTTTAAAGCACCAACTACTGAGAGCATGATTGTCATTCTGAGTGTAATGTGCATTGTCCCAAAGTAGCATTGTCTTTTGCATGATTGTGATATTGTTTATTCTGAAATCATTGTATCTAGTCATCACTTAAACCTTGGAGGTGCCCCTGCATTTATGTTTTGCTTCACTAAAGGGGGCAAGCGAGATATCACTTTATCATATTTGCACACCATGCTCATTGCAAATCTATTTGATGTTTCAGTATCATATTGTAAAACTTTCAGTTCTTTGTGATTTTCTCATGAGGCAACTTAATTACTACAGATTCATTGTCTCAGTAAGCTTTTGTCATGTGACTATGAAAAAGTCCTATATGGTTAATAGCATGTCACCACAGAAATTATTCTTCTTATCATTTACCTACTCGAGGACGAGCAGGAATTAAGCTTGGGGATGTTGATACGTCCAAAACGTATCTACAATTTCTGCTTTCTCCATGCCTCTTTTGGGTGATATTGCTATGATATTTATACACTTCCATACACTTTTGATCATATTTGGACTAACCTATTAACTCAGTGCACCCCAGTGCCAGTTTCTGTTTTCTGCTGTTTTTGTATTTCAGGTTTTCCCATTACGAGAACTGCCAGAAAAATCCCGGAAAAATTATATAAAAAATCAGCGTTCCAGAAGCTTCCGGGCACCCGAAGTACAGCCGGAGGGGGGCCACCAGGGCTCTAGGCGCCCTGGTGGCGCGGCCCCCCTCCTGGCCGCGCCGGGGGGGCGCCTGGGCCCCCCAGGCCTCCGCTGATGCCCCCCTTTGGCATATATTTATATCGTGTCCCGAAACCCTCGAGACGGGAACCCTTTTTCGCGATCTCATCTCTGTTCCGCCGCCGCCGCGCTTCCAAGATCGGGAGCACCAGGAGAACTCTTCCCGGCACCCTGCCGGAGGGGAGGATCACCACCGGGAGCTTCTCCACCACCATGGACGCCTCCCGGATGAGTTGTGAGTAGTCTCCCTTGGACCATGGGTCCATGACCAGTAGCTATGTGATGTTCTCCTCCCGTTCTTGTGCTTCACTAATTAGTCCTCGTGAGCTGCCCTACATGATCGAGGCACATATGTAATCCTTATGCTGTTGCTATGATGAGTTTGCTGGGATCCGATGGATTATGAGATTGTGTTCAGATTGTGTTTGAGTAATATATTTGATCTACCTCTTTTATATTTATGTTCATAAGTAATTCTTGCATGTTCTCCGTTGTTATTTATTGCTTTGGCCAAGTAGTAGGTAGTGACTCCAAGAGGGAACGTTATGCTTGATTGTGGGTTCATGCCCCTCGATGACTAGCTTGAGTGACAGAAACATGAGTCTAGGGGATGTGCTGTTGCCACAAGGAGGAAAACAACGGTGCTTGTGCCCGCGGGTGCAAGGATTGTTTACTTTACGCAAAGTTCTTTTAATGCAGTTGTCTGTTGCATTGAGTTTACACTATGGGTGGGACTCGCAACTTAATACCAGCGAGATGTTCTGGATAGATATCTCAAGGTGGATGATTAGTAGTAGATGCAGATGGATTTCGGTCTACTTACCTCGGCGTACCGCCCATGCTTTGAACCTCTACCTTTCTTTCAACTTAGTCAGCATTGGTTTGCGCACATGGTCCTGTCAATTGCCCACCTGTAATTCGTTTACCTCACATAGCAGTTTTATCGTCTTTTGGGAGAGAGACATCACTAGTGAACATCATGGGACTCTGGTCCATATTACCATCATTGATCACATCCGCTATTTACTTTCCGCTTTTATTTACTATTGCAGCAATATCTATCACTACTATCACTTGCGTTTGATCCTTTGTAAACGACAAGGCCAGAGGGATTGACAACCTCTCTGTACTCGTTGGGAGCAAAGTTATTTGTATGTGTGTGCAGGTCCACATTGATTGCTAATATCTGGTGCCGTTAGCAGTTGACACCTTCTTGTTGAAACTGGGAGTCTCAGGGGAAATCGATCCTTGGTATCTTTGCCAAGGGAAAACTTCCGCTACACTGCATCTCACACCTTCCACTTGGGGTAACCAACGAGGGGCGAGAAGCCATCAGGGGCATGAACCCACAATCAAGCATAACGTTCCCTCTTGGAGTTACTACCTACTACTCGGCCAAAGCAATAAACAGCAACGGAGAACATGCAAGAATTACTCAAGAACATAAATATAAAAGAGGTGAATCAAATATATTACTCACACACAATCTGAACATAATCTCATAATCCATCGGATCCCAGCAAACTCAGCAGAGCAACAGCATAAAGATTACATATGTGCCTCGATCATGTAGGGCAGCTCACGAGGTCTAATCCATGAAGAACAAAGAGGGGAGGAGAACATCACATAGCTACTGGTCATGGACCCATGGTCCAAAGGGGGCTACTCACAACTCATCCGGGAAGCATCCATGGTGGTGGAGAAGCTCCCGGTGGTGGTTCTCCCCTCCGGCAGGGTGCCGGGAAGAGTTCTCCTGGTGCTCCCGATCTTGGAAGCGCGGCGGCGGCGGAACAGAGACGAGATCGCGAAAAAGGGTTCCGTCCTCGAGGGTTTCGGGACGCGAGGAATATATATGCAAAAGGGGGTCACCAGAGGCGGAGGTGGGGCCCCAAGCGCCCCCCTGGCGCGGCGAGGGGTGGGGCCGCGCCGGGTGGCCGCCTGGGCCACCCCAGGCTCCCCTCTGGCCCTGCTTTGGTTTTTCTTGAAGCTCCCGATACGCTGATTTTTCCTGTATTTTTCCCGGAATTTTTAGGGCACTTTTAATATGGGGGAAACCTGAAATAGAAAAACAACAGAAAACAGGAACTGGCACTGTGGTGCACTGAGTTAATAGGTTAGTCCAAATATGATCAAAAGTGTATGGAAGTGCATAAATATCATAGCAATATCACACAAAAGAGGCATGGAGCAAGCAGAAATTATAGATACGTTTTGGACGTATCACCGCGGCAAGCACATCCGGTGACAAGCAGGGGGCTTCCCCGACAAGCTCTAGTCCCGACAAGGACGGATCTGCGCAGATGCAAGAGGAGGTACGGAAGAAGATGGTGCAGCGCCCAGTTTATTTTGTCAGTTCCCTCTTGCAGGGGGCTAGGTCAAGGTACTCTGGGGTGCAGAAGTTGCTTTTCGGCCTTCTCATGGCCTCGAGAAAGTTGCGCCATTACTTCCAAGCACATGAGATAACAGTGGTCACTCGCTTTCCGCTGAAGAGGATATTGCAAAATCCAGAAGCGATAGGCAGGATTGTTGAGTGGGCACTGGAACTGTCAAGCTTTGGCCTCAAGTTTGAAAGCACTTCAACTATCCAGAGCAGAGCATTGGCAGAGTTTATAGCAGAGTGGACGCCAACGCCAGACGAGGAGATTCCAGAGATGAGCATCCCCGTCAAAGAAGCAAGCAAAGAATGGATAATGTACTTTGACGGTGCCTTCTCGCTCCAAGGCGCCGATGCCGGCGTGCTGCTTGTCGCACCCACCGGAGAGCACCTCAAGTACGTCGTCCAAATGAACTTTCCCAAGGAGCAAGCAACAAACAATACCGCAGAGTATGAGGGTTTGCTTGCCGGTCTCAGGATCGCAGCAGACCTTGGGATCAAGAAGCTTATTGTAAGGGGTGACTCGCAGTTGGTCGTCCGACAAGTGAACAAGAACTACCAGAGTCCGTTGATGGAAGCTTACGTCGATGAAGTGAGAAAGCTTGAAGAAAACTTTGACGGCCTACAGATGGAGCACGTTCCAAGAGCTCAGAACGACATCGCAGATGGCCTGTTGATGGCTTCTCGCCCCTCGTTGGTTACCCCAAGTGGAAGGTGTGAGATGTAGTGTAGCGGAAGTTTTCCCTTGGCAAAGATACCAAGGATCGATTTCCCCTGAGACTCCCAGTTTCAACAAGAAGGTGTCAACTGCTAACGGCGCCAGATATTAGCAATCAATGTGGACCTGCACACAGATACAAATAACTTTGCTCCCAATGAGTACAGAGAGGTTGCCAATCCCTCTGGCCTTGTCGTTTACAAAGGATCAAACGCAAGTGATAGTAGTGATAGATATTGCTGCAATAGTAAATAAAAGCGGAAAGTAAATAGCGGATGTGATCAATGATGGTAATATGGACCAGAGTCCCATGATGTTCACTAGTGATGTCTCTCTCCCAAAAGACGATAAAACTGCTATGTGAGGTAAACGAATTACAGCTGGGCAATTGACAGGACCATGTGCGCAAACCAATGCTGACTAAGTTGAAAGAAAGGTAGAGGTTCAAAGCATGGGCGGTACGCCGAGGTAAGTAGACCGAAATCCATCTGCATCTACTACTAATCATCCACCTTGAGATATCTATCCAGAACATCTCGCTGGTATTAAGTTGCGAGTCCCACCCATAGTGTAAACTCAATGCAACAGACAACTGCATTAAAAGAACTTTGCGTAAAGTAAACAATCCTTGCACCCGCGGGCACAAGCACCGTTGTTTTCCCCCTTGTGGCAACAGCACATCCCCTAGACTCATGTTTCTGTCACTCAAGCTAGTCATCGAGGGGCGTGAACCCACAATCAAGCATAACGTTCCCTCTTGGAGTCACTACCTACTATTTGGCCAAAGCAATAAATAACAACGGAGAACATGCAAGAACTACTTACGAACATAAATATAAAAGAGGTAGATCAAATATATTACTCAAACACAATCTGAACATAATCTCATAATCCTTCGGATCCCAGCAAACTCATCATAGCAACAGCATAAGGATTACATATGTGCCTCGATCATGTAGGGCAGCTCACGAGGACTAATTAGTGAAGCACAAGAACGGGAGAAGAACATCACATAGCTACTGGTCATGGACCCATGGTCCAAGGGAGACTACTCACAACTCATCCGGGAGGCGTCCATGGTGGTGGAGAAGCTCCCGGTGGTGATCCTCCCCTCCGGCAGGGTGCCGGGAAGAGTTCTCCTGGTGCTCCCGATCTTGGAAGCGGCGGCGGCGGCGGAACAGAGATGAGATCGCGAAAAAGAGTTCTCGTCTCGAGGGTTTCGGGACACGATATAAATATATGCCAAAGGGGGGCATCAGACGAGGCTCGGGGGGCCCAGGCGCCCCCCCGGCGCGGCCCAGGGGGGGTGCGCCACCAGGGTGCCTGGGGCCCTGGTGGCCCCCCTCCGGCTGTCCTTCGGGTGCCTGGTAGCTTCTGGAACGCTGATTTTTTATATAATTTTTCCAGGATTTTTCTGGCAGTTCTCGTAATGGGAAAACCTGAAATACAAAAACAGCCGAAAACAGAAACTGGCACTGGGGTGCACTGAGTTAATAGGTTAGTCCAAATATGATCAAAAGTGTATGGAAGTGTATAAATATCATAGCAATATCACCCAAAAGAGGCATGGAGCAAGCAGAAATTATAGATACGTTTTGGACGTATCAACATCCCCAAGCTTAATTCCTGCTCGTCCTCAAGTAGGTAAATGATAACAAGAATAATTTCTGTGGTGACATGCTATTAACCATATAGGACTTTTTCATAGTCATATGACAAAAGCTTACTGAGACAATGAATCTATAGTAATTAAGTTGCCTCATGAGAAAATCACAAAGAACTGAAAGTTTAACAATATGATACCGAAACATCAAATAGATTTGCAATGAGCATGGTGTGCAAATATGATAAAGTGATATCTCGCTTGCCCCCTTTAGTGAAGCAAAACATAAATGCAGGGGCACCTCCAAGGTTTAAGTGATGACTAGATACAATGATTTCAGAATAAGCAATATCACAATCATGCAAAAGACAATGCTACTTTGGGACAATGCACATTACAGTCAGAATGACAATCATGCTCTCAGTAGTTGGTGCTTTTAAAAGAAGGTGGAGACTCTCGAACCATGGCTTTTGTTGGCAAGGTTGAAAAACCGTAGTCGGAAACAAAGACAAAGCATGTACCAGAGCTCTTGGTTTCAAAAAAAAAGGTAATAATATATATTTTTTTAGATCATGCATGTTTCGTCAACGAATGCTAGCAGACAACTCAATCACTTCTTGAGATGGACAAGTTTCGAGGAACGGCTCCCGAATGAGGACGATCACATCCTCTTAATCTCCTTTGTTTATCACTGCCAAAGTTTTCTGATTTCTCATGAACAAAGCGCGAAGGAGGGTTTGTTTGTTATATTATCTTTTTGAGCCGGGCGCACTCAATGCCAGTTCCTTCTCGTATTATGGGTTTGCACATTATACATGCAATCCCGGGGTGAAGCTTGTCCAACTTAAAAAGATCATGAATTAACTACTACTTCCTCATGAACTTACAACAGAGGCACAAAATAGGAATGCTTTTTCTTTTTGAATAATTTCGAGATGGTACATGCAAGTCTCCGTTAGGAATGGCAGGTGAATACCATGTAGGAAGGTATGGTGGACTCATATGGCATAACTGGTATAAAGGAATTTGGATGCACAAGCAGTCAGTCCCCTTAGTACAGGTGGAGGTTAGCAAAAGACTGGGAGCGACCAACTAAGAGAGCAATGACGGTCATAATCATGCAGAGCGACAAAGCAACATTGAATCAGGCATGGAAGTTATATCGCTACTCCGAAACAAAAGATCATCAAGGCTTGACAGACTTTCTTTACAGTCTTAAATATGCGTGAGCATACGCCAAGTCAATCAAAATAAATTCTTGAAGGAAGATATTACTAAACCATACCACATCATAGGCAAACAAATCATGTTGGTACTCCAATAACACATTGGGAACCCCCCAGCAATTTGAGACTAACCATAAGAAAACATGAACTACTAAGCGCCATTATGCACGTAGCATCTTTATCATAGACATATCAACCAATGCAACGAAAGCAAACTCTCTTAATAAGATAATCATGATAAATAAAGAGAGTTCAAGCAACCAACTAAACAAAAGCTCTTTAGAAAGATAAGAATGAAAGTTAAGAGCTAAGCATGATAGTAGCTATTAAAAGACAAAGAACACACACAGCAAAGATAGACATGAAAATTATATGTTATGTTCTATGTAGAAGAGGAGCGTGTTTCTCTCCCACATAAAGAAGCTGAGTTCCGACTCGTTATAAAAAGCTAAGGAAAACTAAAAGGAAAACTAAAAGCAAGACGCTCCAAGCATAGCACATAACACATGAAGTGATAAAAATATAGTGGAACGAAAGACGAACTGATAATGTTGATGGAGAAGGGGATGCACGGGGGCATCCCCAAGCTTAGACGCTTGAGTCTCCTTGAATATTTCTTGGGGGTGCACGGGGGCATCCCCAAGCTTGAGCGTTTGACACTCCTGAATCTTTTTATCATCTTCCCTCGCACACTTGAAAACTCCCTTCATACATAACTCATCATAATCTGGTTAGCGAGGTTAGTACCCTTAATAAAATAATTGTTCCTTGCTGGAAATAAGGATATTCTTGAAGGTCTACTGTTTCTCAAGATTGCCAAAAGGTTTTTGCAAAGAAAAAGCAAGCTCTAGGTTTGCAAAATGAAGGAAAGGCAAAACAGGACAGAATCTGTGAAAAACAGAACAGCAGGTAGTAAATGATTTTTTCGGGGCACTTATGCAACTCTAATCAAAAAAACTCAGAATAGATGCCCGAAAGACAATTGTATAGAGCACGCTGTCGAAAAAAATCAGACCAAAAAGATGATCTGGTGATTTTATACGAAGTTTTCTATCCAAGGACATAATCTGTTTCCTGGAGAGCACGTCACAACTTTTGAACTTTCTTGCAATCAGAGGCTACACTTGGCACAAAATTGAAAAGTAAAGATACAATGATGATGCTACTGTAGTAGCAAACATCAAGACCACTAAAACTGAAAGAACAAACTGAAAGCAAAGATAACAAGGGTTGTCTCCCTAGAGCTCTTTGTTTATAGCCATAAAGATAGGCTTAAGACTTTAATGATGCTCTCGTAGGAATAAGAGTTGAAGAACAAAAGAGAGCATCAAGAAGCAAATACCAAACACATTTAAGCCTAACATGCTTCCTATGCATAGGAGTATTGCAATATAATAAATCATTGAAGCACAAAGCAATAAGCATAGGAAGACAGAACAAGTGCAGCTTCAAAACCTTCAACATAAAGAGAGGAAACTTCCTATTATTAAGATATTTAGAACCATGTCTCCCTCTCTCATTATAAATTTCACTGGCATCATGGATGAACTCAACAATATAACTATCACATAAGGCATTATTTCCATGATCCAAAAGCATAAAAGTGTCATTACTCTTCATATAAGCAAAATCTTTCTTATTAGGAATAGTGAGAGTAAGACTATCATAACCGTCATGGTAATCATTGTATTTAGGAGGCATATCATAATCATAATAAATTTCATCCTCAATAGTAGGTGGACTGAAAACATCATATTCATCATTGTAATCATATATAGGAAGCAAAGTATCATCTTCAAAAGTTGGGGGACTAAAAATATCATGTTCATCAAATGTGTCATCCCCAAGCTTAGAGCTTTCCATGTCATTAGCAATATTGATATTCAAAGAAAGCATACTAATAACATCACCACCATCATGATTGTTATGCAAATAATAAAGTTCCATAGGTTTTTTAACTTTCTCTTCAAACACATCATGTCCCAAAGCAAGGTAGAGCTTATAAAGCTCTCTCATATTTTTGTTGTTTTGCATTAAGCAAAACTAGTGAAAAGACATAAAGAAAACTGAAAGGTAAACTAACAAGACTAAAAAGCAAAGATAAAAGATAGCGTGCAACTCCCCTATCTTGAAGAGTGGAGTCCCCGCCAACGGCGCCAGAAAACTTTGCTTGATGGCTTCTCGCCCCTCGTTGGTTACCCCAAGTGGAAGGTGTGAGATGCAGTGTAGAGGAAGTTTTCCCTTGGCAAAGATACCAAGGATCGATTTCCCCTGAGACTCCCAGTTTCAACAAGAAGGTGTCAACTGCTAACGGCGCCAGATATTAGCAATCAACATGGACCTGCACACAGATACAAATAACTTTGCTCCCAACGAGTACAGAGAGGTTGTCAATCCCTCCGGCCTTGTCGTTTACAAAGGATCAAACGCAAGTGATAGTAGTGATAGATATTGCTGCAATAGTAAATAAAAGCGGAAAGTAAATAGCGGAAGTGATCAATGATGGTAATATGGACCGGAGTCCCATGATGTTCACTAGTGATGTCTCTCTCCCAAAAGACGATAAAACTGCTATGTGAGGTAAATGAATTACAGCTGGGCAATTGACAGGACCATGTGCGCAAACCAATGCTAACTAAGTTGCAAGAAAGGTAGAGGTTCAAAGCATGGGCGTTACGCCGAGGTAAGCAGACCGAAATCCATCTGCATCTACTACTAATCATCCACCTTGAGATATCTATCCAGAACATCTCGCTGGTATTAAGTTGCGAGTCCCACCCATAGTGTAAACTCAATGCAACAGACAACTGCATTAAAAGAACTTTGCGTAAAGTAAACAATCCTTGCACCCGCGGGCACAAGCACCGTTGTTTTCCCCCTTGTGGCAACAACACATCCCCTAGACTCATGTTTCTGTCACTCAAGCTAGTCATCGAGGGGCATGAACCCACAATCAAGCATAACGTTCCCTCTTGGAGTCACTACCTACTACTTGGCCAAAGCAATAAATAACAACGGAGAACATGCAAGAATTACTTATGAACATAAATATAAAAGAGGTAGATCAAATATATTACTCAAACACAATCTAAACACAATCTCATAATCCATCAGATCCCAGCAAACTCATCATAGCAACAGCATAAGGATTACATATGTGCCTCGATCATGTAGGGCAGCTCACGAGGACTAATTAGTGAAGCACAAGAACGGGAGGAGAACATCACATAGCTACTGGTCATGGACCCATGGTCCAAGGGAGACTACTCACAACTCATCCGGGAGGCGTCCATGGTGGTGGAGAAGCTCCCGGTGGTGATCCTCCCCTCCGGCAGGGTGCCGGGAAGAGTTCTCCTGGTGCTCCCGATCTTGGAAGCGGCAGCGGCGGCGGAACAAAGATGAGATCGCGAAAAAGAGTTCTCGTCTCGAGGGTTTCGGGACACGATATAAATATATGCCAAAGGGGGCATCAGACGAGGCTCGGGGGGCCCAGGCGCCCCCCCGGCGCGGCCCAGGGGGGCGCACCACCAGGGCGCCTGGGGCCCTGGTGGCCCCCCTCCGGCTGTCCTTCGGGTGCCTGGTAGCTTCTGGAACGCTGATTTTTTATATAATTTTTCCGGGATTTTTCTGGCAGTTCTCGTAATGGGAAAACCTGAAATACAAAAACATCCGAAAACAGAAACTGGCACTGGGGTGCACTGAGTTAATAGGTTAGTCCAAATATGATCAAAAGTGTATGGAAGTGTATAAATATCATAGCAATATCACCCAAAAGAGGCATGGAGCAAGCAGAAATTATAGATACGTTTTGGACGTATCACCTGTCAAAGTGCGCCGCACTTAAGTTACCTGTGGAACCAGGGATCTTCGTGCTCAAGCTGACTCAACCATCCGTAACACCGTCAACTGGACTGAGTAAGAAGAGGAAGTTGGTCTCTGGTGACTACTTTCCGGCAGAGTTTCCCGAAGCCGCCGCCAAGAAGGTCCCCAAGATCGACACCAAGAGTGCTGAGGAGCAATCCGCTCCGGCAAGTCCCAGGACTTGTTCCGTTGAAGCGGATGCTCCCGACAAGTTTTGCTCCGGCAAGCTTGCCGAGGATCATCACGCTCCGACCGAGACACAAGTTCTCGTCGTGGAAGCGGACGTTCCCGCAGCAGCAGATGTGCCTTTAGTCCTTGTTGTCGAGCCACAAGCTCCAGCATGGGCACAGCAGATTGTCCGTTTCCTCCAGACAGGAGAACTTTCGAAGAGCAAGAAGAAGCTGAAAGAGTAGCCCGGCAGTCAAGTATGTACCAGTTTGTCGGCAACGAACTGTACAGAAGAAGACTCAACGGTGTGAAATTGAAGTGTATTCCACGGGAAGATGGACAGAAGCTGTTGGCAGAGATACATGGAGGCATATGTGGCCACCACATTGGCGCAAGAGCACTTGCCGGTAAGGCTTTCCGGCAAGGTTTCTTTTGGCCAGAAGCTCTCCAGGATGCAACTGCACAAGTAACCAAGTGTGAAGCATGCCAGTTCCATTCGAAGCAGATACATCAGCCAGCTCAAGCTCTCCAGACGATCCCTTTGTCCTGGCCATTTTCGGTCTGGGGGCTCGACATCCTCGGCCCCTTTCCCCGCGCAGCCGGGGGCTTTGAGTACTTGTACGTTGCAATCGACAAGTTCACAAAGTGGCCGGAAGTGGAACCAGTGAGAAAGGTGACAGCACAGTCAGCGGTCAAGTTCTTCAGGTCGATTGTTTGCCGTTTCGGAATCCCTAACAGGATCATCACCGACAACGGTACGCAATTCACAAGTCGCACCTTCATGCAATATGTCCAGGACCTTGGCGCCAAGGTCTGCTTCGCTTCTGTTGCTCACCCGAGGAGCAACGGTCAAGCGGAGAGAGCAAACACTGAAGTGCTGCGCGGGCTCAAGACCAGAACTTTCGACAGGTTGCGCAAGTGCGGAAGAAACTGGATCGAGGAGCTGCCAGTGGTTCTTTGGTCGATCAGGACGACCCCAAATCGAGCCACTGGACAGACACCCTTTGCTCTAGTCTATGGAGCAGAGGCAGTTCTCCCCACGGAACTTGTATACGGGTCACCTCGAGTGCTTGCATATGATGAGCTCGAGCAAGAGCAGCTGCGACAAGATGACGCGCTGCTCCTTGAGGAAGACCGTCTTCAGGCCGCTGTGTGAGCTGCTCGCTATCAGCAAGCTTTGCGCCGCTACCATAGCCGCAAAGTTAACGCCAGAAGTCTCGAGGAAGGAGACCTTGTTCTTCGGCGCGTTTAGTCCGCCAAGAATTACAACAAGTTGACGCCGAGGTGGGAAGGCCCTTATCGGGTGAAACGAGTCACTAGGCCCGGCGCTGTCCGCCTTGAGACCGAAGATGGTTTGCCGGTGAGAAACTCCTGGAACATCGAGCATCTTCGTAAGTTTTACCCATAAGGCGCGGTTACCGTGATCCACTTCGGCAACCACCTTTTGTACAAGTCTTGCCGCTGTTGCATGTAATCCTTTGTACAAAGCCGGGCGCAGACCCCGTGCATTAGTAAAGTTTATGTGCTATGCACACCTTGTCATCTTCATGCTTTTTCGTATTCTGCATGTATTATCTGACACTTTGTGCAGCACCTACCTCGGTAAGCAATAACGAGACACAAGGTTCCATATCTGCGTTTTCTCTTCTTTCTTTTTTCTCAAGGAGAAGAAGTTTCTCTCACGGACAAGTTTGCCGGGGGGGAAGGAGAAGATGGTGGTATGGACCAAGTGCCGTTCAAGAAAGTCTCGCCTTGCCGGGAAGCAGACAACACAAAAGCTAAGTTGCCAAAGTTTGAGCAATCAAATTTTTAAATTTTTGAGTTATCCTCCTTGAACGGCCGCGCTTTGTATGGAAAACCTGTGCGCGGAGGAACCAACTCGTAGCCAGTTGCACCCTTATTCTGTTTCGAGTTTGCTCAACAGCTTAAGTGTGCTGCGACTAGTGTCGCGCCCTTACTTTGTTTCCGAGCCCGCTCAACAGCTTAAGTGTGCTGCAACTGGTTGCGACGAGGTTTCTTGCCGGCGACGGCACCGCCGACAGGCTGCTGAAGCTCCGCGCTCAGCGCTCGCGGCAAAGGTACCCGCGCCGGCAAGTTCCCTAAAAGCGTAGGGTGAAAACATACAAAGCAAGAGAGTCAAGTAAAGGAAATAACGTTGCATTAAGTACCTAAGATAGAGTTATAATACAAAATGACTTGCCGCAATTCTAATAGACTATTGTTCATAACATGGTTGGTAGCGACAAGGAAAGAAGAAAGTAAAAAGCCTAGTCCACGCGGTCGCCTTCAACTCTCTTGATCCCGCCCACCTTGTCCACAATGGGTGCGACAAGGGCCTTGAGCGCCTCCTGGTCGGTGTCGGGCGGCAGAGTCCTGAGGACGTTGGTGAGGTTGAGCACTGGGTTGCGGAAAGCCACCTTCATCAGCACCTTTTGGAGAGCCCCTGCGCAGAGCCTGCGCGATTCGTCCGCCAGCTGCTTCGGGATCTTCTCCCGGAGTTGCCGGAGGGCCGTCACCATGCCCTTGAAGAACAGACTAAGCTTGGCGCTGGGGTGGAGGTTCTCGTCGGTGGAGTACCCGAGATACTCCGCCCCCAGCTGCCCCAACTCTGTGTCAATGTCCGCGGCGGCATTGACAAGACCTTCCGTCCAAAGCTTGATGGTCCGCCTAAAGTTATTCTGGGAAATGGCGGCACTGTCCAGCAACACCTTCTCGGCCCTGAGCTCCTCCTTCAGGGCTGTCTCCCGCTCCCTGGCGCCGTCCAGCGTCCTGGTAAGAGTGGACAGCTTCAGCTCCAGATCGGCGATGGAGTCCTTGGCGACGGCGAGCTCCTTGCCCTTATCGGAGAGGCGAACCTGCAGCTCGGAGTGGCTGTGGGCGTCTTTCTCCCTCTCGAGCTTAAGTGCGGCAACCTCCTCGCCGCTCGTCTTGAGGTTGGCCTCCAGCTGCGCCACCCTCGTCTCTAACTCCCTCTTCGCGGTCTCGGCGGCCGCGGCAGCATCTTTCGCCTCCTGCAAAGCTCCGCCAAGCGATCGCTCGCGCGCGGCAAGCTCGTCCTCGTGGCTGTCGAGGTCGACCTTCCGATGCGTCAGCTCACCTTCTCGCTTGGACAGCTCCTCGGCGGCGAGACGTTGCTGCTCCTCCACTTCTGCCTTCTCAAGGATGAAGGCCTGCTGCGCCTCGGCAAGCTGCTCCCGCTCCTCTGCCAGGGACCGGAGAGCTGCTTGGTTGACGGCCCGGAGCTCTTCTGCGCGCTTCTCCAAGTCAGCTCCCGCCTTGGCGGCCAGAGCCTCTCGGGACTCCAGCTTGGCCTGCCGGGCGCGGTACAAAGACAGAAGCTTGCGCAGCAGCCGCTCCTCCTCGGGCTCGCTGCTGCTGCTCGGCGCGTCGACGAGCTTCAGTCCGGCGGAGGCAAGGACCTCCCCGTCGAAGACCTCTCCCTCAACTGGCGCCCTGGACATGGACGCCCACGGGAGCTGGATGAAGATGTCATTGCCGGCCTTCAGATAGGCGCTTGGCTCGGGCTCGTCGGAGCTGGGGGCTGCGGCTGCGGTGGAGGGCTCGGCGGTCGACGAAGCGCCTGGCGCTCCTGCGGCCCCAGTGCCGTCAGTGCGATCGCCGGCCTCTTCGCCGGCTGCCGCGGCGGCAGCCCTGGCGGCCTCTGCGGCGGCGGGATCGTCGGCGCCGGCTGTCTCCTCGGCAACGGCGGCGTCGTCAACGATGACCTCCGTCTCCATTGGCTCGGCTACGGACGGGTCTAACGGAAGAAAAGAAAAGGAAAGAAAAATAGTCAAGCAAATATCCAAAGAGAAGGATTGAAAGGAGAAAAGTCCAAGGGTTTACCTGCGCGGGCCTCCTCCTCGGTGGGGTTCCTTGCCGGGGAGCTCTCCCTCGGCGGCGTGGTGGTAGCTCCCGCCGGCGGAGGGCCGCTAGCGCCATCCCTTGGCAGAGTACTCGCCCTTGGCGGGGTGTTCGCCCTTGGCGGAGTACTTGCCCTTGGCGGAGTACTCGCCCTTGCCGGAAAGCCTCCCCTTGGCGGTGTAGTAGAGACGTGCGGCATGTCAGGGCCGGTTTCTTGGCGCTCCTGATGTTGCTCTGCTCCTGCACAAGTCAACAAAACAAGATATCAGCAAGAATGGAAGACCCACGCGCGCCCGACAAGCGGAAACTAAACCACACTTACGCTGGGGGCTGCTCTGAAGAACCGTTGCCGGGTCCGGCAAGCTTGTCTCAGGCGCGCCCCCTGCTGTTGCGGCGGGCTCATCCTCGATGACGATCATCGGGACCTTGGCCCTCTTCACTGCCCTCTGGGCCAGAGTTCTGAAGAAGAACAGGTTCAGAGTTAGGCAAAGGAGATACAAGACAAAGGACAAGTTGAAAACCAAAGAAAAACTAGAATTGCGAAGACTTACTCTCCTTCCTCTTCGTCGGAGCTGAGCGCAGAGAAATCGAAGTCTGGCTCGCGCGTCCCGGCGCGAGGAGGCGGGGGAGTAGGCTCCCTTGGCCGCATGGCGGGAGCGGGGGCGGTGGTTTGAGAAGACCCTGCTCCGGTTGCCGCCGAGGCACGAGGGGCGGCAGGGGTTTCTGAGGATTGAAGCAGCAACGGGCGAATGGAAGGAACTGCCCCTGTTTCCCCTGCTTTTAAGGAGGGGGAGGGGGACGTTCCGCATTTCCCATTAAAGAAACAGGCCACGATCTCTCCCACGACACCGCGATTGACGCGTGCCGTTAGGGGAGGGCGTGGTGGATACGGAGTGGGATACGGCATGCCGCAGGCCGCGCGTGCCCATGCACTATTTTGGGCCTGGCCCAACAGCGCTCGGCAGCGTGTCTGGCCCAGGCCCGGGGGCTCCTGTCGGTGTACTAAAGTAGGGGTACCTTAGTATCCCGAACTTGTGCACAGGCAGTTGCAGCGTCCCGCGGCAAGGGTTGCCAGGCGACCGCCAAGATCCTCCATGGTTTCCTTGGGGCCATTCAAGAACAAAGTATTCGAGTCAAAGAGACATGACCCCGGCAAGAGGAGCTTGCCGGGAAGGCCACTCAAGGCACCTCAAGAGAGCTTGCCGTGACGCGCCACGCGTCCCGGCAAGGCCCGGTGAGCGACAAGCTCCCAGAAGCGACAAGATAGCCACCGCGGCAAGGCGCTTGCCGCGGCAAGCTTCCACTCAGTACCAACGCTCCAGCGCATCCACCCATGTGTCGCCCTGGGACCCTTCCAGGCGCACGTGGCGGAAGGCTGTGCAGCCAGGGGAACACGGTGGCAAGCGGCGATGACATGGCCACCGTCGTGGCGGACGGTGGCGCCCTGACGGTCACTTTTTGCACTGTTTGGGGCGACGGCGACGGGCATTCAATGCCCTTGTCCCCTGCCGTCAGAGTTAGGTATAGAGCACTATGCAAACACTGTTCCAACTACCACCCATTTTACACTTTTACCCTCGACTGTGTTTCCACCTGTCGATGACCCCTTTGACCTATAAAAGGAGGCCCATGCGCAACGTAGAGGGGGTTCCGAAGATCGATCATTCTCCACGCTCGGTCTTGCTAGCGGTTAGAGTGTACTGTCGCTCTCCTCGCTCCCGAGCCAAGAACTCAATAACAAACCAAAGCAGGAGTAGGGTTTTACGCATCCGTGCGGCCCGAACCTGGGTAAACTGCTCGTGTGCTCGCTTCGATCCGCTCTTTGTGCATCCTCCGCCCCCTTGCCGTACCGAGAAGGGGCTCCGGTCCCATAGGTGTTCGTGGGCGATCAGTTTCCCCGACAGGGGTCCTATTGGAAACTAAGGGATATTAAGGCCTCCTTTTACTAGAGTACCGGACCAAAGCATTAACACATAGTGAATACATGAACTCCTCAAACTACGGTCATCACCGGGAGTGGTCCCGATTATTGTCACTTCGGGGTTGCCGGATCATAACACATAGTAGGTGAGTATAGACTTGCAAGATAGGATCAAGAACACACATATATTCATGAAAACATAATAGCTTCAAATCTGAAATCATGGCACTCGGGCCCTAGTGACAAGCATTAAGCATAGCAAAGTCATAGCAACATCAATCTCAGAACATAGTGGATACTAGGGATCAAACCCTAACAAAACTAACTCGATTACATGGTAAATCTCATCCAACCCATCACCGTCCAACAAGCCTACGATGGAATTACTCACGCACGGCGCTGAGCATCATGGAATTGGTGATGGAGGAAGGTTGATGATGACGATAGCAACGATCTCCACTCTCCGGAGCCCCGAACGGACTCCAGATCAGCCCTCCCGAGAGAGATTAGGGCTTGGCGGCGGCTCCGTATCGTAAAATGCAATAATTATTTCTCTATGCTTTTTTCTCCCCGAAAGTGAATATATGGAGTACGGGGGTACGTCAGTGGAGCATCAGGGGGCCCACGAGGCAGGGGGCGCGCCCCACCCTCGTGGACAGGGTGTGGGCCCCCTGGTCTGGATCTTTCCGCATATATTTTTTATATTTTCCAAAATAATTCTCCGTGGATTTTCAGGTCATTCCGAGAACTTTTTATTTCTACTTCTCGAGCTTGCGTTGTATTCCCTCGAAGAGGAAAGGGAGATGCAACACAGTAGCGTAAGTATTTCCCTCAGTTTTTGAGAACCAAGGTATCAATCCAGTAGGAGACCACGCGCGAGTCCCTCGCATCTGCACAAACAAATAAGAACTTCGTAGCCAACGCGATAAGGGGTTGTCAATCCCTTTACGGTCACTTACGAAAGTGAGATCTGATAGACATGATAGTTTATATTTTTGGTATTTTTGCTTATAAGAATAGAAAGTAAAAGCGGAAAAAGTAAAGTAGATGTAGATTGATATGTTGAGAATAGACCCAGGGGCCATAGTGTTCTCTAGTGGCTTCTCTCATGATAGCGGTATTCTAAGGCGGGTAAACAAATTACTGTCGAGCAATTGATAGAAAAACGAATAATTATGAGACTATCTAGGCATGATCATTGTATATAGGCATCACGTCCGAGACAAGTAGACTGACTCCTGCCTGCATCTACTACTATTACTCCACACATCGACCGCTATCCAGCATGCATCTAGTGTATTGAGTTCATAAGAACAGAGTAATGCCTTAAGAAAGATGACATGATGTAGAGGGATAAATTCAAGCAATATGATATAAACCCCATCTTTTTATCCTCGATGGCAACAATACAATACGTGCCTTGCTGCCCCTACTGTCACTGGGAAAGCACACCGCAAGATTGAACCCAAAGCCAAGCACTTCTCCCATTGCAAGAACTATAGATCTAGTAGGCCAAACCAAACCAATAATTCAGAGAGACTTGCAAGGATATTATGAGCACACATAAAAAGTTCAGAAAAGAACCAAATATTTCTCATAGATAATCTTGATCGTAAACTCACAATTCATCGGATCTCGACAAACACACCGCAAAAAGAGATTACATCAAATAGATCTCCTCGAAGACCGTGGAGAACTTTGTATTGAGATCCAGAGAGAGAGAAGAAGCCATCTAGATACTAGCTATGG
Organism: Secale cereale; assembly: GCA_902687465.1. Lineage (NCBI taxonomy): Eukaryota > Viridiplantae > Streptophyta > Magnoliopsida > Poales > Poaceae > Secale > Secale cereale. The sequence continues at coordinate 834,244,733 of LR738712.1, read as the reverse complement.
ACCCAAAGGTCTGTGGTAAACTACTCACAACTCATGGTGAGGGCGATGATGATGATGTAGATGCACTCCGTGATGGATCCCCCCTCCGGCGAAGCTCAGGAACAGGCTCCAAGATGGGATCTCACGGGAATAGAAGGTTACGGCGGTGGAACTAGAATTTTTTTCTCCTCTTCTGATGGTTTCGGGGTACGTAGGCTTATATAGGAGGAAGGAGGACACCGGGTGCCTCACGAGGGACCCACGAGGGAGGGGGGCGCGCCCTAGGCAGGGAGGCGCACCGCCCACCCTCGTGGCCCCTACTCCGTGGTTCTCAAGTCTCCCGTGCGTGATTTTCTCCAAAAATATCTCTCCCGAAGGTTTCATTCCGTTTGGACTCCGTTTGATATCCCTTTTCTGTAAAACCCTAAAACAGGCAAAAAAAACAGCAATCTGGACTGGGCCTTTGGGTTAGTAGGTTAGTCCCAAAAATAATATAAAAGTGTATGACAAAGCCCATTAAACATCCAAAATATCATAAATAATAGCATGGAACAATAAAAAAATTATAGATACGATGGAGACGTATCAAGCATCCCCAATCTTAATTCCTGCTCGTCCTCGAGTAGGTAAATGATAAAAACAGAATTTTTGATGTGGAATGCTAACCAACATAGTTTTTCAATGTAATTCTCTTAATTGTGGCATGAATGTTCAGATCTGAAAGATTCAAGATAAAAGTCGATATTGACATAAGAAATAATAATACTTCAAGCATACTAACAAAGCAATCATGTCTTCTCAAAATACTATGGCTAAAGGAAGTTATCCCTACAAAATCATATAGTCTGGCTATGCTCCCTCTTCATCACACAATATATTCATATCTTGAACAACCCCGATTTCAGCCAAGCACTTGTTTTCATACTCTATTCTTTCAAACCTTTCAACCTTCACGCAATACATGAGCGTGAGCATGGACATAGCACTATGGGTGGAATAGAGAGGTGGTTGTGGAGAAGACAAAAAGGAGGGAGATAGTCTCACATCAAGTAGGCGTATCAACGGGCTATGGAGATGCCCATCAATAGATATCAATGCGAGTGAGTAGGGATTGCCATGCAACGGATGCACTAGAGCTAAAAATGTATGCAAGCTCAACAAAAGAAACTAGTGGATGTGCATCCAACTTGCTTGCTCACGAAGTCCTAGGGCATTTAAGGAAGCCCATTGTTGGAATATACAAGCCAAGTTCTATAACGAAAATTCCCACTGGTATATAAAGTAACTAAGCATGAGACTCTCTACAATGAAGAACATGGTGCTACTTTGAAGCACAAGTGTGGAAAAAAAGATAGTAGCAATTGTCCCTTTTTTTGCGGAGAGGCTTTATTGATTTAGCCTTTCCACCCATGGGACAATGCTTTAATAATGATGATCATCACACTTTCATTACATCTCGATATTACAACTCGATACTACAACAAAGTATGACTCTATATGAATGCCTCCGGCGGTGTACCGGGATGTGCAATGAAACAAGAGTGACATGTATGAAAAAATATGCATGGTGGCCTTGCCACAAATACGATGTCAACTACATGATCATGCATGGCAATATGACAATATGAAGCGTGTCATATGAACGAAACGGTGGAATGTTGCATGGCAATATATCTCGGAACGGCTATGGAAATGCCATGATAGGTAGGTACGGTGGCTATTTTGAGGAATATATATGGTGGCTGTTTTGAGGAAGGATATATAGTGGGTTTATGGTACCGGCGAAAGTTGCGCGATACAAGAGAGGCTAGCAAAGGTGGAAGGGTGAGAGTGCGTATAATCCATGGACTCAACATTAGTCATAAGAACTCATATACTTATTGCAAAAATCTATGAGTCATCAAAACAAAGCAATCACGCATGCTCCTAGGGGGTTCTCAAGTCTCCCATGCGTGATTTTGTCCAAAAATGTCTCTCTCGAAGGTTTCATTCCGTTTGGACTCCTTTTGATATCCCTTTTCTATAAAACCCTAAAACAGGCAAAAAACAACAATCTGCACTGGGCCTTTGGGTTAGTAGGTTAGTCCCAGAAATAATATAAAAGTGTATGACAAAGCCCATTAAACATCCAAAACATCATAAATAATAGCATGGAACAATCAAAAATTATAGATACGTTGGAGACGTATCAAACGTCAGTCCGGGTTAGTTCCATTCAAATCATGCAAGTTAGAGTCCAAAACAAGGGCAAAAGTGTTCGAAAAAGTCTACTCATATCAATGGCATAATCAACTAGCGAGCAATAATAAAAAACCTCGGATGACAACAATTTCTCAAAATAATCATGATATGATATAACAATATGGTATCAAGCTAGCCCTTTCTGAGATCGCAAAACATAAATGTAGAGTACCTTTAAAGATCAAGGGCTGACTAGACATTGTAATTCATGGTAAAAGAGATCCAGTCATGATCATACTAAATGCAAATTAATAGTAATACATGCAAATGACAGAGGTGCTCTCCTACTGGTGCTCTTTTATAAGAGGATGGTGACTCATCATAAAAGTAAATAGATAGGCCCTTCGCAGAGGGAAGCAGGGATTTGTAGAGGTGCCAGAGCTCAATTTTTAAATAGAGATGAATAAAATTTTGAGTGGTATACTCTCATTGTCAACATAGCAACCAAGAATCTCGATATCTTCCATGCTACGCACATTATAGGCGGTTCCCAAATAGAATGGTAAAGTTTTTACTCCCCCAACCACCAACAAGCACACTCCACGGCTGGTCCGAAACAACGGGTACCGTCCAAACCAACAACAGCCCTGGGGGAGTTTTGTTTAATTATTTATGATTTTGAGCATGGGACTGGGCATCCCGGTTACCAGCCATTTTCTCATGAATGATGAGCGGAGTCCACTCATAGTGAGAATAACCCACCAAGCATGGAAGATATAGAGATCCCTAGTTGATACATGAGCTGTTCGATCATACAAAACAGAATTTCATTTGAAGGTTTAGAGTTTGGCACATACAAATTTACTTGGAACGGCAGGTAAATATCGCATATAGGAAGGTATGGTGGAGTCATATGGATTAACTTTGGGATTTATGGAAGTGGATGCACAAGCAGGATTCCCGCTTAGTACAGGTGAAGGCTAGAAAGAGACTGGGAAGCGACCAGCTGGAGAGCGACAACGGTCATGAACATGCATTAAAATTAATCAACAATGAAAGCAAGCATGAGTAGGATATAAATCACCATGAACATAAATATCGTGGAGGCTATGTTGATTTATTTCAACTACATGCGTGAACATGTGCCAAGTTAGACCACTTGAATCGTTCAAAGGAGGATACCACCCCGTCATACCACATCACAACCATTTTAATATCATGTTGGCATGCAAGATAGACCATTATAAACTCCTAGCTAATTAAGCATGGAATAAGCAGCTATGATCTCTAATTGTCATTGCAAGCATGTTCCATTCATAACAAGCTGAATCAGGAATGATGAACTATAATATTTACAAAAACAAGAGAGGTCGAGTTCATACCAGCTTTTCTCATCTCAATTAGTTCAACATATATCGTCATTATTGCCTTTCACTCGCACGACCGAACGGTGTGAATAATAATAATAGTGCACGTGCATTGGACTAAGATAGAATCTACAAGCTTTTTAATACAAGAGAGAAGACAAGGTAATATGGCTCAAGGTTAAATAAACAATAAAGCATATGAGAGCCACTAAGCATTTTAATCATGGTCTTCTACTCTTGACCACCAATGAAAAGAAAAGAAACTATTTACACGGGAAAGCACCCAACAAGCAAAAGAAGAACGAGCAATCATTTTGGGTTTTCTTCTTAATTACTACTACTACAAGCAAGGAAAGTAAACTAGCTAAAAGCTACAACTAATATTTTTTTGTTTTTCTTAAGGTTTTTTTGACACACAAGAAAAAGACTAAGAAAAAGAATTGAAACTAAACATGGATGGTACAATGAAAGAGTGTGAGCACCGACGACTAGAATAAGTGTGTGAACATGAATGTAAAGTCGGTGAGAAACACGTACTCCTCCAAGCTTAGGCTTTTGGCCTAAGTTGGTCTATGGCCAGTATTGGCCTGACGGATATACAAAATCGTAGTTGGGGTTGTACTGGGTTACAACAGCTACTGCCTACTGAGCTGCAGCTCGAAGGCGGGCTGCTTCCATCATATCATGATACTCATTTGCCTCCTCCCTGGTTATCGTATATCTCCCTTTTTCCTGAAAGTCAAACAAGGTAGGGGCGGGAAGAGCAATATGGACGGCGTGACGCTTGTTAAAGATTAGTCGATATTTGAGGGATTGTTCATCCCTCTCTATAAATCGGTGACTAGTCATAGCATTGTAATCCAAATAAGCACGTAGTAAAGGTTCATCATTTTCATGGACAGGCACACCAAGACGGGGGGCTATGCGAGTGGCATAAATCCCACCAAATAAATCTCCATGCAAACCATTATGATGTAGCCTACGTGCAACATTGGCTCCCAAGTTCTATTGTCTATCACCTAATACAACACTCTTGAGAACACTAAGACCAGGGAAACACATATGGCAAGCCTCATCTTTACCGTTTATGCATCTACCAATAAAGAGAGCAAAGTAATGAATAGCAAGAAAATGAATGCTCCCTATGGTAGCATGTGTGATTTCTCTAGATTCCCCCACAGTGATACTAGCAAGGAAATCTCTATATTCAGATTTGCGAGGATCACCCATACTGCCCCACTGCGAGAGCTTACAAGCATCATTAAAATCCTCTAAGTCCATGGTATAGGATTTATCATAAAGGTCAAACAGGACAGTGTGAGAATTACTTGTAGATGAAAATTTAAACCTTCTCACAAAGGTATCAGTTAAGCAACGGTATTGAGGGCACTTATCTTGTATGAAGCCCTCGAGGTCAGCGTTGCGCACATATGTGTCAAATTCCTCCTTAATGCCAACCTGAAGCATAAATTCGTCTGACGGCCATTCACAAGCCCGCACTGCCGCTTCCCTCGGTAGTTCATCGTCCGGCTCACGAATCGCGAGCCTCGGTTCTTGCTTCCTTGAAGGACCACCTTGGAAGATTTTCCTATGCATTTTTCTGAAATTTTCTGAAATATTTAGTAACTCAAAATAAAAGTGAACTAAACTCAACAAGATTGATAGCAACAACTCCTACAAGTGCCTAGAGACTATATCATGCATTAGAACTACTTGGGACCAAGGAAATTTGACATGCAAGCCCAAGAACAAGGTCACCACAGTAGCAAAAATTTGCAATAAATAAAGCACTAGAACAAAAACTAATTGGACCAAGGGAGGAGTCACATACCAAGGAACAATCTCCCCAAACAGTTTGGTGAATGGATCTTTGAGCAAGGAGATCGAAAATGGCAACAAGATGAGCTAGAACTCGTGTTTGAGCTGGCTTGTGATTTTTTTGGGAGGAAGAAGAAGGGTATGGGTGCAGGAATAAGTGGAGGGGGGCCACGTGGGGCCCATGAGGCAGGGGGCGCGCCCTGTGAGGGTCGGCGTGCCCTGGACCCTTGTGGCCAGGTGCTGGCTCCCCTCGCTGTGTTTTCTGTGCCACACGTTCTCAAATATTCTAGAAAAAATCTTATTTAATTTTCAGGGCATTTGGAGAACTTTTATTTTCGGGGTATTTTTTTATTGCATGGATAAGTCTGGAAACAGACAAAAAATACTATTTTTGCTTTATTTGTCCTAATTAACAGAAAGTAAATGGAGGGTAAAGAAGGTTGTGCTATCTAGATTCACCTATCTCATGCTCATCAAAAGGAATCTATTAACAAGGTTGATCAAGTCTTGTTAATAAACTCTTTCCGAATAACATGAAACCGGAGAATTTTCGAATAACACTAGGTTACCTCAATGCGGATATGTATGTCCCCAACAATAAGAATATCATCTGTCTTCATGACAGTAGGGAGAGGAAATTCAAAATCTCCAATAGTAATAGTTGATATTTTTCCAATATAATTGATACTGTGGACCTGAGGTTGTGTCCTCGGAGTGTACCGTATGCTCATTACCATTGACATGAAAAGTGACATTGCCTTTGTTGCAATCAATAACTGCCCTTGCAGTATTCAAAAAGGGTCTACCGAGGATAATAGACATACTATTGTCCTCGGGAATATCAAGGATAACAAAGTCCGTTAGAATAGTAACATTTGCAACCACAACAGGCACATCCTCACAAATACCGACAGGTATAACAGTTGATTTATCAGCCATTTGCAAAGATATTTCAGTAGGTGTCAACTTACTCAAGTCAAGTCTACGATACAAAGAGAGAGGCATAACACTAACACCGGCTCCAAGATCACATAAGGCAGTTTTAACATAGTTTCCTTTAATGGAGCAAGGTATAGTAGGTACTCCTGGATCTCCTAGTTTCTTAGGTATTCCACCTTTAAAAGTGTAATTGGCAAGCATGGTGGAAATCTCTACTTCAGGTATCTTTCTTTTGTTGGTAATAATATCTTTCATATACTTAGCATAAGGATTTGTTTTAAGCACATCAGTCAAACGCATAGGCAAGAAGATAGGTCTAATCATTTCAGCAAAGCGCTCAAAATCCTCATCATCCTTTTTCTTTGATGGTTTAGGAGGAAAAGGCATGGGTTTCTGAACCCATGGTTCTCTTTCCCTACCGTGCTTCCTAGCAACAATGTCTCTCTTATCATAACGTTCATTCTTTGATTGTGGGTTATCAAGATCAACAGCAGGTTCAATCTATACATCATTATCATTGCTAGGTTGAGCATCATCATGAACATCATCATTGATATTATCACTAGGTTCATGTCAGATTGTGCTCAGCATCAGAAACAGATATATCATTGGGACTCTCAGGTGTGTCAGCTATAGGTTCACTAGAAGCATGCAAAGTCCTATCAGTTTTCTTTTTCTTCTTCTTAGAAGAACTAGGTGCATCTAGATTGGTTCTCTGAGAATCTTTCTCTATTCTCTTAGGGTGGCCTTCAGGATACAGAGGTTCCTGAGTCATTTTGCCACCTCTAGTCACAACTCTAATGGCATTATCATTATTCTTACTATTCAATTCTTTGAGCAAATCATTCTGAGCCTTAAGTACTTGTTCTACTTGAGTGGTAACCATAGAAGCATGTTTACTAATGAGTTTCAGTTCACCTTTAACTCTAGAAATATAATCACTTAAGTGTTCAATCATATAAGCATTACGTTGCAATTGTCTGCCAACATAAGCATTGAAGTTTTCTTGCTTCACAATAAAATTGTCAAACTCATCTAAGCATTGGCTAGCAGACTTATAACGAGGAATATCACCTTCATCAAATCTATAAAGGGAATTTACCTTTACTACCCGTGTCGGGTTATCAAGACCATGTATTTCTTCAATAGGTGGTAAATTCTTAACATCTTCAGCTTTAATACCTTTTTCTTTCATAGATTTCTCAGCCTCTTGCATATCTTCAGGACTGAGAAATAGAACACCTCTTTTCTTCGGAGTTGGCTTAAGGGCTGGTTCAGGAAGTGTCCAATTATTTTCATTGGCCAACATATTATTCAATAGTAATCCAGCTTGATCAATTGTTCTTTCCCTGAAAACACAACCAGCACAACTATCCAGGTGGTCTCTGGATGCATCGGTTAGTCCATTATAAAAGACATCAAGTATATCATTACTCTGAAGAGGATGGTCAGGCAAAGCGTTAAGTACTTGGAGAAGCCTTCCCCAAGCTTGTGGGAGACTCTCTTCTTCAATTCGCACAAAGTTATAAATTTCCCGTAAGGCAGCTTGTTTCTTATGAGCGGGAAAATATTTAGCAGAGATGTAATACATCATATCCTGGGGACTACGCACACAACCAGGATCAAGAGAATTAAACCAAGTCTTAGCATCACCCTTTAACGAGAAAAGAAATAGCTGAAGGATATAGCAGTAATGAACCTTTTCATCATTGGTAAACAGGGTGGCTAGATCATTCAACTTAGTAAGATGTGCCACAACAGTTTCAGATTCATAGCCATGGAAAGGATCGGATTCAACCAAAGTAATTAACTCAGGATCAACAGATACATCATAATCCTTATCTGTAACAAAGATATGTGAAGTAGCAAAAGCAGGGTCGTGTTTCATTCTAGCATTCAAAGACTTTTCTTTCAGGTTAGCTAATAATTTCTTAAGATCATATCTATCGTTGCAAGCAAGAAAGTCTCTAGCTGTAACATCCCAAATTTTCAATTTGCAATGTTATACATAGATCATATTGCATTGCATATTTCTTTGCATTTTGTGCATGGCGATCCTCGAAAATTCTAAGCAACTCAGGGACCTACGGAGACAGTTGGGAATTTTCCGTTTTCGTACTTGAGTTTTTCTCGAATACCGGTACGGGGATCATGCTGGTTTTAATTATTTTTCTCTCCTAAAAATATTTCTAAATAAAATATATGAGTGGAGATAATATGACTTCTCCAAAATAAAAGAAATATTGGAGGAAAAATGTTAAAATCACTTTTGGTTTTTATTCGGATTTATTTACGATTTTATTTGCATAGGAAAAATGCACGGTTTTTATTCAGAGATAATAATGCCAGCCGCCGCCCGCGCCGCCAGCCGCCACCGAGCCAGCCCACCGCCACCTCGCCGGAGTTCGTCTTCCCGAGGTAGCTGCCGGTTTTCGTAAAAACCGTTCAGTTTTCTTTTTTTTTAGTAAACCCTAGATCCGTTTTTTAGATCGTTTCGGTTTAGTTATTTAGCGGACGTCTGTCCGTATGTTCGTTTTAATGAACGTTGTCTGCCCGTTAGTTACAGACAGCGAAAGTTCGTTCTTTAGCCTGTTCGTCGATTATTCTTTTTGGGGGTATTTATCCACGATTATTTCGATCGCGATTTCTGCCCTGATCTTGTTTTTCATTTTTCTTTTCGCTCGAGAGTCGGAATCAGGTGATTCAAAATCCCAGATCTTTGTCTCGACACCCTCTTTCCGTTTAACCAACTTGGACAAGGTTTTGCTACTGTAAAAATTGACCCTAGATCAATCTAGTAAACAGATCTTGTTTCTTTCGAAGTTTGAGTTTCGTTGCTTCGTTTGATTTGATTCTTTTTGCAAACCGGAGTTCTTAAGTTGAACTTTCTGGTTAGATCTTCTTATTTGGAGTTTTGTTTGTGCATCTTTGCTCGATTGCTTATGTATGCTATTGTTTGCTTGCGATAGAATACCCGGACTGTGAAGCGTGCTACTACGAGTCTCTAGGTTTTGCGAATCATCAGCAAGGCAAGTAACACTTTGATCATACCCCTTTATTACCCAGTTTTTATTCATTAGATCAAACCCTCACACATTGCATGAGTAGGATCTCTTAACTTGTGGGACTGGAAAGTAGATTGAGGTAGAACCTATTACCTGCATTATTTTCAAACCCTTGGGAGTTACTCTACGCTATGCTTAGGTTGCTATGCTATGCTCGTAGACGTGGTTTGGGTTTGAGTGAAATCCATGACAGATGTGAGTTGTTAATTAATGGTTCAACTTTAGGTGGCTACTTGAATACACATCTGGGTGGATTGGTTGCATGGCACCTGGAGAATCCAGTGTTGTCCTAGGAAATCCCGGGGTTCCGTGTGATTGTCCTATGGAATGCCACCCAGGCTCAAAGGGATCATAAAAATATTCATGCTAGAAACTTCCGTGTGCAGCCACAATGCCATTATGGGCTCTGGCATAGTATGAGTAAGTTGTGTGAGCTCTTTCAGTGGTGCACTAGCAGATGTAGGGGAAAGTAGGTGTACCGGTCCACCCGGGGTAAAGAGTGAATGCTTCCGAAAGACTGTGTCTCAGTCATCCGTTTCTCAAACACCTTGAAGTGCGAGAAATCCAACTGAGGAGATCGAGTCTTGTGAGGAAAGTGTGCAAACCTCTGCAGAGTGTACAAACTGATCATGATTAGCTGTGTCCCCGGTTAAGGACAAATCTTGAGTATCTGGTACTTGAATTATTGGTTGATCTCATCACTCTAAAGTAAAATTGGTTGGGTTAATGACTACTTTAATTGGGATTGAGTTGGAGGTACCTTCTCAATGATGTTTCAACTACCATGATAGTTAAAATAAAATTTATTCCTTTGTTGTAGGGAAAAACTGGCTTTATGGAAAAAATTAACCCTAGAGCCTCCACCAGCCAAATATGCATATAGTGTTAGCCTTTATTCTGTTACTTGCATTTTCTGTGTTATCTTGCCTGCATATTCCATGTGCTGGCCCATTTTGGGCTGCAACATATTACGTTGCAGACTTTTCAGACGAGGAGTAAGATGTTCTAGGTCGTTTGTCATGCACTCATCTATGCCGTTGGAGTTGATGGACTCACTTATCTTCCAAGCCTTCCGCTGTTATTTTGTTAGATGGCCTTAAGCCATAGACTTTTGTAATAAGTTCTCTTTTGAGACATTCGATATAATAAGTGTGTGATTGCCACTCTGTTATAAATCCTTCAAGTATTGTGTGTGTCAGCATTACCGATCCAGGGATGACACAGAACACGGAGACTTCGATCCATTCGGATTGTGGTCGCTACAGGATGGTATCAGAGCACACGCTGAATGTAGGACACGACCACTAAGATAAACCCTAGGTCACTCTTCTCTACTCATTTATGACTCCTGTCCATTTTCTACTTCTTTAGGATGGTGGACCCAAGGAACAAGTTCACTCAACCAGATGAAGACACACCTTTTGGACGACACTTGAAGGAAGTCACTAGGTACCTGAACATAGGAATGCCAAGCTTCACCAGGACCTACACCGCCACTTTACCAGAAGAGGAGCGATGGAGCATTCAAGTTCAAATTCCCGGGAGGACATTCGCACCATCCACTGAGCCAATAGAGTTTTCTTTTGATGCACCAACCTGGAGCCTAGGCAAGAGTATGTCAGCCCACATCACTATGGGACGTATTGGAGAAGTCTACAAGCAGGAGCTGAAGGACACTATCTACCAGATTTGTGGACGCCGAGATGAGCGTTGGGACATGATCAGCACCCAGAAGGACATGTCCGTTGCAGCATTCATCCAGGAGTTAAACCAGCACATTCGTCGACAGGAGCACCAGATGTGCGCAGGGATGATAGATTTGAAGAAGGCACTAACCAGGAACTTGGAGCCAGAAGAGGAACTCAAGTCTACTCGTGACGGATACGAGGAGGAGATGATGATACTTGTAGAGAAGAATGATGATTTGACGAGGAAGCTAGGAGTATTCATGGGAGATCCAGCACCAGGAGGAGAAGAGGAAAAAGAAGAACCCAAGGAGATTCGTTCTGAAGACTACATCATCGTCGACGACACAGATTCATACCCCGATGATAGTGATGACGAAGACTACGAAGATGAAGCTGGAGCAGACATCATGGAATCTTCCGCCGATCAAAATTTTTAGATGACCACCCTATGCCCAGTAGTTTTTCCCACAAAATAGTATTTAGAGCACTTTTGTAAGTTAGTTAGATCTTTGTAAGCCCTTGTTTGAAATTGATTGGTGTGATATGATTGTGTTTGTCTCATGTGCATATGGGTAGTGATTTTCCCCTTAGACCTCATTTATATTCTAATCTCTTCCCTATACACCCTTCAGATGCCTCTGAGACGTGAGCCCGGATTTGAGTTTCCCCCTGAGCTCACTCAGTGGATCCAGCAGCAGAACACTTTGATGCAACTTCTTGTCCAGAACACTCAGAACAACCAGAACAACAACAACAACAACAACAACAACCCTCCACCACCACCACCCGTGGACAACCTGACACGTTTCTTAAGGTTGCAACCACCGGTGTTTGCTAGCAGCATTGAGCCAATTGTTGCTGATGACTGGCTGCGTAAGATTGGAAGGGATTTGACCACCGCCAATTGCACGGATGCTGAGAAGGTGCGATTTGCCGCATATCAGTTGTCTAGACCAGCAGCGGCATGGTGGTAGAATTACACAACTACTTTCCCTATAGCCAATGTCACTTGGGATCAGTTTCAGCAAGCTTTTCGCACTGCCCATGTCTCAACTGGAGCCATGAGCATGAAGAAGCCGGAGTTTCGCAATTTGCGCCAAGGAAATCGTAATGTGGCTCAGTACGTAAATGAGTTTAGTACCCTATCTCGTTATGCCTCGGATGATGTGGCCACAGATGCCGCAAAGCAGGAGAGATTTATGGAAGGGCTGAATGATGAGATGAGCGTACAGTTGATGGTGGCAACCTTCAACAACTACCAGGAGTTGGTAGATAAGGCTCTTATGATTGAGGGGAAGCAACAGCAGATTGAGAGCCGCAAGAGGAAGTATGGACAAGGAAGGAATAATTCTGGAACCCAGCAAAAGGCCCGATTCACCCCGAATCCGGGAGGATACACCCATAACAATGGAAGCCACACCCACACTGGAGGAAGTTCTCACAACCACAACGGCTCCAAGAATGGGAATGGGAATGGAGCAAACAATAATCAGAACTACTCTACTCCATCCACACCCGCCAAGAGGGATTTGAGCCACGTTACGTGTTTCAAGTGCGGGAAGAATTGACACTATGCCACGGAGTGCCCTGAAACTAAGAATGGAAATGGCAATGGAAGCGTTGGGAAGAAGCCCAACCCATTTAATAAAGGACAAGTAAACCACGTGACCGTGGAGGAGGTTGAAGAGCAACCAGATGCTGTTGTCGGTAAGTTTTTGGTGAAGTCATTTACCGCAATAGTTCTTTTCGATACTGCTGCATCGCATTCATACATTTCAAGGGGATTCGTAAATAGACATAAGTTGCCCACCCAAGTCCTTAAGACCCCCATGTTTGTAAGCTCTCCAGGAGCGGAGTATATGGCACATCAAGGATGTTTTCATACGCCATTGGTCATAGGACGTCATGTTTTCCCCTTAGACCTGATAGTTTTGGAGTCACAAGGATTGGATGTGATACTAGGTATGGATTGGCTATCGATGTATGGAGGGAACATCGATTGTGCCAGCAAGTCTATTTTGCTTACCACCCCGGAGGGAAAAGAGGATCAAGTATGTATCTAGGCATTCGCCTATACGGACACAAGTGCATTCTCTCATGGGAGTTGATCAGGAAGAAGTGCCTGTAGTAAAGGATTATCTAGATGTTTTTCCCGAAGAGCTACCCGGCATGCCACCGGATAGGGATATTGAGTTTTTGATAGAGCTATTGCCTGGCACCAGACCTATATCGAATAGACCATATCGGATGCCAGCGAATGATCTGGAGGAGATCAAGAAGCAGGTTAAGGAGTTATTGGAGAAAGGATTTATCCGCCGGAGTTCATCACCTTGGGGAGCCCCAGTGCTTTTGGTCGAGAAGAAGGATGGATCTTTAAGAATGGTCGTTGATTATCGATCACTGAATGAAATGACTATTAAGAATAAGTACCCAATGCCGATGATCAATGATTTGTTCGACCAACTCCAGGCAGTGAAAGTATTCTCCAAGATCGATCTACGATCTGGTTACCACCAGTTGAAGATCCGAGAGAAGGATATACCTAAGACAGCCTTCACCACAAGGTATGGGCTATATGAGTATACGGTTGTGTCATTTGGATTGACCAACGCCCCTGCCTATTTCATGAGTATGATGAATAAGGTGTTCATGGAGTTTTTGGATAAGTTTGCCGTGGTATTCATTGATGATATTTTGGTGTACTCGAAGAACGAAGAGGAACACGTGGAGCAATTGCGTTTGGTACTTGAGAAGCTCAGAGAACATTAGTTGTATGCCAAGTTTAGCAATTGCGAGTTTTAGTTGAAGGAAGTTGGATTTTTAGGACATGTTATATCAGGAGAAGGTATAGCAGTGGACCCCGTCAAAGTGCAGGCAGTCACTGATTGGTTGACACCCACTTCAGTTGGAGAGATCCGCAGTTTTCTTGGACTCGCGGGATATTACCGTAGATTCATAGAAAATTTCTCCAAGATTGCAAAGCCAATGACGACATTGTTGAAGAAGGAGACAAAGTTCCATTGGACTGAAGAGTGCAAAGAAAGTTTCTAGGAGTTGAAGAAATGTTTGACGACAGCCCCAGTGCTGATCTTGCCAGATATACGCAAGGATTTCAAAGTATACTGCGATGCTTCACGCTTAGGACTTGGAGGAGTACTCATGCAGGATGGAAGAGTTGTTTCTTATGCGTCTCGTCAAGTGCGACTGCACGAGTTTGAACTATGCGACGCACGATTTGGAGTTAACAGATGTGGTGCACGCGCTCAAAACTTGGAGACATTTCCTTATTGGAAATCGTTGTGATGTGTACACGGATCACAAGAGTTTGAAGTACATTTTCACTCAGAAGGAGTTGAACCTCAGACAAAGAAGATGGTTGGAGCTTATAAAGGATTACGGTATGAAGGTGCACTATCATCCAGGAAAGGCCAACATCGTGGTAGACGCTTTGAGCCAGAAGAGTTATGCGAATACCCTAGTAAATGGGGGATTGCCACATGAGTTAGCAGAAGATCTCAGGGAGCTTTGTTTGGAGATCATTCCTAGAGGATTTGTTGCAACATTGGAGGTTCAGTCAACATTGCTGGGAAAGATACGCGAAGCCCAGAAGGAGGAGAAGGAGATTGCCGAGATAAAGGAGAGGATGAGTGAAGGAAAAGCCAAGGGATTTCGTGAGGACGAACATGACACCTTGTGGTTTGAGGATCGAATCTATGTGCCCAACGACCCGGAGATCAGGAAGTTGATACTACAAGAAGCACATGATTCGCCATACTCGATACACCCCGGAAACACTAAGATGTATTTGGATTTTAAGGAACGTTTCTGGTGGACGGGAATGAAGAAGGATATTGCCGAGTATGTAGCAGTATGTGATGTATGCCAGAGAGTGAAGGTGGAGCATCAGAAGCCAGCAATATTGTTACGGCCTATGCCGATACCCAAATGGAAGTGGGATAAGCTTGGCAGGGACTTTATCACCGGATTGCCCAGGACCAAATCAGGATATGACTCAATCTGGGTAGTAGTGGATCGCTTGACCAAGGTAGCCCATTTTATCCCCGTGAAGACCACGTATACCAGTGCGAAGTTGGCAAAGATATACATGACCAGGATCGTATGTCTGCACGGAGTTCCGAGGACCATTGTATCAGATAGAGGAACACAGTTCACCTCAAAGTTTTGGCATCAGTTACACCAAACTTTGGGAAAAAAGCTAGAATTTAGTACAGCGTTTCACCCGTAGACAGATGGACAGACCGAGAGAGTCTATCAGATTCTGGAGGACATGTTGAGAGCCTGTGCGTTAGATTATGGATCTAGTTGGGATGACAATTTACCCTACACGGAATTCTCATACAACAACAGTTACCAGGCCAGTTTGAAGATGGCACCATTTGAAGCGTTGTACGGAAGGACATGCCGAACGCCGTTAATGTGGGATGAAGTTGGAGACCGTCAGTTGTTTGGACCAGACTTGATCAAAGAGTAAGAAGAGAAGGTTAAGTTGATTCGGGATAGACCCAAGGTAGCTCAGTCCAGGCAGAAGAGTTATGCAGACTCAAAGCATAAGGAAATAGCCTATGAAATCGGAGACAGAGCGTACTTGAGAGTATCGCATCTGCGAGGAGAAAAATGTTTCGGAGTTAAAGGAAAGCTAGCCCCAAGATTTGTGGGACCTTACCGTGTTTTGGAACGCATGGGAGAGGTTGCCTATAAGTTGGAGTTACCCGAAGGATTGTCGGGAGTGCACGATGTGTTTCACGTTTCTCAGCTTAAGAAGTGTCACGCTGAGATGACCGATATTCCTTTAAGAGACACGGTACCCCTGGAGGCAATTCAGTTGGATAGTGATCTGACCTACGAGGAGAAACCTGTCAAGATTCTCGATTTTTCGAGTAGAGTCACCCGCAGTAAGGTTATCAAGTTTTGCAAAGTTTAGTGGAGTCACAACACCGAGGAAGAAGCCACCTGGGAACGAGAAGATGATCTACGCAAGGACCACCCACACATGTTCTCTAGCCAAGCCGAATCTTGAGGGCGAGATTCATTCTAAGGGGGATAGGTTTGTAACATCCCAAATTTTCAATTTGGAATGTTATACAAAGATCATATCGCATTGCATATTTCTTTGCATTTTGTGCATGGCGATCCTCGAAAATTCTAAGCAACTCAAGGACCTACGGAAAGAGTTGGGAATTCTACAGTTTTCGTATTTGAGTTTTCTCGAATACCGGTACGGGGATCACGTTGGTTTTAATTATTTCTAAAAACATATATGAGCGGAGATAATATGACTTCTCCAAAATAACAGAAATATTGGAGGAAAAATGTTAAAATGACTTTTTGTTTTTATTCGGATTTATTTGCGATTTTATTTGCATAGGAAAAATGCGCATTTTTCAAAATTTCATTTAGGTCCGGGGAAAATGTTCAGTATGTCCTAAATATTATTAGAGGACGGTGAAAATTTATTTCGGAATTTGTGGAGTCCGTTTAGTATTTCTTTCTTTAGTTTTCGTGCGTCAGGACTCGTTGAAAAAAAGTGAACCGACCTTGGGCCGTGTTCGGCTAGGAATCACCCTAGCACAGGGCCTTTAAAAGCCCGAGGCCGCCGCCAGCCACCGCCGAGCCAGCCGCTGCCTGCCGCCACCTCGCCGCCGCCCGTTCCCCGCCAGAGCCCGCCACCGCCGGAGTTCGTCTTCCAGAGGTAGCCGCCCGTTTTCCATAAAAACCGTTCGGTTTTCTTTTTTTACTAAACCCTAGATCCGTTTTTTTAGATCAGTTCGGTTTTCGTTTCGGTTTAGTTATTTAGCGGACATTCGTCCGTACATTCATTTGAACGAACGCTGTTCGCCCGTTAGTTACGGACAGCGAACGTTCGTTCGTTAGCCTGTTCTTCAGTTTTTCTTTTTCGGGGTATTTATCCGCGATTATTTCGATCGAGATTTCTGCCATGATCTTGTTTTTCATTTTTTCTTTTCGCTCGAGAGTCGGAATCAGGTGATTCAAAATCCCAGATCTTCGTCTCGATGCCCTCTTTCTGTTTAACCAACTTGGACAAGGTTTTGCTACTGTAAAAATTGACCCTAGATCAATCTAGTAAACAGATCTTGTTTCTTTCGCAGTTTGAGTTTCGTTGCTTCGTTTGATTTGATTCTTTTTGCAAACCGGAGTTCTTAAGTTGAACTTTCTGGTTAGATCTTCTTATTTGGAGTTTTTTTGTGAATCTTTGCTTGATTGCTTATGTATGCTATTGTTTGCTTGCGATAGAATACCCGGACTGTGAAGCGTGCTATTACGAGTCTCTAGGTTTTGCAAATCATCAGCAAGGCGAGTAACACTTTGATCATACCCATTTATTACCCAGTTTTTAGGAATTAGATCAAACCCTCACACATTGCATGAGTAGGATCCCTTAACTTGTGGGACTAGGAAGTAGATTGAGGTAGAACCTATTACATGCATTATTTTCAAACCCTTCGGAGTTACTCTACGCTATGCTTAGGTTGCTATGCTATGCTCGTAGACGCGGTTTGGGTTTGAGTGAAATCTATGAATAGATACAAAATAAGAAGAAAATAATAGGTGTTTAAAACTGGCAGGTACAAACATAAAGAAACGATTTAGCACACTACAGCAAGGTTTCAACACAATAGTAATTTGTCTGATAGAACATATTGCAGAATTAAACTGAATAATCAACTATCTTTGGTTCAGAATGTATATGATCTTGTTTAAAAGTCATGAGTTTAAAAGGGAATAGAGATTGCAACTGACAATATATTCTTGAGTTTAAAAATTATATGCATTGTCAATACAGGTGGATTAGGTACATTGTCAACACATCATTCTACCATAGGTGCTCGTGTCGCTTGATACTTCCTCTTAAAGATTCCCATTCCACCTAAAATTCCAACACACATGGGGAATTGCAATTAGCAGTGTTCTACTATAACTTTTCATATAATTTTTCTTTAAAAAGGAAAATGACATATTTTTCATGAAGAATAAAAGATCAATTATTTATTCTTTCAGTGCCTATGAGCAAAGTTGAAGGATTCATCCCGGCCATACTCATAGCTAAATAGTAATGTACTACCTCCGTCCGAAATTACTTGTCGTATAAATGTATAAAAATGGATGTATCTAGAACTAAAATACATCTATATACATTCATATCTCCGACAAGTATTTCCGGACGGAGGGAGTATTATTTATTAAATAGTTAACATGATAGTATTAGCTAGGTCCTGACATTCAAATCCCTAGTTGGGCATTGTCACGGACCAAGGGGAGATGCGGCACAGAAAATATATGTGAGCATTCTCAAATGATAACCAAATTGAAAGAAAAAGATTTATCATGTCCTTAACATGTACATTATTATTTTCATTTTATCACAAAAACAGGAAAGTGAGTCTATTCGATATGCTTAGGATATTTAAGAAACAAACTATATGGAATAACAAAGGTTGTCAATATACCATAAAAAGAATTGTAAACAACAGAAACAAGAAGCTGCATATGTATTTGTTACTTCAACCATGAACCCAAATTCCTGACTACGTAAGAAACATTTTTGAGATTCTAAATCATCTTTGGAAGAACACCGGCCCTCTAATGATATTGGAATAGTGTCCCAGCATCAAGGTCATGTTTAATCCTTATTTCTATCTCAACACCATCAGCCAACACAAAGGGATCAGCAGTCAAATCCATCAATCGGCTAACCTCCAGGAGAGACATAGAGACTGCATAAACATCCAATCCTAGAACTGACAAAATATACACACAAACAAATTCACATCAACCTCTCAGTTTCATCTCCAACAATAAATTGAAAGCAAATTGCCACTATAGAGCGCAGTAATCCAGAACAGCCTCCTAAATGCTCAATATACAAAATCCAAAGAGATGTCAGATCGACGCATGGAAGCTATATCATCATAGCCATTCATGAACATGACAGGAAGGAAACCGTTATCTTGACATCTGAACTTGCCCTATATGACCCTCAAGTTGAAACCAGTAAAGAAGTGGGGAGTAACCAAAAGTACAAACTAATAAGTAGATAAATAGTATAGTAGAAAAAAGAGATTATCAAAAGTCAAATAGCAATTGAAACAAGCAAACTGACCCCAAACTAGATAAAATATACTAAAATAAACTATCCAAGGGACAGCAGAATTATCACAGCCATTCAAGGAAAAGTAAAACCAGAAAATGAAAAGTCTGAATGCATCAAACTGGTTCCCACCATGGACAACAAAATCATGAGAAAGCAAACCAAACACCACGAGAGGTGATATGTGTGTAGCTGCTTCTAATGAGATAGCAGATGCCACAACCACAACAATTAATCACTTTTAAACATAAAAAGGGGATAAATAAATGTGTAGAGCCACAATATTATTTCATTGAGATTTGAGAGGGCCCATATTCGCTTTTGATAGATCATACAACCTAGCTCGACGTCTCCACCGTATTCTTGCACCAGATCAATCTGCACCATGCTACCTCTTGAGCTTGTGTTGTTTTCCCCTGAAGAGGAAAGGGTGATGCATCACAGTAACGTAAGTATTTCCCTCAGTTTTTGAGAACCAAGGTATCAATCTAGTAGGAGACCACACACGAGTCCCTCATACCTACACAAACATATAAGAACCTTCCAACCAACGCGATAAAGGGGTTGTCAATCCCTTCTCGGCCACTTGCAAAACTGAGATTTGATAGAGATAATAAGATAAATATTTTTGGTATTTTGTTTTATAGATTGAAAGTAAAGATCGCAAAACAAAAGTAAAGTAAGGATAAATAGTTGATGGAAGATTTATATGATGGAAGATAGACCCGGGGGCCATAGGTTTCACCAGTGGCTTCTCTCATGATAGAAGATTTCTACGGTGGGTGAACAAATTACTGTCGAGCAATTGATAGAAAAGCGCATAGTTATGAGAATATCTAGGCATGATCATTGTATATAGGCATCACGTCCATGACAAGTAGACCGAAACAATTATGCATCTACTACTATTACACCACACATCGACTGCTATCGAGCATGCATCTAGAGTATTAAGTTCATAAGAACAGAGTAACGCCTTAAGCAAGATGACATGATGTAGAGGGATAAACTCATGCAATATGATATAAACCCCATCTTTTTATCCTCGATGGCAACAATACAATACGTGCCTTGCTGCCCCTGCCGTCACTAGGAAAGGACACCGCAAGATTGAGCCCAAAGCTAAGCACTTCTCCCATTGCAAGAAAGATCAATCTAGTAGGCCAAACCAAACTGATAATTCGAAGAGACTTACAAAGATATTTAAATCATGCATAAAATATTTCAGAAAAGAATCAAATATTGTTCACAGATAATCTTGATCATAAACCCACAATTCATCGGTTCTTGACAAACACGCCGCAAAAAGAATTACATCGAATAGATTTCGAAGAAGGTCGGGGAGAACTTTGTATTGAGATCCAAAGAGAGAGAAGAAGCTATCTAGCTAATAACTATGGACCCGAAGGTGTGTGGTAAACTACTCACAACTCATCGGAGAGGCTATGGTGTTGATGTAGAAGCCCTCCGTGATCGATTCCCCCTCTGGTGGAGCTCCGGAACGGGCCCCGTGATGGGATCTCACGGGTACAGAAGGTTGCGGTGGTGGAATTAGGGTTTTGTGGTGCTCTCGGATGTTTTTAGGGTACGTAGGTATATATAGGAGGAAGAGGCACGTCAGCGGAGCCACGAGGGGCCCACGAGGGTGGGGGCGCGCCTACCCCCATGGGCGCGCCCCTGCCCTTGTGGTCGCCTCGTTCCTTCCCTGGCATGTACTCCAAGTCTTCTGTGATGTATTTGTTCCAAAAATGACTCTCCCGAAGGTTTCATTCCGTTTGGACTCCATTTGATATTCCTTTTCTGCGAAACACTGAACTAGGAAAAAAACAACAATTTGCACTTGGCCTTGGATTAATAGGTTAGTCCCGAAAATAATATAAAAGTATATAATAAAGCCCATTAAACATCCAATACAAATAATATAATAGCATGGAACAATCAAAAATTATAGATACGTTAGAGACATATCAAGCATCCCCAAGCTTAATTCCTGCTCGTCCTCGAGTAGATAAATGATAAAAACATAATTTTTTATTTGGAATTCTACCCAACATAACTCTCAATGTAATTTTCTTTATTGTGGCATGAATATTCAGATCCGAAAGATTCAAGACAAAAGTCTATATTGACATAAGAATAATAATACTTCAAGCATACTAGCAAAGCAATTATGTCTTCTCAAAATAACATGGCCAAAGAAAGTTCATCCCTACAAAATCATATAGTTTGGCTATGCTCCATCTTTGTCACACAAAATACTCAAATCATGCACAACCCCGGTTTCAGCCAAGCAATTGTTTCATACTTCAGTTTTTTCAAACTTTTTCAACTTTCACGCAATACATGAGCATGAGCCATGGATATAGCACTATAGGTGGAATTGAGTGGTGGTTGTGGAGAAGACAAAAGTGGAAGATGGGCTCACATCAACTAGGCGTATCAATGGGCTATGGAGATGCCCATCAATAGATATCAATGTGAGTGAGTAGGGATTGCCATGCAACGGATGCACTAGAGCTATAAATGTATGAAAGCTTAACAAAAGAAACTAAGTGGGTGTGCATCCAATTTGCTTGCTCATGAAGACCTAGGCCATTTGAGGAAGCCCGTCGTTGGAATATACAAGCCAAGTTCTATAATGAAAATTCCCACTAGTATATGAAAGTGACAAAACAAGAGATCTCTATCATGAAGACCATGGTGCTACTTTGAAGCACAGGTGTGGAAAAAGATAGTAAGGTTGTCCCTTTTATTTTTTTTATTTTTTTTTTCTTTTTTTTCTTTTCCTTTTTTTGGGCCTTTCTTTTTTCTTTGGCCTTTCTTCTTTTTTTTTCTTTTTTTTCTTTGGGACAATGCTCCAATATTGATTATCATCACACTTTTATTTACATACACTCGATATTACAGCTCGATACTAGAACAAAGTCATCAAAACAAATTACTACACGCATGCTCCTAGGGGAAGGGTTGGTAGGAGTTAACCATCGCGCGATCCCGACCTCGACACAAAGGATGACAATCAATGAAATACCCCATCCTTCAAATTTGTCACACAACGGTTACCATATGTGCATGCTACGGGACTGGCAAACCTCAACACAAGTATTTCTCAAATTCACAACTACTCTACTAGCATGACTCTAATATCACCATCCTCATATCTCAAAACAATCATCAAGTATCAAACTTCTCATAATATTCAATGCACTTTATATGAAAGATTTTATTATACTCATCTTGGATGCCTATCATATTAGGACTAATTTTATAACCAAAGAAAATTACCATGCTACTCTAAAAGACTCTCAAAATAGTATAAGTGAAGCATGAGAGATCAATAATTTCTATAAAATAAAACCACCACCGTGCTCTAAAAATATATAAGTGAAGCACTAGAGCAAAAACTATCCAGCTCAAAAGATATAAGTGAAGCACATAGAGTATTCTAATAAATTCCGATTCATGTGTATCTCTCTCAAATGGTGTGTCCAACAAGGATGATTGTGGTAAACTAAAAAGCAAATTCTCAAATCATACATGACGCTCCAAGAAAAACACATATCATGTGGTGAATCAAAATATAGTCTCAAGTAATGTTACCGATAGACGAAGACGAAAGAGGGGATGCCTTCCCGGGGCATCCCCAAGCTTAGGCTTTTGCCTGTCCTTGAATTTTACCTTGGGGTGCCTTGGGCATCCCCAAGCTTAGGCTCTTGCCAATCTTTGTTCCATAGTCCATCAAATCCTTACCCTGAAACTTGAAAACTTCACAACACAAACCTTAACAGAAAATCTCGTGAGCTCCGTTAGTATAAGAAAACAAATCACCACTTTAAGGTACAGTAATGAACTCATTCTTTATTTATATTGGTGTTAAACCCACTGTATTCCAACTTTTCTGTGATTCATACCCCCCGATAATACTCATAGATTCATCAAAATAAGCAAACAACACACAAAAAACAGATTGTCAAAAACAGAATAGTCTATAGAAATGTGTAACTTTCGAATACTTTTGTAACTCTAAAAATTCTGAAATAAATTTGTGGACGTGAGGAATTTGTCTATTAATCATCTGCAAAAAGAATCAACTTAAAAGCACTATCCAGTAAAAAAAGGTAGCTATCTCGTGAGCGCAAAGGTTCTGTTTTTTACAGCAAGATTGCAAAGACTTCACCCAAATCTTCCCAAAGGTTCTACTTGGCACAAACACTAATTAAAACACAAAACCACATGTAAACAGAAGCTATATGCATTATTTACTACTAAACAGAAGCAAAAGCAAAGAAAAGAAAATTGGGTTGCCTTCCAACAAGCGCTATCGTTTAATGTCACTAGCTAGGCATGATAGAAGAATAAATCTAGGTATTGCTATCTTTGGTAGGCAATCCATAAGTGGCTCTCATAATAGATTCATAAGGTAATTTGATTTTCTTTCTAGGAAAGTGTTCCATGCCTTTCCTTCACAGAAATTGGAATCTAATATTTCCTTCCTTCATATAAATAATTGCACCAATCGTTCTAAGGAAAGGTCTACCAAGAATAATAGGACAAGTAGGATTGCAATCTATATCCAGAACGATGAAATATACGGGCACATAATTCCTATTGCAATAATAAGAACATCATTAATCCTTCCCATAGGTTTCTTAATGGTAGAATCCACAAGATGCAAATTTAAAGAACAATCATCAAGTTCATGGAAACCTAACATATCACACAAAGTTTTTGGAATTGTGGAAACACTCGCACCCCAATCACACAAAGAATAGCATTCATGATCTTTAATCTTAATTTTAATAGTAGGTTCCCACTCATCATAAAGTTTCTTAGGATAGAAACTTCTAATTCAAGTTTTTCTTCATAAGATTCAATTAAAGCATCAACTATGTGTTTGGTAAAGGCTTTATTTTGACTATAAGCATGAGGAGAATTTAGCACGGATTGCAACAAGGAAATACAATCGATCAAAGAGCAATTATTATAATTAAATCCCTTGAAATCCAAAATAGTGGGTTCATGTTGGAAATATGCCCTAGAGGCAATAATAAAATGGTTATTATTATATTTCCTTGTTCATGATAATTGTCTGTTATTCATGCTTGAACTGTATTATCCGGAAACAGTGATACATGTGTGAATACACATACCACAACGAGTCCCTGGTAAACCTCTAGTTACTAGCTCGTTGATCAACAGATGGTTACGGTTTCCTGACCATGGACATTGGATGTCATTGATAAGAAGATCACATCATTAGGAGAATGATGTGATGGACAAGACCCAATCCTAAGCCTAGCACAAGATCGTGTAGTTCGTAATGCTAAAGCTTTTCCAATGTCAAGTATCTTTTCCTTAGACCATGAGGTTGTGCAACTCCCGGATACCGTAGGAATACTTTGGGTGTGCCAAACGTCACAACGTAACTGGGTGGCTATAAAGGTACGCAACGGGTATCCCGAAAGTATCTGTTGGGTTGGCACGAACCGAGACTGGGATTTGTCACTCCGTGTGATGGAGAGGTATCTCTGGGCCCACTCGGTAAGACATCATCATAATGAGCTCAATGTGACTAAGGAGTTAGTCACGGGATGATGTATTGCAGAACGAGTAAAGAGACTTGCCATGATGAGATTGAACAAGGTATCGGTATACCGACGATCGAATCTCGGGCAAGTACTATACCGATAGACAAAGGGAATTGCATACGGGATTAAGTGAATCCTTGACATCGTGGTTCATCCGATGAGATCATCGAGGAACACGAAGGAACCAACATGGGTATCCAGATCCCGCTGTTGGTTAATGACCAGAGAGTCGTCTCGGTCATGTCTACGTTTCTCCCGAACCCGTAGGGTCTACACACTTAAGGTTCAATGACGCTAGGGTTGTAGAGATATATGCACATGGTAACCCGAATGTTGTTCGAAGTCCCGGATGAGATCCCGGACGTCACGAGGAGTTCCGGAATGCTCCGGAGGTAACGAATTATATATGGGAAGTCCAGTTTCGGCCATCGAGAGAGTTTCGGGGGTCACCGGTAGTGTACCGGGCCACCGGAAGGGTCCCGGGGGTCCACCGGGTGGGGCCACCCATCCCGGAGGGCCCCATGGGCCTTAGGGGGAGGGGAACCAGCCCATAGTGGGCTGGTGCACCCCCTTGGGCCTCCCCTCTGCGCCTAGGGTTGGGAACCCTAGGGATGGGGGGCGCCCCCCTTGCCTTGAGGGGCAAGCCTCCCCCTTGGCCGGCGCCCCCCTAGGAGATTGCATCTCCTAGCGCCGGCGCCCCCTGGCCCCTATATATAGTGGGGGAGAGAGAGGGCAGCCGCACCCTTGTCCCTGGCACCTCCCTCTCCCCCCGTTACACCTCACCCTCCTCCCGCAGGTGCTTGGCGAAGCCCTGCAGAATTTCCGTTGCATCCACCACCACGCCGTCGTGCTGCTGGATCTCCATCAACGTCTCCTCCCACCCTTGCTGGATCAAGAAGGAGGAGACGTCGCTGCACTGTACGTGTGTTGAACGCGGAGGTGCCGTCCGTTCGGCGTTGGAATCATCGGTAACTTCGATCACGACGAGTACGACTCCATCATCCACGTTCTCTTGAAGGCTTCCGCTCGCGATCTATAAGGGTATGTAGATGCACTCCTTTATCCCTCGTAGCTAGATGACTCCTTAGATTGATCTTGGTGAAGTGTAGAAAATTTTGAATTCTGCTACGTTCCCCAACAGTGGTATCAGAGCTAGGTCTTTGCGTAGCATCTTGCACGAGTGGAACACAAAGCAGTTGTGGGCGTAGATTTGTTCAATTTTCTTGCCGCTACTAGTCCAATCTTGATTCGGCGGCATCGTGGGATGAAGCGGCCCGGGCCGACTTTACACATACGCTTACGTGAGACATGTTCCACTGACTAACATGCACTAGTTGCATAAGGTGGCTAGCGGGTGTCTGTCTCTCCCACTTTAGTCGGATCGGATTCGATGAAAAGGGTCCTTATGAAGGGTAAATAGAAATTAACATATCACGTTGTGGTTTTGGCGTAGGTAAGAAACGTTCTTGCTAGAAACCTATAGCAGCCACGTAAAAACTTGCAACAACAATTAGAGGACGTCTAACTTGTTCTTGCATCATGTGCTATGTGATGTGATATGGCCAAAAGATGTGATGAATGATATATGTGATGTATGAGATTGATCATGTTCTTGTAATAGGAATCACGACTTGCATGTCGATGAGTATGACAACCGGCAGGAGCCATAGGAGTTGTCTTATTTTTTGTATGACCTGCGTGTCACTGAATAACGCCATGTAATTACTTTACTTTATTGCTAAACGTTAGCCATAGTAGTAGAGTAATATTTGGCGAGACGACTTCATGAAGACACGATGATGGAGATCATGATGATGGAGATCATGGTGTCATGCCGGTGACGATGATGATCATGGAGCCCCGAAGATGAAGATCAAAGGAGCAAAATGATATTGGCCATATCATGTCACTTTATTTGTTTGCATGTGATGTTTATGATGTTTATGCATCTTATTTGCTTAGAACGATGGTAGTGAATAAGATGATCTCTCACTAAAAATTTCAAGAATTGTGTTCCCCCTAACTGTGCACCGTTGCTAAGGATCGTTGTTCCGAAGCACCACGTGATGATCGGGTGTGATAGGCTCTAACGTTCGCATACAACGGGTGTAAGCCAGATTTACACACGCAATACACTTAGGGTTCACTTGACGAGCCTAGCATGTACAGACATGGCCTCGGAAGACGGAAGACCGAAAGGTCGAACATGAGTCGTATAGAAGATACGATCAACATGAAGATGTTCACCGTTGATGACTAGTCCGTCTCACGTGATGATCGGACATGGCTTAGTCGATTCAGATCATGTTTCACTTAGATGACTAGAGAGATGTCTATCTGAGTGGGAGTTCATTAAACTTGATTAGATGAACTTAATTGTCATGAACTTAGTGTAAATTCTTTACAATATGTCTTGTAGATCAAATGGCCCACGCTCATGTCACCCTCAACTTCAACGCATTCCTTGAGAAATCCAAGCTGAAAGACGATGGTAGCAACTATACGGATTGGGTCCGTAACCTGAGGATCATCCTCATAGCTGCCAAGAAAACTTATGTCCTAGAAGCACCGCTAGGTGATGCTCCCGCCCCGGCAAACCAAGATGTTATGAACGCTTGGCAGTCGCGTTGTGATGATTACTCCCTGGTTCAGTGCGGCATGCTCTACAGCTTAGAATCGAGGCTCCAAAAGTGTTTTGAGCACCACGGAGCATATGAGATGTTCCAAGAGCTGAAAATGGTTTTCCAAGCTCATGCCCGAGTCGAGAGATATGACGTCTCCGACGCATTCTACAGTTGTAAGATGGAGGAGAATAGTTCTGTCAGCGAGCACATACTCAAATTGTCTGGGTTGCACAATCGCTTGTCACAGTTGGGAATGAATCTCTCAGACGAAGCGGTCGTTGACAGAATCCTTCAGTCGCTCCCACCTAGCTACAAGAGCTTCATGATAAACTTCAATATGCAAGGGATGGAAAAGTCCATTCCCGAAGTTTATTCAATGCTAAAATCAGCGGAGGTGGAGATCAAGAAAGAGCATCAAGTGCTGATGGTGAATAAAACCACTAAGCTCAAGAAAGGCAAGGGTAGAAAGAACTTCAAGATGGATGGCAAAGGAGTTGCCGCGCCGGTAAGCCAGTTGCCGGGAAGAAGCCAAAGAATGGACCCAAGCCTGAGACTAAGTGCTTTTATTGCAAGGGAACGGGTCACTGGAAGCAGAACTGCGCCAAATACTTAGCAGATAAAAAGGCCGGCAATGTCAAAGGTATATATGATATACATGTTATTGATGTGTACCTTACCAGCGCTCGTAGTAGCTCCTGGGTATTTGATACCGGTGCAGTTGCTCACATTTATAACTCAAAGCAGGAGCTGCGGAATAAGCGGAGACTGGCGAAGGACGAGGTGACGATGCGCGTCGGGAATGGTTCCAAGGTCAATGTGATCGCCGTCGGCACGCTACCTCTACATCTACCCTCGTGATTAGTTATAAACCTTAATAATTGTTATTTAGTACCAGCTTTGAGCATGAACATTGTATTTGGATCTCGTTTAATGCGAGATGGCTACTCATTTAAATCCGAGAATAATGGTTGTTCTATTTATTTGAGAGATATGTTTTATGGTCATGCCCCGCTGGTCAATGGTTTATTCTTGATGAATCTCGAACGTGATGTTACACATATTCATAGTGTGAATGCCAAAAGATGTAAAGTTGATAATGATAGTCCCACATACTTGTGGCATTGCCGCCTTGGTCATATTGGTGTCAAATGTATGAAGAAGCTCCATATAGATGGACTTTTGGAGTCTCTTGATTATGAATCATTTGACACGTGCGAACCATGCCTCTTGGGCAAGATAAACAAGACTCCGTTCTCCGGAACAATGGAGCGAGCGACCAACTTATTGGAAATCATACATACCGATGTGTGCGGTCCAATGAGTGTTGAAGCTCGCGGAGGCTATCGTTATGTTCTCACCCTCACAGATGTCTTAAGTAGATATGGGTATGTGTACTTGATGAAACACAAGTCTGGGACCTTTGAAAAGTTCAAGGAATTTCAGAATGAGGTTGAGAATCAACGTGACAGAAAAATAAAGTTCTTACGATCGGATCGTGGGGGTGAATATTTAAGTCACGAATTTGGCACGCACCTAAGGAACTGTGGAATTGTTTCACAATTGACACCGCCCGAAACACCTCAACGTAATGGTGTCTCCGAACGTCGTAATCATACTCTGTTGGACATGGTGCGATCTATGATGTCTCTCACCGACTTACCGCTATCTTTTTGGGGATATGCTTTAGAGACTGCCGCATTCACTTTAAATAGGGCTCCGTCTAAGTCCGTTGAGACGACACCGTATGAACTTTGGTTTGGCAAGAAACCTAAGCTATCGTTTCTGAAAGTTTGGGGTTGCGATGCTTATGTCAATAAACTTCAACCTGAAAAGCTCGAACCCAAATCGGAAAAATGCGTCTTCATAGGATACCCAAAGGAAACTATTGGGTACACCTTCTACCTCAGATCCGAAGGCAAGGTCTTCGTTGCCAAGAATGGATCCTTTCTGGAGAAAGAGTTTCTCTCGAAAGAAGTGAGTGGGAGGAAAGTGGAACTTGATGAGGTGACAGTCACCCCTTCCGAACCGGAAAGTAGCGCAGCGCAGGAAATTGTTCCTGAGTTGCCTGCATTGACCAGGGAGGAAGTTAATGATGATGATCATGAAGCTTCAGATCAAGTTACTACTGAGCTTCGAAGGTCCACAAGGACACGTTTCGCACCAGAGTGGTACGGTAACCCTGTCATGGAAATCATGTTGTTAGACAACGGTGAACCTTCGAACTATGAAGAAGCGATAGCGGGCTCGGATTCCAACAAATGGCTTGAAGCCATGAAATCCGAGATAGGATCCATGTATGAAAATAAAGTATGGACTTTGGTGGACTTACCCGATGATCGGCGCGCCATAGAAAATAAATGGATATTTAAGAAGAAGACTGACGTGGATGGTAATGTGACCATCTATAAGGCTCGGCTTGTCACTAAAGGTTATCGACAAGTTCAATGGATTGACTACGACGAGACTTTCTCTCCCGTAGCGATGCTAAAGTACGTCTGAATCATGTTAGCAATTGTCGCATACTAAGATTATGAAGTATGGCAATGGACGTCAAAACGGCATTCCTTAATGGCTTCCTCAAGGAAGAGCTGTATATGATGCAGCTGGAAGGTTTTGTCTATCCTGAGAATGCTAACAAGGTATGCAAGCTCCAGCGCTCAATCTATGGGCTGGTGCAAGCATCTCGGAGTTGGAATATTCGCTTTAATGATGTGATCCAAGCGTTTGGGTTTATACAAACTTGGGGAGAAGCCTATATTTACAAGAAAGTGAATGGGAGCTCTGTAGCATTTCTCATATTATATGTGGATGACATATTGCTGATGGGAAATGATGTAGAATTCTTGGAGAGCATAAAGGCCTACTTGAATAAGAGTTTTTCAATGAAGGACCTTGGAGAAGCTGCTTACATATTAGGCATCAAGATCTATAGAGATAGATCAAGACGCCTCATTGGTCTTTCATAAAGCACATACCTTGACAAGATATTAAAGAAGTTCAATATGGATCAGTCCAAGAAAGGGTTCTTGCCTGTATTGCAAGGTATGAGATTGAGCACGGCTCAATCCCCGACCACGGCAGAAGATAGAGAAAAGATGAGTGTCATCCCCTATGCCTCACCCATAGGTTCTACTATGTATGCCATGTTGTGTACCAGACCTGATGTGAACCTTGCCATAAGTTAGGTAGGGAGGTACCAAAGTGATCCCGGTATGGAACACTGGACATCGGTCAAGAACATCCTGAAGTACCTGAAAAGGACTAAGGATATGTTTCTCGTTTATGGAGGTGACGAAGAGCTCGTCGTAAAGGGTTACGTCAATGCTAGCTTCGACACACATCTGGATGACTCCAAGTAACAAACCGGATACGTGTATATTTTGAATGGTAGGGCAGTCAGCTGGTGCAGCTGCAAGCAGAGCGTCGTGGCGCATTCTACATGTGAAGCAGAGTACATAGCTGCTTGTGAAGCAGTGCAGGAAGGAATCTGGATGAAGGAGTTCATCACCGACCTAGGAGTCATTCCAAGCGCGTCGGGCCCGATGACTCTCTTCTGTGACAAAACTGGAGCTATTGCCATTGCCAAGGAGCCCAGGTTTCACAAGAAGACCAAGCACATCAAGCGTCATTTCAACTCCATCCGGAATTATGTTCAAGATGGAGACATAGATATTTGTAAAGTGCATACGGATCTGAATGTCGCAGATCGGTTGACTAAACCTCTTCCACGGGCAAAACATGATCAACACCAGAACTCTATGGATGTTCGATTCATCACAATGTAACTAGATTATTGACTCTAGTGCAAGTGGGAGACTGCTGGAAATATGCCCTAGAGGCAATAATAAAATGGTTATTATTATATTTCCTTGTTCATGATAATTGTCTCTTATTCATGCTTGAATTGTATTATCCGGAAACAGTGATACATGTGTGAATACACATAACACAACGAGTCCCTGGTAAACCTCTAGTTACTAGCTCGTTGATCAGCAGATGGTTACGGTTTCCTGACCATGGACATTGGATGTCATTGATAATGAGATCACATCATTAGGAGAATGATGTGATGGACAAGACCCAATCCTAAGCCTAGCACAAGATCGTGTAGTTCGTAATGCTAAAGCTTTTCCAATGTCAAGTATCTTTTCCTTAGACCATGAGGTTGTGCAACTCCCGGATACTGTAGGAATACTTTGGGTGTGCCAAACATCACAATGTAACTGGGTGGCTATAAAGGTACGCAACGGGTATCTCCAAAAGTATCTGTTGGGTTGGCACGAACCGAGACTGGGATTTGTCACTCCGTGTGACGGAGAGGTATCTCTGGGCCCACTCGGTAAGACATCATCATAATGAGCTCAATGTGACTAAGGAGTTAGTCACGGGATTATGTATTGCGGAACGAGTAAAGAGACTTGCCATGACGAGATTGAAAAAGGTATCGGTATACCGACGATCGAATCTCGGGCAAGTACTATACCGATAAACAAAGGGAATTGCATACGGGATTAAGTGAATCCTTGACATCGTGGTTCATCCGATGAGATCATCGAGGAACACGTAGGAACCAACATGGGTATCCAGATCCCGCTATTGGTTAATGACCGGAGAGTCGTCTCGGTCATGTCTACGTTTCTCCCGAACCCGTTGGGTCTACACACTTAAGGTTCAGTGACGCTAGGGTTGTAGAGATATATGCACATGGTAACCCGAATGTTGTTCAGAGTCCCGGATGAGATCCTGGACGTCACGAGGAGTTCCGGAATGGTCCGGAGGTAAAGAATTATATATGGGAAGTCCAGTTTCGGCCATCGGGAGGGTTTCGGGGGTCACCGGTAGTGTACCGGGACCACCGGAAGGGTCCCGGGGGTCCACCGGGTGGGGCACCGATCCTGGAGGGCCCCATGGGCCGTAGGGGGAGGGGAACCAGCCCATAGTGGGCTGGCGCACCCCCTTGGGCCTCCCCCTGCGCCTAGGGTTGGGAACCCTAGGGGTGGGGGGCGCCCCCCTTGCCTTGGGGGGCAAGCCTCCCCCTTGGCTGGCGCCGCCCTTAGGAGATTGCATCTCCTAGGGCCGGCACCCCCCCTGGCCCCTATATATAGAGGGGGGAGAAAGGGCAGCCGCACCCTTGTCCCTGGCGCCTCCCTCTCCCCCCGTTACACCTCTCCCTCCTCCCGCAGGTGCTTGGCGAAGCCCTGCAGAATTTCCGTTGCATCCACCACCACGCCGTTGTGCTGCTGGATCTCCATCAACCTCTCCTCCCCCCTTGCTGGATCAAGAAGGAGGAGACATCACTGCACCGTACGTGTGTTGAACGCAGAGGTCCCGTCCGTTCGGCGCTGGGATCATCGGTGACTTGGATCACGACGAGTACGACTCCATCATCCACGTTCTCTTGAACGCTTCCGCTCGCGATCTACAAGGGTATGTAGGTGCACTCCTTTATCTCTCGTAGCTAGATGGCTCCTTAGATTGATCTTGGTGAAGCGTAGAAAATTTTGAACTCTGCTACGTTCCCCAACAGTTCATTGGTATGTAGAGTTTTGACCTCTTGAATCCCACTTTTAATAATTTTAGCATCAAGATCTAAAAACTCCGAATCATTGGGTCGCCTTTTAACTAAAGTAGACTCATCTCCAGTCCATCTTTATCAATATTCATATCATTAAACAAGGATTTCATAGGAGACACATCAATTACTTTTAGATCTTCATCTTTATTATCATGGAAACTAGAAGAACACGCTTTCACAAAGCAATCTCTTTTAGCACGCATCGTAGCGGTTCTTTCCTTGCACTCATCAATGGAAATTCTCATGGCTTTGAGAGACTCATTGATACCATGCTTAGGTGGGATAGATCTAAGTTTCAAAGAATCAACATCAAGAGAAATTATTTCCACGTTCCTTGCCAACTCATCAATCTTAAGCAATTTTTCTTCAAGCAAAGCATTGAATTTTTTTTGCGAATTCATAAATTCTTTAACACTAGTCTCAAAATCAGAAGGCATCTTATTAAAATGTCCATAAAAGTTGTTGTAGGAATTGATCAACAACTGGTTTAGCATCGGGCTCAAGGTTGATAGTATGTTGACAGATAGATGGACTAATCCCCTTAAGGTCATCAAGGGTATAGCCAATTGCACCTCGGTGTTTACGAAGTACTTCCAATAGTCGCTCTTCTTCATATCCTGAAAGGTTAGAGTTGATAATAACAGGATATACTTTCTTTTCATCTAAATAAGCATACTTGAGCGTATCGGGAAGAGGTTTAAGATCGAACACCAGGTCTTCTTTTGGTTTTGATAAAGTTCCCAAAGGTTCAACCGGAAGGTTGTGCTTCAGGATAGCAGGTTATCTCAAGAATATTTCATCTAGTTCATTTCTTTCCTGCATATGCAAATCATTCTCGTGGTCCTCCATATATTGCTGCAAAGGATCATTAGGGGGAATAGCAATAGAAGCAATACTTTCAATAATTTTATCATCACTAGGTAAATCGGTACCACGAGGCTGCTTAGAGAACTTAGAAAAGTTAAGTTCATATGGCTCACCATTGAATTCAACAGAAACTTTACCTTTCTTGCAATCTATTATAGCTCCACAAGTTCTGAGAAAAGGTCTACCAAAAATAATAGGACAAAAATTGTCCCTCACTGAACCAAGTACTAGAAAGTCGGTAGGGTATTTTACCTTTCCACATAGGACTTCAACATCTCTCACAATTCCGAAAGGAGAGATAGTTGCTCCGTTTGCAAGATGAATGGTAACATCAACTTCTTCAAGTTCACAAGGTGAAATCTCACCGATGATCTCTTGATAAAGTGAATAGGGGATAGCACTAGCACTCGATCCCAAATCGCATAGCCCATAATAATTGTGATCTCCTATTTTAACAGATACTACTGGAGTACCTGAAATTGGGCCTTTATTCTTGGCTGTGACAAGGTTAGTGGAAACAGCACAAAAATTTACATTGGAATCCAAAACATCATTAGTAACAAGGTCTTTAACCAATGCAACTTGAGGATCGACCTTGATCTGGTCCTCAGGCTCATCAATTCTTCTCTCACTTTTACTTATTATGCCTGTCACAAGAGAGTGCTCCCTTATCCTTTCGGGAAAAGGAGGCTTTTCATATATAACTTTATCGATTTCCCAATCTTCGGTATTCCTCTG
Source organism: Secale cereale (assembly GCA_902687465.1). Taxonomy (NCBI): domain Eukaryota; kingdom Viridiplantae; phylum Streptophyta; class Magnoliopsida; order Poales; family Poaceae; genus Secale; species Secale cereale. The sequence goes on along the minus strand of LR738712.1, from coordinate 834,210,176 downwards.
GATCCTTTCAATGAGATCCCACCTTTCTTCAACGCTCTTTGTCTGAAATACCCCACTAGAGGAGGCATCCAGCATCTCCTTATCCTGACGAGAAAGCCTGGCATAAAAATTTGTAAGTATAATTTTCTTGGGGAGCTCATGAATAGGACATTTGAGCATTAGGGACTTCAATCTCCCCCAAGCTTGAGCAATGCTTTCTCCGTCACGAGACCTAAAGTTATAGATATAGTTCCTGTCCCGATGAATTTCATGAAGAGGATAAAACTTGGTATAAAAGAGAGACATAAGCTCTTGCCAATCAAGCAAGTGTGAGTTATCGAGAAGCTTATACCAATCTGAAGCTTTATCTATAAGCGATCCGGAGAACAATTTCCTCATGACAAACTCCATTGATACACCTGCAAGCTTAAATAATGAACATAGTTGTGACAGATATAGCAAGTGTTCACCGGGATGTCTATCTCCTGCATAACGATTAGCCAAAACATAATCGATAATACCAGCTGGTATTTTATAAGGCACAATTTCAGTAGGGGGAGGAGCAACCACCACAGATGTGGGGCGTCTTCCCACAAGCAACGATCCAATAGCAAGGTTGTCCATAAGGACAAAGAGCAGCAACAGCAAAATAAAAACAGAAATATAAAAACTTCCTTACCAGCTTCACTTACCAATAGCGCTACACTTCCCGGCAACGGCGCCAGAAAACGGTACTTGATGACCCACAACCGTAAGGGATCTATTGCAGCGTTTTCGAGAAGTAAGAGTGTCGAACCCAACGAGGAGCAGAAGGTATTGATAGGTGATTCTGAGCAAGGAATAACTGCAAGCACTGAAAGATAACTTTTTAGGGGTTTTCTTGATATAAGCAACAGGAAAGTAAAAGCGAGCAAAGTAAAAGGCACTGGAGAGTAACAAGTGGCCCAATCCTTTCTGAGCAAAGGAGAGGCCTAGCAACTGAACTTATAAAGGCTAAAGTGTTCTTGAGGACACACGGGAGAGGTAGTCATGTGCTTTCGCCATATTCCGTATCGGTACTATGTGATGTGTTGATAAGTGTTGAGTGGGTGGATCTATGCTAGTACACCCTCTAGACTAAGATGAGTGCACTCTTATGATTAAACACCTTGCAAGCATCCGCAAATACAAGATAGTATTTAAGGCAAAAGCCTAACCATAGCAATACGATCGATGATCCATTGTTCCCTTGTGCAAAAGCATGCGAACTGGGGTTCAGGTTTCTGTCACTCCGGCAACCCACCGTAAGCATTCTTTGTACACAATGTATTCCCCTAGGTCCTTAATAAGGCGAAGTGTTGAGTGTTCGACTCACACAACACCACTAGGAAAATAACAACACAACTTAAGTATCAAACAACACATATTACTTCAACATCATATGACTACTAACAACAAGACTTCTCCCATGTCCTGAAGAACTAAAGTAACTACTCACAAGACATAAAAGAGATCATGATCAGTGGAGATAGATGGATGATAAACAATTTGGACACAATGATATTTCTCCAACAAAACTCAATAACATTCACCACAAAGTAGTAATCAACACCGATAGACTAGAGAGGATAGATAGTACGGATTACAACACAAGTTGCAATTGTGAGATGAGATTTGATGAATATGGAGATGGTGCTGATGTTGGGGATGATGTTGATGATGGTCTCGATGATGCCCGTGACGATGGTGATGACGATGGCGATGATCTCCCCTTCCGGGAGGTGATCTCCCCGGCGGAATCTGCCTGCCGGAGATGGCTTTTCTTCTCTGTAGGTTTCCGCCACGGAGCGGTGGCGGAACTCTGTAAACTCTCCCCTTCTTAGGGTTTCTGGATGACGAGGAGTATATAGGCCAGAGGGGAGAGCCTGGAGTGGGCCAGGGGCTCCAGGCGCCCTCCCGGCGCGGCCAGGGTGGGGGCCGCGCCAGGTGGCCGCCTGGGCACCCTGTGGCCCCTCTCTGGTTGCTCTTTTGCGTATCTTCGTGATCCTTCTGGAAAATACCCTCCGTCGATTTTCAGGTAATTTGGAGGTATTCTTCTTCAGCAACTCAGTGTCCACTTTTTACCGCTGAATCCTGCGTCTGCTGCTTCGGCACCGGAAAGTTGCAAACTGTGTAAAATAGGCCAAAACAACATAAGAACATCATCGTAATGTGAAATATATCAATGAATAAGGATGAATTACAATATAAAATAGTGATGCATTTTGGACGTATCAGGAATTACCATAATTATTAGAGGAATTACTAGGGAAAGGCTTAGAATTAAAGTTTCCTCTATATGCGTTGTTATCAAAATTATTCCTACCATCAAAATTCACATCCATAGATTCATTATTATTCTGAATCTGTCTGGATAAAGGCATATCATTAGGATCAGAAGACACACTCTTAGTAGCAAATAATTTCATAAGTTCATCCATCTTTCCACTCAAAACACTAATCTCTTCAATAGCATGAACTTTTTACTAGTAGATCTTTTGGTGTGCCATTGAGAGTAATTAACCATAATATTATCTAGGAGTTTAGTAGCTTCTCCTAAGGTGATTTCCATGAAAGTGCCCCCCGCGGCTGAATCTAAAAGATTTCTAGAAGCGAAATTCAAGCTAGCTAAAAGTTTTGTATAATCATCCAAAAGTTCAAACCATGTGTAGGGCAATTATGTATCATTAGTTTCATCCTCTCCCAAGCTTGTGCAACATGCTCAAGATCAAGTTGCTTAAAATTCATAATATCGTTCCTAAGAGAGATAATCTTAGCGGGAGGAAAATACTTAGAGATAAAGGCATCTTTGCACTTATTCCATGAATCAATACTATTTCTAGGCAAAGAAGAGAATCAAGTTTCAGCACGATCTCTAAGCGAGAAAGGAAATAGCTTCAATTTAACAATATCATTATCCATATCTCTTTTCTTTTGCATATCGCACAAATCAACAAACTTGTTTAGATGGGTAGCGGCATCTTCACTAGGGAGGCCAGAAAATTGATCTTTCATAACAAGATTTAACAGAGCAGCATTGATTTCACAAGATTCGGCATCGGTAATAGGAGCAATCAGAGTGCTAATAAAATCATTATTGTTGGTATTGGAGAAGTCACACAATTTGGTATTGTCTTGAGCCATAGTGACAAACAAGCAATCCAACACACAAGCATACAAGAAGCAAGCGTAAAGAGGCGAACGGACAAAGGGCGAATAAAACGGCAAGGGTGAAGTGGGGGAGAGGAAAACGAGAGGCAAATGGCAAATAATGTAATGCGAGGGGTAAGGGTTTGTGATGGGTACTTGGTATATGACTTTTGCGTAGATCTCCCCGGCAACGGCACCAGAAATTCTTCTTGCTACCTCTTGAGCTTAGGTTGTTTTCCCTCAAGAGGAAAGGGTGATGCAGCACAGTAGCATAAGTATTTCCCTCAGTTTTTGAGAACCAAGGTATCAATCCAGTAGGAGACCACACGCGAGTCCCTCGTACCTACACAAACAAATAAGAACCTTGCAACCAATGCGATAAAGGGGTTGTCAATCCCTTCTCGGCCACTTGCAAAAGTGAGATATGATAGAGATAAGAAGATAAATATTTTCGGTAGTTTGTTTTATAGATTGAAAGTAAAGACCGCAAAACAAAAGTAAAGTAAGGATAAATAGTTGATGGAACATTTATATGATGGAAGATAGACCCAGGGGCCATAGGTTTCACTAGTGGCTTCTCTCATGATAGCAGATTTCTACGGTGGGTGAACAAATTACTGTCGAGCAATTGATAGAAAAGCGCATAGTTATGAGAATATCTAGGCATGATCATTTTATATAGGAATCACGTCCGTGACAAGTAGACCGAAATGATTCTGCATCTACTACTATTACTCCACACATCAATCGCTATCCAACATGCATCTAGAGTATTAAGTTCATAAGAACAGACTAACGCCTTAAGCAAGATGACATGATGTAGAGGGATAAACTCATGCAATATGATATAAAACCCATCTTTTTATCCTTGATGGCAACAATACAATACGTGCCTTGCTGGCCCTGTTGTCACTGGGAAAGGACACCGCAAGATTGAACCCAAAGCTAAGCACTTCTCCCATTGCAAGAAAGATCAATCTAGTAGGCCAAACCAAACTGATAATTCGAAGAGACTTGCAAAGATATTTAAATCATGCATAAAAGATTTCAGAAAAGAATCAAATATTGTTCATAGATTATCTCGATTATAAACCCACAATTCATCGGATCTCGACAAACACACTGCAAAAATAATTAAATAGATCTCCAAGAAGATCAAGGAGAACTTTGTATTGAGATCCAAAGAGAGAGAAGAAGACATCTAGATTATAACTATGGACCCGAAGGTCTGTGGTAAACTACTCACAACTCATCGGAGAGGCTATGGTGTTGATGTAGAAGCCCTTTGTGATCGATTCCCCCTCCGGTGGAGCTCCGAAACAGGCCCCAAGATGGGATCTCACGGGTACAGAAGGTTGCGGCGGTGGAATTAGGGTTTCGTCATGCTCTCGGATGTTTTCAAGGTACGTACGTATATATGGGTGGAAGAGGCACGTCACGGGAGCCACGAGGGGCCCACGAGGGTGGGGGCGCGCCCTTGCCCTCGTGGCTACCTCGTTCCTTCCCTGGCGTGTACTCCAAGTCTTCTGTGTTGTATATGTTCCAAAAATGACTCTCCCGAAGGTTTCATTCCGTTTGGACTCCGTTTGATATTCATTTTCTGCAAAACACTCAAATAGGCAAAAAAAAAACAGCAATTTGCACTGGGCCTTGGGTTAATAGGTTAGTCGCAAAAATAATATAAAAGTGTATAATAAAGCCCTTTAAACATCCAAAACAAATAATATAATAGCATGGAACAATCAAAAATTATAGATACGTTGGAGACGTATCACACCACTGAGGTCGAGCTCCTCTGGTTATCACTCAAAGAGTGAACAACCAAGACAGAGCCGTCAATATTCAATGAGAATGAAAATGTTCCAAAAGAGGGGAAGTGATTTTTTTATGCCCACAGGTCCTCAAATAATCAAAGACAACTTTATGTCAGCCATGTTTTATCATCACTGCCCCAGATATGTTTCCAACATGGTTCATTTTGTGCTGAACTTTTCCAAAAAAGTCAAAACAGTGATTTCGGCCGCAACATGTGAGAGAGAGATATGGGTCGTACTGAATCCAAAACAATATGCAGCCGAGCTGCGAGAAATCCACCGACGAGGGCTCAGATCGCGCGCCAGCCCGAGCAAGCCCTCGACCCGAATGCACCACGGTCCCCGCCGCTCGACCCCCAGCCCGCACGGCCGCGGACGCCTCTCGCACCGGCGGCAGCTCGGAGGGGCCTCCAAGACGATGCGCGATCCGGCACGGGGGGATGGGGTGGCCCCGAGAAATGGCGACCCGGCGAGCCCGTCGGTCGGTAGCTGGCCAGCGCGGGCGGCTCCCTCCATCATCGCTGCAGTTTGGGGACGGACGCACTGCCGGTTTCTCGTCCAACACCAGCCGCCGCAGCTCCGCCTCCACCTCCGCGGCACCCCGTCCGAGCTGCATCTGCAACCGCCCTTGCCGCGTGCGCCGGCTTGGCCCACGTCATCGAGGCACAGGGGAATAAGAGAGGGGAGTAGGACATGACGATTTGGTTGGATGCCGCTGGAGGAAGAGGCGGAGATGTGGAGGAGAGGAGAGGTTGCGTGCCGAGGGGCGGTGACAGTGCTAAATCAGCCGAGGCCACGAGTAGGATGAGGCGGCGATGGTGTTAACCCTAGCCGCCATTTATGGAAGAGAACACGGGAGAGGGTGAAAATGAGGAGACAAGCAGGCAGTAGGGGATCGATGTTACTCAAAAAAGCAGGGGATCGATGGTTGGACGTGTTTTTAGCTTTTGCGCTCGGCACAGTAAATGGACGCGTGGGCAGCGCGGTTACTCGCACTTTGCGCGTAGCTTAATGTGTTTAATACCCGCGGATACTTGAGGTGACAATGGAGTATCTAGGTGACATTAGGGTTTTGGTTGACGTGTGTCTTAAGGTGTTATTCTAGTACGAACTCTAGGATAGATCGAACGGAAAGAATTGCTTCGTGTTATTTTACTACGGACTCTTGAATAGATTGATCAGAAAGAATAACTTTGAGGTGGTTTCGTACCCTACAATAATCTCTTCGTTTGTTCTCCGCTATTAGTGACTTTGGAGTGACTCTTTGTTGCATGTTGAGGTATAGTTATATGATCAAATTATGTTATTATTGTTGAGAGAACTTGCGCTAGTGAAAGTATGAACCCTAGGCCTTGTTTCGAAGCAGTGCAATACCGTTCGTGCTCACTTTTATCATTAGTTACCTTGCTGTTTTTATATTTTCAGATTACAAAAACCTATATCTACCATCCATATTGCACTTGTATCATTATCTGTTTACCGAACTAGTGCACCTATACAATTTTCCATTTTATTGGGTGTGTTGGAGACACAAAAGACTCTTTGTTATTTGGTTGCAGGGTTGTTTGAGAGAGACCATCTTCATCCTACGCCTCACACGGATTGATAAACCTTAGGTCATCCACTTGAGGAAAATTTGCTACTGTCCTACAAACATCTGCACTTGTAGGCCCAACAATGTCTACAAAAAGAAGGTTGCGTAGTAGACATCATGTCTCGGTCATGTCTACATAGTTCTCGAACCTATAGGGTCCGCACGCTTAACATTCGATGACGATTTATATTATGAGTTATGTGTTTTTGGTGACCAAAGTTTATTCGGAGTCCCGGATGAGATCACAGACATGACAAGGAGTCTCGAAATGGACGAGAGGTAAAGATTGATATATCGGATGATACTATTCGGAAACAGGAAGGGTTCCAAGGTGTACCGAGTACATATCCGAGTTCCGGGGGTTACCGGAACCCCCCGGGGGAAGTTATGGACCCTATGGGCCATAAGAGGGAGGCACACCAGCCCACATAGGGGTGGCGCTCCCCCACATGGAAGGAGGCCGAATTGGAGTAGGGGAGGGGGCGGCACCCCCATTTTCTTCTCCTCCTCCCACTCCTTCCTCCTTTCCTCCTCCATGAGAAGGAATAGAAGGGGGGCGAATCCTACTAGGACTAGGAGTCCTAGTAGGACTCCCCTCTCCTTGGCGCACACCTAGGCTGCCTCCCTCCCTCTCCCTCCTTTGTATACGTGTGGAGGGCACCCCTACAACACACATCGATTGTTCCTAGACGTGTGTGGCGCCCTCCTCCACAGTTTACTCCTCCGGTCATATTGTCGTAGTGCCTAGGCGAAGCCCTGCGCAGATCACTTCGCCATCACCGTCACCACGCCGTCGTGCTGACAAAACTCTCCTCGACACATTGCTGGATCAAGAGTTCGAGGGACGTCATCGAGCTAAACGTGTTCTAAACTCGGAGGTGACGTACGTTCGTTACTTGATCGGTTGAATTGAGAAGACGTTCGACTACATCAACCGTGTTAAGTAAGCGCTTCTGCTTTCGGTCTACGAGGGTACGTGGACACACTCTCCCCTTCTTGTTGCTATGCATCTCCTAGATTAATCTTGCGTGAGCGTAGGATTTTTTTGAAATTGCATGCTACGTTTCCCAACAGTGGCATCATGTGCCAGGTCTATGCGTAGATGATATGCACGAATAGAACACAAAGGAGTTGTGGGCGATGATAGTCATACTGCTGACCACCATTGTCTTATTTTGATTTGGCGGTATTGTAAGATGAAGCAGCCCGGACCATTACATGACCGCGTTCAAGAGATCGGTCAACCGTTACGTGCAACTTGTTTGCATAAAGGTGGCTGGCGGGTGTCTGTTTCACCTACTTTAGTTGAATCAAATTTGACTGCAGCCAGTCCTTGTTGAAGGTTAAAATAACAAACTTGACGAAACACCGTCATTAGTAGGATAATGTTTTTTTTTCCTTTAAAATGTGAAGGATTGGATCGTAGTGATTTATAATCTTTAGAAACATAAAACTGCTCTATTTTTGTAATCTTTGGGGCACTCCTGGGATGTAAAATTGCCACCAGTTTTTCTTATGTTGAATTCTAGAAAATGCAATCACCTTTTATTGAAACCAACCCTAAGATTCTAGGCGTTGCTCTACATAAAGGCCTTTGTGAAATATTCTAGACATGTTGTATCAAACCACATTTAAAGGACAGGCTTGTAGAAACGGCAGCTTAAATAGACATTGAATATGTTGTAAGGCTTTTTAGTAGAAATATCTTTACCTCCTGCCCATTACACACTGTAGCATGAAACATCTAGGTTGAACAGGCATAGATTAGTCAAATCTCCCCCTTTCTGCTACTTCCTTGGATGATTGTTGGGATTTCAAATTTTAGATCTTAGACGAATCATCTTTTGATATGTTTATTTTTCATTGTACAAGTATACATAATTATATGGCTCATACTTAAACATTGTGCATTCTCCTTTATCTTGTAAACACTAATGGTGGGGTGATTATTCGTTCACTGTTTGTTGTTATTTGGAACATTGATCCTAGCCCCAGGTGTCATTTTCAGCAACTTTTGTAAAACGGATATAAGTACAAGCATGCCTTACTATAAGTAGGTGAGATTTCTTATTTAACCAGATCTCTTACACGATTTTTCCCATTTTTATTGTAGCACACAGAATTTGTTGGGAACGTAGCATGCAATTTCAAAAATTTCCTACGCTCATGCAGGATCTATTTAGGAGATGCATAGCGACAAGACAGGAAGAGTGTGTCTACGTACCCTCGTAGACCGAAAGCGGAAGCGTTGTATTAATGTGGTTGATGCAGTCGAACATCTTCACGGTACAACCGATCCAAGTACCGAACGTAGGGCACCTCCGTGTTCAGCACACGTTCGATGACGTCCCTCGAGCTCTTAATCCAGTAGAGGGTCGAGGGAGAGTTCCGTCAGCACGACGGCGTGGCGACGATGTTGGTGGTGCGATCCGCGCATGGCTTCGCCTAAGCACTATGACGATATGACCGGAGGAGCAAACTGTGGAGGGGGCACCACACACGACTAAGAGAATAATTGATCTTCCTTTGGGGTGCCCCCTGCCGACGTATATAAAGGAGGGAGGAGGAGGAGGCCGGCCTAGGAGGGACGCTCCATGGGGAGGAGTCCAACTAGGATTCCACTCCTAGTTGGATTCGCCCCCCCCCCCCTCTTTTTTCCTTCTCATGGAGGGGGGGAAAGAGGAAGTAGTGGTGGAGAAGAAGGAAAGGGGGGTGGCGCCCCCTTCCCTAATCCAATTCGGCCTCCTTCCATCGAGGCGGCGCGCCACCCCTACGTGGGCTGGTGTGCCTCCCTCTTATGTCTCATAAGGTCCATAAATTTTCCCGGGGGGTTCTGGTAGCCCCCCGGAACTCCGATATGTATCTGGTACCCCTCGGAACTCTTCTGATATCTGAATACTATCATCCAATATATCGATATTTAACTCTCGACCATTTAGAGACTTCTCGTCATGTCCGTGATCTCATCCGGGAGTCCGAACAATCTTCGGTCAGCAAAACACATAACTCATAATACAAATCGTCATCGATCGTTAAACGTGCGGACCCTACGGGTTCGAGAACTATGTAGACATGACCAAGGCACATCTCTGGTCAATAACCAATAGCGGAACCTGGGTGCCCATGGCTCCTACATATTCTACGAAGATCTTTATCTGTCAAACCGCATAACAACATACGTTGTTCCCTTTGTCATCGATATGTTACTTGCCCGAGATTCGATCGTCGGTATCATCAAACCTAGTTCAATCTCATTACCGGTAAGTCTCTTTACTCGTTCCGTAATGCATAATCCCTGAACTAACTCATTATTCACATTGCTTGCAGGGCTTATATTGATGCGCATTACCGAGAGAGCCCAGAAATACCTCTCCGATAGAAGGAGTGACAAATCCTAATCTCGATTTATGCCAACTCAACAAACACCTTTGGAGGCACCTGTAGAGCATATTTATAATCACTCAGTTATGTTGTGACATTTGATAGCACACATGGTGTTCCTCCGGTATCCGGGACTTGCATAATCTCATAGTCAAAGGAACATGTATAAGTCATGAAGAAAGCAATAGCAATAAAATGAAACGATCATTATGCTAAGCTAACGGATGGGTCATGTCCATCACATCATTCTCCTAATGATGTGATCCCGTTCATCAAATGACAACACATGTCTATGGTCAGGAAACTCTACCATCTTTGATTAACGAGCTAGTCTAGTAGAGGCTTACTAGGGACACTGTGTTTCGTCTATGTATTCACACATGTATCAAATTTCCGGTTAATACAATTCTAGCATGAATAAAAGACATTTATCAAGATATATAATGAAATAAAAAAAAACTTTTACTGCCTTTACGGCATATTTCCTTCAGTCTCCCACTTGCACTAGAGTCAATAATCTGGATTACATAGTAATGATTCTAACACCCATGGAGTCTAGGTGATGATCATGTTTTTCTCGTAGAAGAGGCTTAGTCAACGGGTCTGCAACATTCAGATCCGTATGTATTTTGCAAATCTCTATGTCTCCCTCCTTGACTTCATCGCGAATAGAGTTGAAGCGTCTCTTGATGTGCTTGGTTCTCTTGTGAAAACCTGGATTCCTTCGCCAAGGATATTGCTCCAGTGTTGTCACAAAAGATTTTCATTGGAACTGATGCACTAGGTATTACACCTAGATCGGATATGAACTCCTTCATCCAGACTCCTTCATTTGGTGCTTCCAAAGCAGCTATATACTCCGCTTCACACGTAGATCCTGCGACGACGCTCTGCTTGAAACTGCACCAACTGACAGCTCCACCGTTCAACAAAAATACGTATCCGGATCAGTGTCAAAGCTTGCATCGACGCAGCCGTCTACGACGAGCTGTTTGTCACCTCCATAAACGTGAAACATATCCTTCATCCTTTTCAGGTACTTCAGGATGTTCTTGACCGATGTCCAGTAATCCACTCCTGGATTACTTTGGTACCTCCCTGCTAGACTTATAGCAAGGCACACGTACACATCATTGCATACATGATAGAACCTATGGCTGAAGCATAGGGAATGACTTTCATTATCTCTTTATCTTCTGAAGTGGTCGGGCATTGAGTCTGACTCAACTTCACACCTTATAACACAGGCAAGAACCCTTTCATTAACTGATCCATTTTGAACTTCTTCAAAACTTTATCAAGGTATGTGCTTTGTGAAAGTCCAATTAAGCATCTTGATCTATCTCTAGATCTTGATGCCCAATATATCAGCAGCTTCACCGAGGTCTTTCAATGAAAAAGTCTTATTCAAGTATCATTTTATACTATCTAGAAATTCCACATCATTTTCAATCAACAATATGTCATCCACATATAATATCAGAAATGCTACAAAGCTCCCACTCACTTTCTTATAAATACAGACTTCTCCAAAAGTCTGTATAAAACCATATGCTTTGATCACCGCATCAAAGCGTATATTCCAACCCCGAGATGCTTGCACCAGTCCATAGATGGATCGCTGGAGCTTGCACACTTTGTTAGCACCCTTAGGATCGACAAAACCTTCTGGTTGCATCATATATAACTCCTCTTTGAGAAATCCATTAAGGAATGCAATTTTGACATCCATTTGCCAGATTTCGTAATCATAAAATGTGGCAATTGCAAACATGATTCGGATGGTTTTAAGCATCGCTACGGGTGAGGTCTCATCGTAGTCAACTCCTTGAACTTGTCGAAAACCTTTTGCAACAAGTCGAGCTTTGTAGACAGTAACATTACCATCGATGTCTGTCTTCTTATTAAAGATCAATTTATTTTCAATGGCTTGCCGATCATCGGGCAAGTCAACCAAAGTCCACACTTTGTTCTCATACATGGATCACATCTCAGATTTCAAGGCCTCAGGCCATTTTGCGGAATCTGGACTCATCATTGCTTCCTCACAGTATTGTATGTTCGTCGTGGTCTAGTAACATAACTTCCAGAACAGGCCACCATGTGCACCGTCCGAGATCTCCCCCTTAGCAGTGCTAGCGCGCAGGCCGTGTCGAGGTTAGGCAGCCGCTGCACGAGCACCACCTGCCCTGATGTCTGTTTAATTTGCAAACCCTCCATAAAACGGGTGAGAAAATAGAATGGGTGAATTGAATCTGAATTGTTAAATAAATCCGAGGCATACGTTGATCATCCGATGACCAAGCAATCACATGAGCACGACATCGATATTTGTTAACAAGGTTCACCGATATGGCTACATCTCCTGGACATGACTACGGGCGCTCCTCCCCGTGACACCATCACAATACTGCACCCCAGCCGTCCTAGGCACCGGCACACGCCGCCGGCTCCCACTGTGTGCATGTGCTATTATGTTGGCATAGGTTACATCGTGTGTCTACTCTCGCTATATATGAGAGGCCAAAGATACCAGTGTCCTACTTGGACACGACTACATATCCTATATAAACACAATACTACTCAGAGTCCAACTGGAACATACCTTGTACACAATATTAGACACAGCTCTAACAAACTCCACATTGACGAATATTCTCCACCACCTTAAATTCGTCAATGCGTCAAACTTCCATGTAAATTAGACTTGAGCTTATCCCATGAATACCGCTTCTACTCCAAAGACTCCATGTGACTCCATCTACAACTTGTAGTCCCTTCTTTTCTTGACCACAGTCAACACTCGAGCAAAATTAATTTCCTTGCTACTCTAGTTGGTGCTCCCAACTTCCAGAGTATCCATCCAACACCATCACACACCGGTCACTGACCTGCGTGAAAGTGAACAACTCACATATTGAGTGTCACATATAAGAGTTAACTGAACTCAACATCACCGCTCATTTCTTGACCGCCTGTCGAAAACTTGAAAGAATTTCACTGTTGCTTGTTGTCATCCCGAGTCAAATTCGTAGTTGTCTCCCCACACACAATACCCAAGTACTTCAAGCACTTATACTAGTACTAGCAAATCTGATCAAGAAATTTCATTGTCTTCACGTGATGGCTGCTGACTCAACCCCGGATGCTGTTGTTGCTTTGCTCTGCCTGTGCTTTCCAATGGATGCGAACGTGATGGATTTGTTTTTCCTCACCGAATCGATCTGCCTCTCACCGCGTCCACACAAGGACTCGGTCCTTTTTTTTCCATAACAAATCTCCTAAGTCGATCAGACCTGCACTGCAGCCCTGCCGCGTAGCGTGCCTAGGCACCTTTCCACGCGTCCGCCAGCAGTCGGCTTCAACCGCTTCGCCGGCCGAGCGATTCCTCCTGATCCGCCGCCACCTTTAGTCTGATCTCGTCGAGATTGTGAACTCGCCGCTCGCTGATAACTTCCTGCGAACCAATCCCTTCTGTCTTGCTGCTCTCTGCTGTCTTGTCCCGCTCGATCGCCGAAGATCCCGCCAACTAGGCCACCAACCAGCTTCTACAGTCACAATCTCTTCAAAACTCCTCCTTCCGATCAACTTTGACCGCTTCTCGGACCTTCTGAACCTTGCTCATGATACCATTTATCCGAATAAATACGAGGCATATCGTTAATCATCCGAGAACAAAGCAATCACACGAGCACGATACCGAGATTTGTTAACGAGGTTCATCGATAGGGCTACATCCCCGGGGAATGACTACGGACGCTTCTTCCTGTGACACCGTCACAATACTGCACGCCGGCTCCCCCTGCGTGTCTGTGCTATTATGTTTCATAGGTTACATGTGTTTACCCTCGCTATATATGAGAGGCCTAGGATACAAGTTTCCTACCTGGACACGACTCCATATTCTATATAAATACAATACTACTCAGAGTCCAGCTGCAACCTATCTTGTACACAATATTCGACACAGCTCATATGATTAATAATCAGTTCAAATTGCTCAATAACAGCAGCCTCGGTGGTCTTTCGTTGAACAGTATAAAATTGGCAAATCAACATCTGATGCTGATCATGACTGAAACGCGTGCAGAGCAGCACGGAGAAGGACTCCCAATCATAATTGGAGATTTATTTTAAACAGATTGTAAGAAAATTGAAGCGGAACCCAAAAAATTCAGTGTGGCCATTGGCACCCAAAATGAAGAATGGATGCCGAACATTTGGATGTACTGTTTACAAAGTGTTTTCCATAAATTCGGGTTCTCCTACGTGAAATATGGGAACGAGATTGATGGGTGCGCCTGACCTAGCTCTGACAGGACCTGGCTCGCATGGGAGAACGGAGAGATAGAGCTGCGAACGGGGACATGATTTGGGACTGACCGTTGGTCGAGAGCGGCGGCAGCGTCTGGTAGGACGCCGCCGGCAACCCCCGAGGCAGATGAAGACGTCGTGGTCCATAGACCCATGGTTCGCCTCACCCGCTCCTGCCTCGGGTCCATGGGGAACGCCGAGCGTCACTGGGAGTGGAGCGTTGTGCTTCTCCACCATGGGCGCCACCAAAGGAGCCGAGGACGAGGTGGGTTGCACCTACTGCTACAGCGTTGTGACCCGCTGCTCCTGGATCTTCGACCTCTTCTCCATAACTGGACGCCATGTGATGAGCTCGTTGGTCTTGGCGGTCTGCGCTTGGATCGCCGCGATCGCCGTGGAGTGCGCGGCAAGGGTGGAGTCTAGTCGGTCAAGGAAGGCTTGCACGGATGGATCCATGGCTTTGAGTTGATGGCGAGCCTGGCGTAGTCACCGGGTTTCCACGAATGCCAGGATGTGTTCATGAAGAGGTGGTGGGTGTCTGCTATTATCTCGAATCTCTGTCACTTAGTCTCAGTTATAAGCTGGACTAGTAAATGTGCACGTCCACGCGCGTCTCATACGTTTAGCTAGTGAGTTACCATGGTATGATATCAAAACAATTCTTGCAAATACCAAAGGGAGAAACAATGTTGTCGTGTCATTCAAATTAAATTTTGAGAAGTGGGACACCATTGTGATCCAGCAGCCAAGTGAATAATCAAATGTCTGGCGAATGATCACCACCTTTTAAACAAACTGATTTTTTAGATGAATCTGCACATGATCAACAGGTCACTTCTGAGCACATGTAACTTGTACGATGGGAAATTGAAGATGACTTGTGAATAGAACAACTTGTATCTGTGCAGAAATTGAAGATGCTTTACAATAACTAAGTAAAGTGTAGAGGGCTAAAATTGATGCGATAATCATAAAATCAGATAAGTATAAACCAGATAACCTGAGACAAAAGTGTGGTACAATAAACCAGATGAAATAGTAGCTAAGCTGCAACTATAAAAATCAGAACTCTCACACTTAAAGCATACACGGTTACTTGAAGTTGATGACAATACATGTAGTGAGTAGAATGACAAGACAATTGACCTTGACTTTTCAAGACGTGCGGGTTCAAGCCATTTTGTGTGAGTGTGTTCAGGAAGTCAATGGGGTAACTGTTGTGCAAATCATCCCCGATGGAGTAGAAGATATGGTATCTCTTCTTTCTAATATATCATCTCTAATTCATGCATGCCTCTTCCTTTACCTTTGTCTCTAATTCTTTAGGATCAACGATTTTTCCTGCAGATAACATCTTTAGGATCCATGAGCATGATGTAGTGATAAGTTAATGATATATTTACCTGAATTGCCAGTGTTCCTCTGTTCCTGAAATGGTGTCCGTATCCATTACGCTAAGAGGGTGCCATATGCAGCTGTGAATTAACAGTGAACACAAAGCATCAACTTTCAGAAGCATATAAAAGATTGCAACCAAATATACCATGAAAATGTATATGAGCTATAAAATATTGGCTGCAACCCAAACAACTAAGCATACTTTGCCAGATGATTATATAACCAACTAAAAAGCAAAGAGAAGCAGAAGTTGAGGGCAGAACAGAGCATCTATATATACGTGTATGACCGATGAATAAAATCGAAATAAAGATGGTGCAGTAGTTTTTCAGACTCAATGATATGGAGATGTTACTCACATTTTCGGACACCTTTTGTACAAGGTCACTGTAGCTCAGATTTTTCAACCATCCAGGGGCGGATCTGGAGGTAATCTTACCCTGAAGCACCACTTAACCATGGCATAAAATTTTCAAGCGAGGATGCAATGAATAAAGAAATGTTCCATAGCTTGTAACACGAATTACGAAACATAATATAAGTCGATTTATAAAAACAAAATGTAAGAGTTAAACAGCTTAATATAACACTAAAACAAATGACAAAATTACTTCAAAATGATGCCCTGCATTGTCAGATTCCAAAACACCTCATCACACACCAAGGTTCAATAACCTACAATATAAATACTAGTATTAAATTTTCAAGTAGAAGTGTGGAACATAATAAAATGCACAACTCAAAGTACTTAAATTTGCTAAATTTTTATAAATTACCTTTAGTAGATTCTTTTCCTTCGAGCCATGAAATACTCAACCAATTGATCATTGGTGACCTTTTTCATCTCTTCTTTCTCCACATAACAAATAACATCACTCAAGCTGTCATCATTGAGGCGAGTGCGCAAGTCAGTCTTGACCAATTTCATTGCTGAAAAGCACCTCTCAACTGTAGCAGTAGCAATAGGCAGCACAATTACTAGTTTCAACAACTGATAAAACAAAGGATACATAATATGTCTCCTTGTCTGCACCATTTTTTTTGAAAGCTCGGTGATTGTTGCTATGCTGGAAAATCCCCGGAACCATGGAAGAAGCAATATAGAGACGTAGATCCTTATCAAGATCCCTCAAATCCCCGAAATCAAAATCCTGAGGGTATAGTTTGGCCAAACTCATGAGATTATCTAAATTGAAATCACGAAATGAGTCTCTTGGACTCAAAGCGGCTGACAAAACAAGCAATTAGAGGATGTCTCACTAAACCTGTTGTCAAGCTCTTGAACTAGCCAATCAAAAACATCGTTGAAGCAATCAACCTGATAGTGATGTTTGTTAGTAATTCCAGTTACATGTCTTCTCTTTTTTGGATTAACATATGCTTCTTCCATGTCCAACTCTACAATATCATGTTTCTCACAGAACACATGAACATCACCTAGCATAGATTCCCATCCATCTTCTCTAAGTTCATTCAAAACTGTTCTGGTTGACTTGACACATTTCATGGCATTTACTATGTCTTGATCCTTCCGCTGCAATGCTAATGACAATGTGTTGGTAGTAGTGAGGATTGTCAACATGAGATGCAAATAGAAGACAAAGTCAAAAGATTGAAAGTACACTAGAAGACCATTTGCTTGGTCTCTATTCGTTCTGTCAGTGTCTTCTTCTTCAACAAATTCAAGAACTTTAATAACGGACCTGAACATGGCAACCAAACTCTTAAGTGTTTTAGCATGTGAACCCCAATGAGTGTCTCCAGGTCTTTGAAGGCATTGCTCTTGATTCTGGCCTGTTCCTGTTGTAAGCTGCCCACACCCTAAAGCCTTGCTCATTTCTTCAAGATTTATATATCTAATCATGTCTCTTCTCTTGGAAGAACCACCCACAACATTTAACAAGGTAGAAATAATACTGAAGAAATTACTAACTCCTTTATGCTTTCTTACAACAGCTACAACAACTAACTGGAGTTGGTGAGCAAAGCAATGAACATAATAAGATGTGCTACTTTCTCTCATGATTAATTATTTTAGACCATTAAACTCACCTCGCATATTGCTGGCACCATCGTATCCTTGTCCTCTAACTTGATTGTAGCTCAGCTTATATTTTGCAAAAAGAGAGTCAATTGAACTCTTGAGGTACGAAGATGTTGTTTCTTTCACATGAACAAGACCAACAAAACTTTCTTTAGAATCTCCGGAACTATCAACATACCGCAAGGCCAGAGCCATTTGTTCTTTGCAAGAGGCGTCTCTGGACTCATCAACAAGCAAGCAAAACACATTATTCCGAACTTCTTTGAGAATAGATTGGACTATCACATGTGCAAAACCTTCAGCAATATCTTTCTGGACTTGAGGAGCAGCTATAACAGCATTCTTTGCAGCATCTTTTCCCATGGCCTTGCCAACAACTGGATCATGCTCAGCTAAGAAATCACGAACTTCCAAGAAATTACCTTTATTGTGTGAGTTCTTTGACTCATCATGGCCCCGAAAAGGCAACCCTTGCATCAACAATAGTCTAGCCGTGTCAATTGCGGCATTCAGTCGAGTAAAATATGCAACCTTCGAAGCTTCACTTTGAAACTGCATAGCAACATCAATGTGTTCATCTCTTTTTAGCAGAGTTGTACATTTTTTCATTGCTTGATCATGGACACTACCTGGCTCACCAACATGATCTTTTAACCTTGATGGAACGCTCCAGGTATCCCAACCATTCAGAACAAATGCCTCATACCCAGCTTCTTTCTTGTGGCCACGGTCCCTAAATAAGAAACAACAAAAACAATATTCTTTTTTCTTCTCTTTGCTGTATTCAAGCCAACTCTCATGATCATCAAACCATTCAGAATTGAACCTTCTCCTCTTAGTCCCAAAGCTTGAATATGGAAAATCGATATCTTTTGGCTGACAAGGTCCATTAAGCAAGTACTTTCTTCTTACCAAATCTTTCAAATTTGGATGATAATGTTCTATCAATTTCCTCTTGCCTGGATCATATTGAATCTCCTCCTCCCAATTGATGTCTTCCGGGGCATCTTGTGATGGTGCCTTTCTTTTGAGAAGAAACTTGTCCATTATCTGCATTTAACAAATATAATTACAACAGGTAACAAAAAATGATCTACTAGCTACAAGTTAATATGTACAATTGATGCAACTTGTGAAAGCGTTTATGAAAAACAACACACAAAGGGGTTAAGGGGGTACTAAGCAGAATTCAAATCAAGTATGACTAACTGACTATATTTAGGGGGGAAAATACGGTGTGCGGCGTAGTCGGCTAGTCGCTTCTCGCGCAGGAGGAGTTCGGCATACAACGTCGTGCCGTTGATCGACGGCCTTCTGGTTGCCGCTTGCCGGCTTGCCCTGCTGCACGAATGCTGGAACGCGTAAGCCGGCCGCCCAGCCGCCACAAACAGATCACGGGAGATGAGAAGACGAAGGGATTGAGAATTTGGGATATGAGATCGCTGTTATTTTTCTCTCAAGTGGAAAACTGAAAAGTCACGATAACCTGGTCAAACACCGAACGCCCAGCCGCAGCCGTCTCTACGATTGCGTGTGCTCGATCGAGCGTATGTGAATACGCGAGTTGGGCTGCGACCTGCGAGCGTAGGTGCGTTTTGAAGGAGCTGTTGTGGGCTGGTTCCTTGGTTTTATGGGCCACCCTGATGCACACTTGATGGGCCACCCTGATGCCTTGGACCCTATACCATATAATTAGCACTAAAAATTCGTTTGGACCCTGTAGCCTGTGCTATAGGGTTGGCCCATTGGGCTCCGCCCCTGCAACCATCTCCAAATAAATCAAAATTGCATCCCATGGGGGTAAGGCAACAAAGCTTATTGCAGATTTCAAAACATCAACTGAAGATCCCTTTACCCCCATCAGGCCCATTGTAGCTTATACGCAGAGGTATTCCAATCCTTAGAAGCTTCCCATGATATGAAACTCACCTGGTGGAGAGGAAGTAGGGCCTTGACGGGGATGCAGCACGCCATACCTTCTTCCTCCTTCTCCTGTGGAGGTGCGGGGGCCGGGGCCACCTCTGCCGCCGGCCGGTTCCAGGCCGAGCTCCCGAGGCCAGAGTCAAGGGCGTCATGGGGCAAGGTGGTACAGACCACCACAGCCAATGAAGAGTGGCTACACGGGCCGGGAAGTGCGGCAGGCGCGCCGGAGTGGGGCTCGATGGTGGCGGCCTCGGGAGTGTGGCGGTCCTGGACTCGCGTGGAGGCGCTAGGGCGGGTCGGAGGGGAATTGTGTGTGTGTGGGGGGGGGGGCGAGTGGGAAGATGGAAAATTAGTCTGGAGCAGAAAAATTAGGGATAACCATCTCTCATTAATCTGATTCTGGTTGGAACCGATCCGCTGTTGCCGGCGGGTCCGCGAGATTCGGGGACGATTGGCAGACGGAATTCGTTGGCAGACCACGCGTCTGCTCGGGGCAGAACATTTGATCTGGATGATTGATTTTGGTGACAGACTATTGGCGTAATATGGACATTAGCATGTGTTTAAGTTGATTAGATTGCAGGGTACTGGTACTAGTAGCCTGGGAGTGCACGTGTTCCATTCTAGGCTATGGGCCTGTTTGGATTGTGACTATCTTTGCCATATGTTGCCACATAATTCTTGCCACACTTGCCACACTTGCCTTACTTGAGTTGCTCAAATTGTTAGCCACACTTTGGCTTGCCTAAGGGAATCTTGCCACACTTTTTGTGTCTATGACATGTGGGGTTCACTGCTCATAAAAAAATCCTTGCCTCAAGTGTGGCTAGAACCAAACACATACCTAACTTGGTCAAACTTGCCTAAGGTTAGGCATGGCAAAGTGTGGCAAAGTGTGGCTAGAAACCAAACAGCCCCTATGTGTCTCAGTCTCCCTTCTCTAGTGAGTACTAGTTCTGAACCGAACCAACACACACTCGTACTAGTCCAGCCAGAACACAAGTAGTACACGTCATGCCCTCCTCTGTTTCTTCTACTCCTTGCCCAGATCAAGCACGCCGCCAGCGACGGGAAAGATGCTGCTCCGCCGCTGCCGGATCCTCAGCTCTCTCTCTCTCTCTCTCTCTCTCTCTCTCTCTCTCTCTCTCTCTCTCTGCGTGATGTAAATCCCCATATCTTCCCCATGGATTCAGCCCTAACCCTCAAATCCTCCTCTGATTTTGGCTTGCAGATGAGGCTCTCGTTTGCTTGTGATTCCGCTGCTCCAGATCAAAGCCGTCGGCGTTGGGCGCCGCCGTGATGCTGGATGGTGCAGGTCAGAGCTCTTGTGCGTAGCCATGGAGTAGATCGAACATATGTGCAGCCTTTGACAAAAACACAGGACGCCTTCCATGCAAGTAAGTACAGAGAAATCCCACAACGTAATACCAAAGCAACATCTACTCGGCATTGCTAATTTGATGTTACTTGATCACCATTAATATGAGGCAACCACATGCAAAGAAATCTTTCACAACATTCGCAATCAACATGGAAAAATGGGCAAAAAATGGGCAATCTAGAGGAGGAGGAGCTAACCTGTGGATCTGGGCTGGTGTCAACGCCTCAACGGCCAACCGTCGGGTAAACGATGTCCTCAGCTCGTCGCCGGAACCCATCGGGGCCCTTATCTCCTTGGGATATTTAAAAGATGGAAGAACAAAAGGTTGGGGGCCTCCTTGAGATAATCAAGAGGTTAAGGTGGTCATACATAGAAAATTTTCATTTCAATTAACATCGGTTAGGGGGGCCGACCTCTTTGGAACTTGGTTCAATTATTAATAACTAGGAAAATTGCCCGTGCGTTGCAATGGGGAACACGCTATTAAAACATTGTCATGGGTGTGAAAACAGGCATGAAAAAATGAAAGGATTATGCTTCCTCCGTTTCAAAATAAGTGTCTCAACTTTATACTAAATTTAATACAAAGTTGTACTAAGGTTGAGACACTTATTTTGGGACGGATGGAGTATGTGTTTTTACCTCCTCGTCATATCTGGATTGATGCCTTTTTTTTACTATTGTGTACAATGACATGAAAGTGTACATACCATTGCCTGATATCATATCCGCCTTAGGAGTATTGTACATTATATTTTTCATCTATATATCTTATGTAAGAAGTTAGATCATGGTCGAATAAAGTTGTTCACGCTGACCATTGCTCGTCATATAATCTCAAAATAATACTCCCTCCGTCCGAAAAAACTTGTCATCAAAATCGACAAAAAGAGATGTATCTAAAACTAAAATACATCTAGATACATCCCCTTTTATTCATTTTGATGACAAGTATTTCCGGACGGAGGGAGTATATCATAATCGGACTCGTCAAGATAAAGACGAGATGTTGTATTTTATGATGTTATGTTTTCTACCCATGCAATGGTAGTTTCCTAGGAAAATAATCTCAGTAAAACAACTGAAATAAAAATGAAGGATATTTTACCGGGATCTGATACGAACGTCAATAAAAGTAGATCAGACTACCATCAATTAACACACACACACACATATATGGTATTGTGCTCGATTTTTACTCAACGTGGCAAAACAAAAATTCTGCAAATGAATGATAATTGACGAACTGTTATTAGGGTTGAAATGCGATTGCTATGTGATTTGAGTATTTCCTCCTAATTTTACTTTTCTGTCGATCATCTGGAAGAAAGACTGCTATATGTTTCTAGTGATTTCGTCAGAACTTGAATTCCATGTTATATGCAGCACTGCATGATTGCCTTAACACCTTTTTAAGAGTACATGTGCTAATCTGATAATCTAGATCAGAAATATGCTAATGTTGGAACCAAAATATGCAAAAGAACGTAAATTACAATATATACATTGAAGATAAGTACTAAAAACACAATTCCATAACGGTGCTAGCTGACTTATACTCCCTCCGTTCCTAAATATTTGTCTTTCTAGACATTTCAAATGGATTAAACATACGGATGTATGTAGACATATTTTAGAGTGTAGATTCATCCATTTTGCTTCGTATGTAGTCACTTGTTAAAAACTCTAGAAAGACAAATATTTTGGAACGGAGGGAGTATTATTCTTATAGCATGATACTGCTACTGCTTGCTTGATTGATTAACTATAGGGCCAGTATTTCGATTTCACTTGAGAAAGTAAGTGAATCTTAATGCATGATACCACCTTTTGTGTTCATCATGCACTGTAATTTTTACCAGTTGTGTATAAACTAAACTGAAGCTATTTAAATGTGAGATCAATCAAAACGGCTAACAAAATGATGCCAATTTATGCATTTGCAAACGTCTAGCGTGTTGCAACTAATTTTCTAGGCTCTCCTTTTCTTAGCTGCAGGTTTACTCCCAAAATAAGCAAAGGATAAAAGAAATAAAAACAAAAAAATTATTTGTAGAAAGCAGGGATCGAACCTGGACCTCCCACTTGCAGCCGCTAGGGACAACCCATTGTGCTACACGAATTCTCTTGGCACACATGGGACTTTCACGCATAATAAACAAACGCCAGCGGCGACTTGAGAAGGGAAAAAGCGAACCGTTTTTTTCACTTAGCGGTGGCAGGGGGGTAATTATTAGCAACTACGGGGGTAATTCTTATGACGGACGAGCTGAAACCCAACTTTCTTTATTATATTATATATATACTAGCAAAAGAGCCCGTGCGTTGCAACGGGGTAGAAAAAAAAACACACGTTCTTAACCCAATAACCACGACTCGAGACCCTGGTAGGTAGATGTTCTTTATTTTGAAATGGCATCACATTTGTGTTCCCGATGGTGGTCTCAAACGTATTTGAATATGGTCAGTCCTAAGGCGTCTCTCTCTCACACACACGTACGCGCGCTCGCACGCACACAATCGCTCAAAATAAGATGGGAAATATGTTATTTTTTTCCCGTGAGGTTTTTCAGAGTTGTGCGTGCATGGTTATCAATGTTTTTTTCCTCTCAATCTGGTTTTAATGTGTGTTTATTTGCAATTTGGTTCGCCACCAGTGCGAAAGAAAAATGGACCGTGCACTATAGATTAAGTTTGCACCCAAATTAATAGTTTAGAAATATTTAACAGCTAAAAGTAACAGTTTATTTAGATTCTACACATTTTTCTAATCAAATTTCATATATAATATGTTAAAATCGGAGTTAGGGTTTAAAAGATAAGGATATTTTTGTTTTCGATAAACTGCAGATTAATTAACCAAACGGTTAGGGGTTTTTCTGTTAAAACACAAAAAAACGATTCGGCTGACTTAAATATGGATGGCGGGTTGATTACATGAAACCTGAGGGGTTTTTATGCGAAAATGCCAAATAACGGTTCGGTATGACTTAAACGTGTAGTGCGGGTTAATTTACAGAAAACAGAGGGGCTTTTCTGCAAAGTGGCATGACGGACGGGCTGAAACCCAACTTTCTTTATTATTAGGTAAAGATATATATATACTAGTTAGTTTAACTAGCAAATATGCCCGTGCGTTGCAACGGGGGACAAAAAAATTATGCGCTAATCAATTAAGTATGACTCAATATCGTGATATATAAGCGTACTCTATTTTAGCGCAATGTCTCACCAAGTCGCCATTTACTTTTTTTCTCACCCTCGTCGATGATGGTCGCGATGTCCACGTGATCACACTGCATTCGACGTGGTAAATCCCAAGGCTATGAGTTTGCCAGTGCATGACACACTTGTCATTATGTTACGCAAGAGAACGCCTAAAACTTTAAAAACAAATCTCATCGACCACGAACTACTCCCAATGCCAAGACATATAAAGACATTCGAAAAACTAATCAAATTCTAGACATAAAATGCTTTTGAATAGGTGAACAGTTTTTCGAATGGACAAACAATTTTGTTTTGAATTTTTGAATTTTCTAAAAAAAAACACGAACATTAGTTTTGTTTACAAATTTCTTAAAAATGTATGAACAGTTTCCAAATTCATTAACATTTTTTGACTCAACAAATATTTTTTGAATCGATTAACTTTTTTAAAAATTGGTGAAGAAAGTTTTCAAAAAATGTTTATTTTTATTTATGTGAACATTTTCTAAAATTTCACAGACATTTTATTTTTATATTCTCGAATATGTTTTGAATACACAATCTGCTTTCAAAATCATGAACATGGTTTTATTTCCCAACCATTTTTTCCAAACTGTGAATTTATTTTATAATTTGCGAACAGTTTTGCAAAGCCACCAACATTTTTTGAATCTGCAAATTTATTATGATTTTCTAACATTTTTGAATACACATATTTTTTATGATTTCTCAAACATATTTTTTGGAAACTCGCAACTTTTAAAATTTAAGGAATCCAAATTTATTTAAAGGAGAAAGAAAACAGAATGAGAAAAGAGAAGACAAAAATATAAAATAAAAACAAACAGGGGAGTGATGCATTGAACATGGGCCGGCCCATGAAAGGATACATGGAGAAGACATGCGTGAGAAAGAGAGATAAAAATTGTGGGAAACGGGGATCGAACCCTGGTCTCCTCGCTTCAAGAGGAGCTCGTGAACCACTCCGCTACTCGTCAATCTTGGTTTTGTATGCGACTCTCTTCTATAAAACAACCAATCGCGCGGTGGCTTTTAATCCGAAAAATCGAATCGTTTTCTTTACTTATGGGTGGCATGGTGGGTAATTTGTAGCAACTTCGGGGGTATTTTTTTTGACGGACGGGCTGAAACCCTATTTTCTTTATTATTAGGTAGGTAGTAGGTATAGATATAGATATAGATATAGATATAGATATAGAGGTATAGATATAGGTAAAGATTGTAGCAAAGAAAAAAGACGAGAGGCCGGAAGATGAACGAGAGCCAGCAGCACTATCTTGGAAACAACTTAACGTAATTGTTCAGCCGTATGGGCCCCTGCTTGGCCTGGGACCTAGGCGGCCGCACTCATTGCCATGGCCTCGGGCCGGCCCTGTGTGCAGGTTAGTGATGCCTTGTTCCTCTCCCTGATCTTTTTTTTGGTCAAGTTCTCAGATTTAGTAAATTAATTTAGTTGCATGTGTGTGTACTGAACAAGTTCATCCCTGTGAATAATCTTGGTGTATTGCTCCAGCCTAATAAATTTGGGAAACATTTTATTTTACTTGCTTAATGCATTATCCATGTTTCCTAGTACTGTTGCTTCCAAGATCTGGGATATATGTTACTGCTGTGACTTGTGCATCTATGAATAACTAGTATATTTCTGCGTGCATCTGTGAATGACTATGAGACTTGTGTGTGCATCT
Source organism: Secale cereale (assembly GCA_902687465.1). NCBI lineage: Eukaryota > Viridiplantae > Streptophyta > Magnoliopsida > Poales > Poaceae > Secale > Secale cereale. The sequence goes on along the minus strand of LR738712.1, from coordinate 834,184,261 downwards.
AGGCTGTCTTCTTGGTGTTTGTGAGAAATATATAGTGGCTATGCTGGTCCTACTCTTGCTGCTCCCACGCTCCAAGTCCACTCCAGTAGGCTAGTTTGTAGCTCCAGCATGTTCCCTTCAGCCTACTGATGATCTCTCAGGTCACCATCTTCATTTATTGTTCTTGGATCTTTGTTGTTTGTGGACAGGGGAATGGAAATGATGCTGAGAAGAAGAAGAGAGCTTGGTCTGACTATTTGGAAGCAGAGTGAAGAGTGTGCTACAATGAAACCTTAGCCAGGTTACTCCTCTCTTTCTAGTACCTAGCTAGTTATGGTTGTCCATCCCTGCTGTACAGTATAGCCATTTGTGGAGTCTCTCCATTGGCTAGGAGTTGCAGCCCATGCCTAGACCAAATGTTGGTCAATTGACTACTAATATATATATATACTGCATGTGATGGTGGTGGCCAAATGTGTCTTGCTGTCCTGGTTGACCCACATATATTTTTGTGTTGGTCTATGTTTGGTGTGGCATTGCTGTATAGATTAGCATAGTATGGTCTCCCTATACTTTTTCCCACAGATTTGCAATACACTTGTACAACTGTACTGTTTGAGGTGTATGAATATAACTATAAATATAAATATTTGAGTGGTTATGCTTGTTGAAGAAATCTGAGATGCATGTGCTTAATATATTCTACTTAATTATCTAGTTAAGGGTGGAATTACTATGCAAAAAAATACAGGTCGTTATAGATGTAAATTTAATTAAGGTTCCTGATTCATGTATTTTATATTTAAGAAAATTTTCAAATAGACGGGCGCGACAACGCGCGCCATCAATGATCTAGTCTTGAAATAAGACTAGTCCACAAGCTACAGCAATAAGCCAGGAGATTAACATTACCAACCATAGCCTATTTAACAGCTAGTTGATTCTTATTCAACCAATAACAACCTTTGCAAACTATATCGTCGGTTCTTGTCCTCCGACCAATTACATCACTAGAATATGAAGATTTCTCTTAAAACAACTACTCCCTTCGTCACTTAATATAAAAGTATTTTTGATACTACATTAGTGTAAAAAACGCTCTTATATTATGAGACACATGGCTTACATTGTTTTGTCATTATTGTGTATATACTACTTTTATTCCGAAATAGATTCTATTCTAGGCCTAAACATGGAATTAAATCTGTATAAATTGGACTATGCATATGACGTGAGACCATTGATATTGATCAAATATAAGCGTCATAATTACATATTTCTTATAATTTATCTAACATCTTAATATTGTTCCATCTAAGTTCCATTTAGAGTGGTTATTACATTTGCATGAATTGAGTGTTCTAACGACATATCATTTTGTTTTTTCTAACTTATTAAGAATAAAATATAAAGTAGAAGTGCATTTTGAAGATCGGTCATGTCTAAATACCACATTTTGCCAATTGACGTTTTGAATTTTGCAGCTCACACAAGGACTTATCATGTAATTACATTAGTCTTTGTTCTATTAATAGGTGCTCTTCAGTCCTGGCAAAGCCTGTTGTTTGATCTCGCGGGTGAGGCTCTCTACCCGCCTTTTCCACGTAAGTAGGCTCAACCTCAGTCTCTAGCTATTTCATTGGAACTAGTTCTTCAATCCAGCATCTTGTGTGTTAGAGTTGTGTCGAATATTGTGTACAAGGTTAGTTACAGTTGGACTCTGAGTTGTATTGTGTTTAGATAGGATATGGAGTCGTGTCCAAGTAGGACACTTGCATTCTAGGCCTCTCATATATAGCGAGGGTATACACACGATGTAACCTATGCCAACATAATAGCACAGGCACGCAGGGGGAGCCAGCGGCGTGTGCCATGCCCAGGGCGGCCGGGGTGCGTTATTGTGACGGTGTCATGGGGAGGAGCGCCCGTAGTCAAGCCCCGGGGATGTAGCCATATCGATGAACCTCGTTAACAAATCTCGGTGTCGTGCTCGTGTGATTGCTTGGTCCTCGGATGATCGACGGTATGCCTCGGATTTATTCTAACAAGTGGTATCATGAGCAAGGTTACGAGGAGGCTGCGGATTGTTGATCTAGAGGAAGGATTGAGTCTGGGATGCAGCCGGCTATGGTGTGGTTCTCAGCGAAATTGGAAAAAGGCAAGATCACAGACAGACGCGTGTGCATGTGGCGGCAGGTGAAAGCATGGCGGCAGCGTGAGACGTGCGGCGATCGATCGGGCTAATCGATCGGGCGAGCGTACATACGCGAAATTTCCGGCGAGGTCGGATCGAGAAGGTGTCGTGTCATGGTATTCCAGGTCAGACTCGGTCTCGTCGAGATCGATACGGTGATCAAAGGAACATGGAGACACGGCGGCCGGTCTAAGGCGCGCACGGGGTGAGGAGCAGCTCATGGGGCTGGCGCGTGTGCACACTAAAGCCCACGCGGTGGCAGGAGTGTGCGCTGGAAGCCATGGAGTTGCACTGCATGATTGTCGTCAATCGTGTGTATGGCTGCTGGTTGCTTGAAGGTGAGTCACGGAAAGCGCATATGAAGTAGCGAAGGCACCTGATGAGATTTGTTTGGAAAAAAAGGAAGCAACCGGAACCACGTGTGTGTACAAGAGCAACAACAAACAGTGACATGAAAAAGGAAGTTTTTTCTGGGTTGGTTTGCTGAGATGGCTTGGAAGTCGTGGACAGGATGCGGAGGCGCGCGGATAAGCGTGTCATACAGTTGGACACGTTCGGCTGGGTTGGACTAGATAGTCTGACGGATCGACGTGAGTCGGTTGGAACAAAAAATGGTGGTGGGATCAGCGACAGCGACATAGGAGCGTGATGCTGATGGTGACCGACTTCTGGGCATGGAAACACATGGCGCAAGCCCCGAGGGCTTGTGTGGCTTCGACAAGACTATGACGCGGGATTGATTCAAGGTGGTGTATACACGGAGCTTGAAGCCGATAAGGCGTAGGGGTGGACTGATCATCTACCATGAAGTCATGTTGAAGGTGGAGCTGGAGTCTGACGGAAGACTTCACTCGGTGCTGATTGAGGGGCAACGGCATAAGACGTGTGAGAGTCGAAGCCTATTTCAGCGGGAAAAGCGAGGGACACGTAATTCGGACTGGAGCCCAGTGGTCTGATGGAAGCGTGAAACTCGTCATCGGTCGGTGATGATCGATGGTACTCTGCAGTGGGTGCTGAGTGGTGTGGTTTCACTACCCTTGAGACTCGACCGGGACAGCGGAGGCTCGACGCGGTAATAGCGTGTGACGACCCCGGCCCGACCGTGCACTAATCATACACGCAAATGCACACGATCAAGCCTAAGGACTCACGTGAAGGAATCACAGCACAACTCTAAAACATAAATAAATACATACCAGTTATATATTACAAGCCAGGGGCCTCGAGGGCTCGAATACATAACATGATGTCATACACATAGTCAGCGGAAGCGTTAGGTATCTGGGTACAGATACAACACAACAGAAGATAGGCCTTTTACAAAGGCGGGGCAAAATAAAAGCTACGATCGAAAAGGCGCAGGCCTCCTGCCTGGGACCTCCGATCCTACTCCTGGTCGTCGTCCGCCGGCTCCTCGTAGAAGTACTCGCCGGCCGGGTAGTAGTAGTAGCCAGCCTCGGGCTGGAAGTAGTAGTCGTCAACGGGGGCTGCAGGCACCATGGCTCCGTCGTCTGGTTTATCAAGTGGGTAGGACAAAAGAGGAAGCAAAGCAACCGTGAGTACTCATCCAAAGTACTCAGCAAGACTTACATCAGATCTATACTAGCAATGCAATGTTTTCAAAGGAGGCTTTATGTGGGTGGACTAGTCTGCAGAAAGCCAGAGTAGAGAGGGGGAAAAGCCTAGTCCTGACGAAGACTAGCATCTTCAGGGTCTTGCAGCAATTAGAGGGGAACAGAATAGTTTCATCATAATAATATATATAGTGTTTGCAGCAACATCAACTCATATCTCATATCTCAAGTCACCAGTTCTAGTTGTACCGAAGTGGATACAACTCCGAGTGTCCGTTACCGTAGGACAGGCTATCGATAGATTGTTTCTTCCCTGCAGGGGTGCACCAAGTTACCCACCACGCTCGCTTAACTCCGGCCGGACACACCATCAGGTCGTGCCCGCCCTCGGCTAAGCCATACGCCGCAACCCGACCGGATACCGCCAGAGAGGATCGAGCACGCCGGACTAATCCTATGCCCCCAGGGGTCTGAGCCATCGCCCCGGACGCTCCGCACGTTGCGAGGCCGTTCGGTAGCAGACCTAGCAACCCCTTATACAAGCGCAGTTGCATCCTAAGTCCAATCCGAACGGACCGCTCAATCGCTGACGTCGTGACGACTCCGGCTGATGTATACGACGCAGAGCACCCACTCACACCCACGTGGTGGTTAGTGCTATCGGCCCGGAGGCCCTCGGATCAAATATCCAAATCGCTTAGTGTGTTGGGAGCGCGCGGTAACGAGCAGAGCCTACGATACTGTTGGCCCCGTCGTCCCGTCTCGAGGACTTGTGACAAGGACTGGAAAAGACCGGCCACGCCTCGTAGTTATCTCGCGGGTACCCTCTCTGGTCACCCGACTCCACAGCTCACGCCTCAAAGGCACTCGCGGGTACCCCTCTGGGTCAACCCGCCTCCATCCAACATGTGTAGTAGTAACTTCAAAGTGTCATCAGACGCACGATACCTCCGGCCGCACGCCTTTGTTCCTGGCGACGTCCGGCCTCGGGGATCGATACGTCTTTAAACACGGTAAACTTCAAAGTGTCTTCAGACGCACGATACCTCTGGCCGCACGCCTTTGTTCCTGGCGACGTCCGGCCTCGGGGATCGATACGTCTTTAAACACGGTATGGTGAAACAGGGCATCCGTGTGGTTTTCATGCCGATGAGGAATCCGAGGAATCACCCTCGTTGGATCCCTAATCGACAAATCCCGTTAAGGTGGTACCGGAGGAATCACCCTCGGCGGTAATCACCATAGCGGATGCACGACAAAAGCTAAGTCGGAAGTGGGAAGAGGAATCACCCTCGGTAACCCACAACGAGCTAGCTATTCTACAGGGACAACATCGAAAGTGAGTTCGGAGGTATCACCCTCGTCACCCGATGTTAACTCTGCGGAGTCGAGCATATTAGGGGGGGGTTGTGTGGTGCTGTGAAGAAGGTCAGGGGAAGGGGGCTCGATCGGTTGATCGAGGCAAGGGTACTATGCGAGGCAACTACGAGTGTGCGGGTCCAAAGCAGTGCTACCCAACCTATACTAAGCAGTTTATGAATAAATGCAGGTATCAACAATTTAGCAAAGACAGGCTATGCAACAGTAATAGGAGCAGTAGCAGTAGCAGCAATTCTAATGCAAGAATAAGAGGGAAAGACTTAGGCGATATCGGAAATGCTCAAGGGGGGGTTGCTTGCCTGGTTGCTTGGCAAATGAAAAGGAACAACGGCGGTGAAGCAGTTGATCACCAGGGCACCGTCAGCGGTCTCGGGGTCTACCGAGAAGAAAGGGGGAGAGGAAACAATATAAATACACGGTAACAAAAGTAATCACAAAGCGTGACAAACTAACGCAGTGCTACCGATAACGAAGAAGGGGAACCCATCCGGGAAAGTATTCCCGGTTCCGGACCTGTGTCGGACAGTTGACCGGAGGGGGAACGGTTGCAGGTTGCGGTGTTAGAAGTAGGTGACAGCTAGGGTACAGTGCAGGGTTGCCTAAAGACCTAGCTAAACCATTTTAGCTATTTTAGGAGATCAGCTGGAATTAATAGACGACAGTTAGGCACTATTCAACTACCGGAAAAGGGCTAAAAGTTGCGGGTTCACCTCCGTAGAGGGTCCCGATACAGAAACAGATAGCACGGTTAGAATCGTCTCGTCGTTCTGAGCAACTTTCATGTAGAAAGTTTTTCCATCCGAGCTACGGATAAAAAGATATGAATTTATAAGGATTTAAGCAATTTCTGGAATTATTCCTATTTATTAATTCGACATTATCCAGAATAGTGACAGTGACGTCAGCATGACGCAGAGATGACATCAGCAGTCAACAGTGGCGCTGACCAGGTCAAACCTGACCTGTGGGTCCTGTGGGACCCACTGGTCAGTGACTGTACTATTTATCTGAGCTAATTTATCTAACAGGGGGGTTAATTAACTAGTGGGGCCTACTGACAGTGTCTAATTAGTGTTTTAATTAACTAATTTAAATAACTAACGTATTACGTATTTATTTAAAATCGTTTAAACGGCGGGACCCACATGTCAGCGACATGGGGCCGCCCAGTCAGCATTTGACTCGGTCAAAGGGGCCCAGTGGGGCCCATGGTCAGTGGCCGAGAGGCGGGACCCAGGCGTCCTCGTCTGCCCACGCTGGCGCTGGTGACCGGAGTAACTCCGGCGGCCATTTCGCGGCGGCGCATCGCCGGCGGGGGTCGGAAACAGCCGTCCGGCGTCTATTTGACGCGCGAGAGGCACCGTTCGGACGCGGTGAACGAACCGCGTCGAGTGGCGGCAGCGGCAGCAGCTGGGGAGGCCGGTAAGGGCGCCGGCGACGAGCTGCAGCGGTGGCGGCTTTCGGGCAACAGCGAAAACGGCGATAGAGAGGGCGGGTGCACGAACTGGAGGTCGCTACGGGTCCCTACGACAACGAGGAGCACGGCCGAGAACCCGGTCGAGCTCAACACCGACCGAAACGGCGACGACGAGCGGCGCGGCGGAGACGTCCTACGGCCACGGCGGCTATCGTAGCTAGCGGGCAAATGCGGTAAAATGGGAAAGGGAGGGGAGGTGCGCGAGCTCACTGGGAAGTTCGAAGAGGTCCGACGAGGCCGGGAGGGGTCGGAGACGAGTAGAACGGCGGCGAGCCGCGGCGGATCCCGTCGGGGAAGAACGAAGGGGGGGCGACGTCGATGAGGCTCCCCTGCTTCGGTTCGAGGGTGTAGGCGACGAGGCGGAGCACGGCCGTCCTCCTGGGCAAGGTGGCACGGCGCGAGGAGGCCGATGGCCACGAGATCGACGGCGAGGCGGCGTCGCAGTTCTCGGGCAGCCACCAGATTCGAAGGAAAGGAGGGGAGCGAGGAGAAAAGGGGCTAGGGTTGCGATGGGAGAGAGAGAGAGGGGGCCGGAGGGGGTCCTTATCCCCTCGGGTCTTCGACGGATGGCCGGCGCGTGGTGGATCGCCGGCGCGGGCGCGTGCGGTGGTGACAGCGAGGAGGGGAGCAGGTAGGAGGAGGGGAGATGGGCTGGCTGGGCCGGTCTGGGCCTACGCCAGTCGCCAGGTAAGTCAGGTAGGTGGGCTTCTGCCCGATTCTATTTATTTTTCTCTGTTTTTCTTTATTTATTAAACAGAGAAGGAGACAGGATCAGTTGGGCATCCAAAAGACTTTAGTAAAAAGTGTGAGTTGACCCAAATGATAGGTTGCAATATTACCCATCACCAAAAATTGGTTTGAGCATATTTGGATCATTTTTGAAATTTACAAAAATGAAAAGGCATTTAATGTGCTGTTTTGGCACTGTTTAAATGCACTAGCCCAATAATGGAGTTGATGGTGATGTTGTTTTCACTAACAACATTTGTTTTGGATTATTTGCAACAAGGTGAACATTTTTCCATAATTTTTGGAGCAACATCATTTTGAATTTTGAATTTGCTTTGAATTCAGAGGGAAATTTGAATGGGAGTGCATAACCACTGTGATCATACAAGGCAAATGATGATGAATTGGCATGATTAAAAGGTGATCACTGTGGTGAGAATCTGAGGGTGTTACAAATCTCCTCCACTACAAGAAATCTCGTCCCGAGATTTAAGTGGGGAAGAAAAGGAGTAACTTCGGAGGAACGGACCTTTTACAAGATCTATTATCCGGCAGATAAATCAGGGGGTGTGGTAGAAATATCTCTCGAGTTGAAACTTAGGGAAGCATCGAGAGCAACGCAAGAAGGTACAACAAGAAGTTCCGAAGGAATGGGCATCTAACCGATACCTGAACGGAGTGGGATAAGGGGTTCGAAGCATCGGGAAAAGATCATCTCTCGGAGGGTGGCTCGTGCTATCCCACAAGACCAATTGCAAAGGATACTTCGGAATCAAAAGTGTACAGGAGGGTCAGGTTCCGATCCTGTGGAACTGTGATGAGGTCGATAGGGATTAGGGAGGATGGTGACATCTTACCGGTCACGACAACAAGGTATGTCAGGGGGCAGTCTGTCAGTTATGTCGGTAACATCGTCGGTACCAAGGGCGAGGGACGAAGAGAACCATTTTCCTGCTCGTTGAACGATGCGGACCAAAAGGCAAAGTTCTCGTCCATCGGTGGTTACCGGAATGTCATCGACAAAGTAACAGGGTCTCACTGACTGAGTTGCAGACCGAGGTATTTTCTTAAGCAGGGAATTATTCCTGCTTATGTCTTAATGATCTCAAGAAAGGTTAAACAAACAAATGGAAAGGAAAATGTGATTAATTAATTAATCACGCCAATGGAAAAAATTATGTGTTTACACACAAGTTTTAGGGGTATATCATTTCGCAAGAAAGAGCGGAGCATGATATACATGATAGGGCAGCAAGTTCAAAAACATTTGGATAAAGGGACGAGAGAAGAATCTTGATATTACCCATACGATGTTGTGTGGATAATGGATCAAGAAACATTTTGTCGAGAGATTTCACGAGGATGCCATCGAACAGCGACGGCATCGATAAAAGGAATGATGAGGCGAGAGGGTTAATGGAGTCACGGATACGGCACAAGCTCGAAATCAAGCTTGTTGTTTGAGGTGAAAGGGTAAGATGAGGGAGACCGACGTAAACTTAGCTCATCGTTGAAAAATTGTGCTCCGGGCATAGGGACCAGGTAGCACGGTTAGAATTAGCACGAAGATGATATAGCCGAGCAAACAGGGAATGATAGGACGGATTATTAAACTCGTAAGCAATGAATTTACTTAGAGTTATTGAATCGGAGTGCAGAATCGATTCACTTATCGATGTTCTTGAGCGACAAACAACTCAGAACCCGAGAAGAATTGGAATTGGGGATCAATAGAAGTTGAGGAAAAGCTCATACGAAGTATTGTATTTCCTGTGATATACTCGAGATATCAGGGGGTAATACTCGAAGGTAAGTTCGAGGTGGAGGTTGATCAGGCATAATGATTAGCAAAAGACAAATGCCTTAACTTGCTCGAGAAATGGAATCAAAGGAGAACAATCATGGTCAGGACCATGGTTGCATGGAACAAAGCACAATATGAGACGAAATTATACCAAGGGAATGATTGATTTTGCGAGAAGCTTCCATGATAAGTTCTACATCGGGTCCATGGGCATGAACACAAAGGTTCAAGGTCGACTCCCACTTATCCAATGCATAACCTTTCATTCACTTCTCGTCTTCGAAGAAATTGTAGAGTCGAAAAATTTATTCGACGGAACGCGAGTAGATATAACCTGCATAGCTTTTGATTCACACAGGCTAGAGAAGGCATATGTTCAACCCTTCAGGGCAACTTAGGACCATATACCAGAAATTTTAGGAGTAAATAACTCAGGCCCGATATTAGAGCATGGTTGACAGGACAGAGGATACAATTTTACCAAAGGTATTATGTATCCGAGGAAAGACTCACAGGGCTATTGAAAAATGGAAGACGTTGTCGGATAAAATCCAACAAAGGACCAGATGGTCGGTAAAGAATCTGATGTGAGTATCGGTACTCAACCAGAAGAAGAAGGAATGCAAAGTCGTCGAATTATAGAAACATCGGAATAATTCGACGTTTGGGTATAGGGGAATTATAATTCCAAGACGAAGGACCAGAAGCAAAGGCTCTGATCAAAAGAAGGATAGGCTGAATAGAATTTGATGACCAATCAGTCATGGTTTGATTTACCGAGAACCAGCTCATGTCATCCTGAAGGACGTCTGAGCCGGAAGGATGGATTAGTAGGAATCAACTGATGATTACAAATATTGCAATATCTTGAATCAAGGGACGCATAATGATAGCGACAAGGATGTCAACGAAGGTTATATGAAATTTACCATGATGCAGACAGACAAAAATTTCAAGAGCAAGAGTCTGTAGAGGATTTTTGGGAGATCAGATAGCAATACGAAGTATTTCATGGAGCACAAGAACAATGGGGATGAATGGATCCTCGGTGTTGTGAGGAATTAACCGCAGTGCGAAAGAAGCTGCACGGCAGTAGACTCAAAAGATTCTCGGATTACAAGGAGTACTTCGGGGTATCTTATTCAGAAAGGGGTGGCTGGGAACGAAGATTCAAACGGTAAGGATGCGTAGTTGTTCACGGTGATTATTGGTAATAGGGCACTTGTAAAAGCAGTGGGCATAATGGTCTCGATGAGCTTCGAGAAGTACCTTCGGAGTCTTCTGATGATGACACGCCATCATCTGATCAAGGGCTCTCCGGGAGAAAGCGGTTACGAGAACCTAAGGCCGGTGTTAGTAAAATCGTTTAACCCGAATAGAAGAGAGGTTCAGAGTCCCAGAGTATAGACGAGGAATAAAAGATGCTACACCACCCAAGTGGCGACGTGGGGCCATAAGCCACACAGCCAAGTTAATAAAACATTTTTGGACCTCTAGACTCGACTTCGACCAAGGAGTTGGAAAGGGGGTTCCTACAGGCAGTCGGCTCTGATACCAACCTGTGACGACCCCGGCCCGACCGTGCACTAATCATACACGCAAATGCACACGATCAAGCCTAAGGACTCACGTGAAGGAATCACAGCACAACTCTAAAACATAAATAAATACATACCAGTTATATATTACAAGCCAGGGGCCTCGAGGGCTCGAATACATAACATGATGTCATACACATAGTCAGCGGAAGCGTTAGGTATCTGGGTACAGATACAACACAGCAGAAGATAGGCCTTTTACAAAGGCGGGGCAAAATAAAAGCTACGATCGAAAAGGCGCAGGCCTCCTGCCTGGGACCTCCGATCCTACTCCTGGTCGTCGTCCGCCGGCTCCTCGTAGAAGTACTCGCCGGCCGGGTAGTAGTAGTAGCCAGCCTCGGGCTGGAAGTAGTAGTCGTCAACGGGGGCTGCAGGCACCATGGCTCCGTCGTCTGGTTTATCAAGTGGGTAGGACAAAAGAGGAAGCAAAGCAACCGTGAGTACTCATCCAAAGTACTCAGCAAGACTTACATCAGATCTATACTAGCAATGCAATGTTTTCAAAGGAGGCTTTATGTGGGTGGACTAGTCTGCAGAAAGCCAGAGTAGAGAGGGGGAAAAGCCTAGTCCTGACGAAGACTAGCATCTTCAGGGTCTTGCAGCAATTAGAGGGGAACAGAATAGTTTCATCATAATAATATATATAGTGTTTGCAGCAACATCAACTCATATCTCATATCTCAAGTCACCAGTTCTAGTTGTACCGAAGTGGATACAACTCCGAGTGTCCGTTACCGTAGGACAGGCTATCAATAGATTGTTTCTTCCCTGCAGGGGTGCACCAAGTTACCCACCACGCTCGCTTAACTCCGGCCGGACACACCATCAGGTCGTGCCCGCCCTCGGCTAAGCCATACGCCGCAACCCGACCGGATACCGCCAGAGAGGATCGAGCACGCCGGACTAATCCTATGCCCCCAGGGGTCTGAGCCATCGCCCCGGACGCTCCGCACGTTGCGAGGCCGTTCGGTAGCAGACCTAGCAACCCCTTATACAAGCGCAGTTGCATCCTAAGTCCAATCCGAACGGACCGCTCAATCGCTGACGTCGTGACGACTCCGGCTGATGTATACGACGCAGAGCACCCACTCACACCCACGTGGTGGTTAGTGCTATCGGCCCGGAGGCCCTCGGATCAAATATCCAAATCGCTTAGTGTGTTGGGAGCGCGCGGTAACGAGCAGAGCCTACGATACTGTTGGCCCCGTCGTCCCGTCTCGAGGACTTGTGACAAGGACTGGAAAAGACCGGCCACGCCTCGTAGTTATCTCGCGGGTACCCTCTCTGGTCACCCGACTCCACAGCTCACGCCTCAAAGGCACTCGCGGGTACCCCTCTGGGTCAACCCGCCTCCATCCAACATGTGTAGTAGTAACTTCAAAGTGTCATCAGACGCACGATACCTCCGGCCGCACGCCTTTGTTCCTGGCGACGTCCGGCCTCGGGGATCGATACGTCTTTAAACACGGTAAACTTCAAAGTGTCTTCAGACGCACGATACCTCTGGCCGCACGCCTTTGTTCCTGGCGACGTCCGGCCTCGGGGATCGATACGTCTTTAAACACGGTATGGTGAAACAGGGCATCCGTGTGGTTTTCATGCCGATGAGGAATCCGAGGAATCACCCTCGTTGGATCCCTAATCGACAAATCCCGTTAAGGTGGTACCGGAGGAATCACCCTCGGCGGTAATCACCATAGCGGATGCACGACAAAAGCTAAGTCGGAAGTGGGAAGAGGAATCACCCTCGGTAACCCACAACGAGCTAGCTATTCTACAGGGACAACATCGAAAGTGAGTTCGGAGGTATCACCCTCGTCACCCGATGTTAACTCTGCGGAGTCGAGCATATTAGGGGGGGGTTGTGTGGTGCTGTGAAGAAGGTCAGGGGAAGGGGGCTCGATCGGTTGATCGAGGCAAGGGTACTATGCGAGGCAACTACGAGTGTGCGGGTCCAAAGCAGTGCTACCCAACCTATACTAAGCAGTTTATGAATAAATGCAGGTATCAACAATTTAGCAAAGACAGGCTATGCAACAGTAATAGGAGCAGTAGCAGTAGCAGCAATTCTAATGCAAGAATAAGAGGGAAAGACTTAGGCGATATCGGAAATGCTCAAGGGGGGGTTGCTTGCCTGGTTGCTTGGCAAATGAAAAGGAACAACGGCGGTGAAGCAGTTGATCACCAGGGCACCGTCAGCGGTCTCGGGGTCTACCGAGAAGAAAGGGGGAGAGGAAACAATATAAATACACGGTAACAAAAGTAATCACAAAGCGTGACAAACTAACGCAGTGCTACCGATAACGAAGAAGGGGAACCCATCCGGGAAAGTATTCCCGGTTCCGGACCTGTGTCGGACAGTTGACCGGAGGGGGAACGGTTGCAGGTTGCGGTGTTAGAAGCAGGTGACAGCTAGGGTACAGTGCAGGGTTGCCTAAAGACCTAGCTAAACCATTTTAGCTATTTTAGGAGATCAGCTGGAATTAATAGACGACAGTTAGGCACTATTCAACTACCGGAAAAGGGCTAAAAGTTGCGGGTTCACCTCCGTAGAGGGTCCCGATACAGAAACAGATAGCACGGTTAGAATCGTCTCGTCGTTCTGAGCAACTTTCATGTAGAAAGTTTTTCCATCCGAGCTACGGATAAAAAGATATGAATTTATAAGGATTTAAGCAATTTCTGGAATTATTCCTATTTATTAATTCGACATTATCCAGAATAGTGACAGTGACGTCAGCATGACGCAGAGATGACATCAGCAGTCAACAGTGGCGCTGACCAGGTCAAACCTGACCTGTGGGTCCTGTGGGACCCACTGGTCAGTGACTGTACTATTTATCTGAGCTAATTTATCTAACAGGGGGGTTAATTAACTAGTGGGGCCTACTGACAGTGTCTAATTAGTGTTTTAATTAACTAATTTAAATAACTAACGTATTACGTATTTATTTAAAATCGTTTAAACGGCGGGACCCACATGTCAGCGACATGGGGCCGCCCAGTCAGCATTTGACTCGGTCAAAGGGGCCCAGTGGGGCCCATGGTCAGTGGCCGAGAGGCGGGACCCAGGCGTCCTCGTCTGCCCACGCTGGCGCTGGTGACCGGAGTAACTCCGGCGGCCATTTCGCGGCGGCGCATCGCCGGCGGGGGTCGGAAACAGCCGTCCGGCGTCTATTTGACGCGCGAGAGGCACCGTTCGGACGCGGTGAACGAACCGCGTCGAGTGGCGGCAGCGGCAGCAGCTGGGGAGGCCGGTAAGGGCGCCGGCGACGAGCTGCAGCGGTGGCGGCTTTCGGGCAACAGCGAAAACGGCGATAGAGAGGGCGGGTGCACGAACTGGAGGTCGCTACGGGTCCCTACG
>LR738712.1:834130150-834169749 GCA_902687465.1 Secale cereale | reverse complement strand
AGGAGGAGGGGAGATGGGCTGGCTGGGCCGGTCTGGGCCTACGCCAGTCGCCAGGTAAGTCAGGTAGGTGGGCTTCTGCCCGATTCTATTTATTTTTCTCTGTTTTTCTTTATTTATTAAACAGAGAAGGAGACAGGATCAGTTGGGCATCCAAAAGACTTTAGTAAAAAGTGTGAGTTGACCCAAATGATAGGTTGCAATATTACCCATCACCAAAAATTGGTTTGAGCATATTTGGATCATTTTTGAAATTTACAAAAATGAAAAGGCATTTAATGTGCTGTTTTGGCACTGTTTAAATGCACTAGCCCAATAATGGAGTTGATGGTGATGTTGTTTTCACTAACAACATTTGTTTTGGATTATTTGCAACAAGGTGAACATTTTTCCATAATTTTTGGAGCAACATCATTTTGAATTTTGAATTTGCTTTGAATTCAGAGGGAAATTTGAATGGGAGTGCATAACCACTGTGATCATACAAGGCAAATGATGATGAATTGGCATGATTAAAAGGTGATCACTGTGGTGAGAATCTGAGGGTGTTACATAGCGGCGAGGCGTGCGGTATGCACGGGACATGGAGACGGGCCAGGGCTCTAGTGGTCATACATGTGGTGAGACAACTGCGAATTTGACTCAAGATGACTACAAGCAATGAAGAAATTATTTCAAGTTTCAGACAGGCGGTCAAGAAAGGAGTGGTGATGTTGAGTTCAGGTAACTCTTATGTGTGACACCCAATATGTGAGTTGTTCACTTTCACGCAGGTAAGTGGTCAGTGTGTGATGGTGTTGGACTGATACTCTGGAAGTTGTGAGCGCTAACTAGAGTAATATGGAACTTAATTTTGCTCGAGTGTTGATTATGGTCAAGAAAAGAAGGGACTACAAGTTGCAGGTGGAGTCATATGGAGTCTTTGGAGTAGCAGCAGTACTCATGGGATAAGCTCAAGTTCAATGTACATGGAAGTTTGACGCACTGACGAATCCAAGGTAGTGGAGAATATTCGCCAAGGTGGAGTTTGTTAGAGTTGTGTCGAATATTATGTACAAGGTAGGTTACAGTTGGACTCTGAGTTGTATTGTGTTTAGATAGGATATGGAGTCGTGTCCAAGTAGGACACTTGCATCCTAGGCCTCTCATATATAGTGAGGGTAGACACACGATGTAACCTATGCCAACATAATAGCACAGGCACGCAGGGTGAGCCGGCGGCGTATGCCGGTGCCCAGGACGGCCGGGTGTGGTATTGTGACGGTGTCACGGGGAGGAGCGCCCGTAGTCAAGCCCCGGGATGTAGCCATATCGATGAACCTTGTTAATAAATCTCGGTGTCGTGCTCATGTGATTGCTTGGTCCTCGGATGATCGATGATATGCCACGAATTTATTCTAACATTGTCATTATATTATTACAGACAAATCAATGAATGTTGTTCTTATAGAAAAAAATGTTTTCTGTAGTAAATGGACAACTTGCGTGGCTTACCAGTTAAGGCAACCTGCTAGTAACTAGCAGTAGTTTCTAGTCTCGTACACGTATGAGATGAGGTGGGCAGCTATTAGAAATATCTTAGCTCTATAGTCGGTTTGACTCGTGGCAGCGGCATCGGCAAGTGGGGGCGGCAACACAGGTGAAGTACAGAGTCTTGATTTTCAGGGTGAAAATCTAAGATCTGACCTTAATTGGTTGTGCCTGGCAATGATCTTGTTGAAGGCATTGTTTTGAGAGCGCGGATCTTCTTCAGGGTGAAAACATAAGATTTATGATGGGGCGATGACGGTGCGTCTGCACTGTTTCCTTCTTGAAGGCATTGCTTTTGGAGAATTGGGACTTCGGGTGTTGTCTAGGTGGTGGTTTGTGTTGCAGCTACAAATAATTGATCACTCTGGCGGGATCTTTCCTTTTTTCTTCTTCGTCTTATTGTCTTTTGGTTGTGTGCATCTGTAATGTCATTATAACATTGCGTTGTTGCAGAGGCTGGATGTAATTAGTATCTTCGCGATATTAATATATTCCTCTTTTCCAAAAAAAATCGAGTGTGGTCATAGAGCACACGGGCTCGCGACATCGACGTGTGTATGCGACAATTGACTCCAGCAGTAGTGCGCGATGTACCACCGTACGAGCGAACAGTGAACAGCCCGGTCTTACGACCGGTAACTCCGGCGGTAACTTACGGGGAAACGATTGGATGCGGTGCGCCGGTCGAACTTTCGGCCGGTTCACACGCACGTTGGCAAACGTGCATATGCAGTGGCTCCTCACGCCCCGTCTCCTTCCTATGCGCCTCCATCCCTACCCCCAACCTTACGCGCGCGCATCCTTCCTCCTCTCCCCTCCCCCAGGCTGCGACTGGGCCACCACGATCTCCATCATCGACGGCCAGGCGCTCCCTCGCCGGCGGCCATGGCTGCCTGAGGCCATGGCCATGTCCCTCCCGTAGATACAGCCTTCACACGCGCGCATCTTCTCCCCCTCCTCTCGGGCTGCGATGGGCCACCACAAGCTCCATCACCGGCGGTCAGGAGCTCCCCTCGTCGGCCGCCATGGCTGCCTGCCACCATGTCCGGATCCGCCCCGCGTATACAAGTGTTGCAACCGTCACCTAGGAAAGCTTCAACAGCTGTTGAAAAAAGCTTCAACCATAGACACAAAAAGCTTCAATGGCACTGCACAACAAGGGGAAGTTGCAACCGTAGTTGGATTTTGCTACTACCGGCGAAGCCTTTTGCTACATCCATCAGGTGGAGCTGCGACCTCGTGACAACGATAACGACGATTTGCTGCAACCGTAGTAGGATTTTGCTACTATCGTTGGAGCTTTTTGCTTCATCCATTCTTTTTTCTAGAACGCACTGGCTGCTACATGCAACGACGAGCTACAAACGGCGACGACGATGACAGACTTTTTTGCTGCAACCGTTGTCTCCGTTTGCTACGGCCATGCAATAGAAAGCTGCAACGGGCGGCAATGGGAGCCACATGCCAGCGGCAATGGCAGATGTCGAGCTGCAGCCGACGGCAACAAGAGCTGCATCCAGCGGAGCTGCAACCGATGTCTGGTGTTGCCGGAGCCGCGACCATCACCAACGAGGGGGAGCTGCAACCCACGGGTGAAGTTTTGCTGCATGCGTGGATCTGGACGGCGGTGACCGGCGGCGAGTGCGGCATCCAGCAGCACGGGAGCGGCAAAGAGAGGGGTTGCAGGTGACGGGGTAGCGGCCGACGGTCTAGAGGGACAGCCAGGCGACAGGGAGCTGCGCTCGCGCTGCGCGCGGAGAGGAAGATGGAGAGGGAGAAGTCAACGCACAGATCGAATGGCTGCTCGCTGGATCGGGTGGTTGGGGTTGGACCGGCCGAACCGTTTGGGCCGGTGCGCCGGTGCCTAGCGTCGCCCTCTGTTCCGTTGGTACATAACCCGTATCAACACTGTACTTAATCAATCAGCTACAATGTCGTCTCATATGCACATGACGGAATCTAACCCCAATGTCGTCTCATATGCACATGACGGAATCTAACCCCAGCTTCCCCTGCCCCACCAGTGGGACCTCGGCCTTAACTCGGCGCTTGAGGCGAGAAAAAAAACACAAAACATATCCCTTGAGCCAACGCACAAGCGCCCGAGCTCACGGTCATGGCGATGGTGGAGGCGGCATGCAATGGCTTCGAGTTCCTGTGCCATCCGGTCGACAGATATGTGCCCTTCACGTGCCTTTACCCTCTCCATCACAGTAGCCGCCGGCGCTGGCCAGCAGGACACCCTACTATTGCGCTCCCCTTGTCTTTCGTAGGTTTGGGCTGATGGATCTATTGCGCTCCGGCGGCAACTGCGTGCCCTCCAACGAAGCCACTGAAGCTCTGATCTGCGCCCCGTCCGATTCCAGTATGGGCGACACTGGTGACACAGCGCTAACAATCGAGGCGGATTTGAACAGCACTTGCGAAGGCGTGGCCCTGTCAGCGCCACCTTCAGAGTCGTCAACAGGAAAGGACGATCCTCAGGCACCTGGCTGGACAGGTGCTTCTTGACAGGATTATCATACACAGTGTCCACATCATCAGTGTTCAATGCCCCCAGATCTGGATCTGCACCAAATATTAAAAAAAAAACATTATGCCTGCCCTTAATTCAGTTCTACGTTCCAGTAGAACCCTGAATTTTTAAATTTCGTTCTGCCCCGTGTTTCCAACCCGAAAAGGCTCAGACAACAAAAAAAACGATCACAGATACTTCCTCCGTTCCGATTTACTCATCGTGATTTTAGTTCAAATTTAAACTAAAACCACGACAAGTAAATCAGAACGGAGGGAGTACAACACACCTCTGCTATCGAATTGAACACCACACGCCCTCTTCTCTGGGTTCTGCTTACTACAAACCTTCGAAGAGCTACCACCTGCACGGCTGCACCACACACAAACCTTTCTGCATTCATAAACCTAAAAAATAAACCTGTGGCATGGACAACTTCTATATGTTCATTTTTCTAAAAGCAATACCTTCACCATCAGACATGAAGATGCTTGGCAAACTCATTAGGTCCCACCGAACAATGCACAGACATTGGATCCCCCAGTGTGTCCACCACTGACACTCCCCTGTTCGGAACCACGTCCGGCGTCCGGCCCACCCTTCCATCGAACATCCCCCCGATGGCGCCTCAACGGGGGACCTCGATGCAGAAGCACCACCAGATGGCTGGCTCGTCGCAGCTACCCGGTAATAAAACACCGAGTCCAGAGGACGCAGCTGCAACCAAATGCTTACAAGCATGAGATAACAAACTTTAAAAAAGAAAACGACTCCAAGAAGCTCATCTCAAAATGTACACACAGGACACCAGAAAAAAGAAAAAAAATGTCACTTACCGCTGCAGGGACATAGGTCACAATTCAAGATGGCAACGGGGCTCCGAAACCCGCATCCCCGTGGGTTCTTACCCTATTAGGGGACAGGGATGGACATCTTTTCATCCTCGTGGTGCTGTTGTTGGGCACATTATACAACCCGACACGTTTCATAGGTTTACACCCGTTTCGGTAGTCCCCGAACCCGAAACCCGGCAATATCCGTGAAATTACATCTTTTACCAAGCACTGATCCGGCCCAACCGAATGCGACCGAGCCCCCCACCCCCAGCGTCGAGGCCAAACCAACCCCTCGCTGGGTGGCCACAGTATCGCTCGCTCTTTCCCCCTCGCTCGAGCCCTCAACTCTCTCCCTCTCTCTCCCTCAGAATACCTAAACCTAAACCTAATCTTATGAAAAGGCAACTTGCGCATCCCTGCCACACACATCTCGATTGCCACACGGGACCCCAAAGATCTTATGGAAGTCACCCGCCGTAAACCCAATCTTCCTCTCGTCATCGACTGCGATCACTCGAGATCTAACCTTCACCTTCCTCATCACCCAGGCACTCATCCTCAGATCTATTTTCTTCGGCATCGGCAGCTTCTCTATTCCACCAAACCCAATCTCCTATACAAGCCACCTCTTGTATTCGTCAAACTTCCCCACGACGTTTACTACATTCTTAACTGACAGACGCGACGTAATAACCGGATCCTCCTCTGAGAAGTCCCCAACCTGCAGGCCATCAGGTAAGCTCTGCTCCCCCTCCGACTCCATCCCCCCGCCCACCCCTTCAGCCTCGTCCCCTCCACCCATCTAATCACAACAAAAAACATGGAAAATCAACATGAGATCTACATACTAATACGCACTTTATGACCCACACAACCATATGAGCTTCACCCAAAAAAAAAGAAACTTTGATCCACGATCTCGCAAAGCACATACTCCGGCCACGAATATTAAACCTTCAGTGAGCGAGGGCACACCACCTATATTAAACCTTCATCATTACAAAAGATACGCCATCACCAAACAAACGATTCTACGTCCACGTCATTGCAACCTTGCCCACTAAACCTATCCTTCCATTCATCAGGACTACTGCCTACCCCAGCACGCGCATGACCACATCGGCCACCAGCAAAACAAGTATCGCCACACCGACGATCAGGTTCGCCACAGAGACCACCAAATTGAAAGATGCGGCGTCCACCCCAGCGGTTTACAGGCAGCGCGGCAAGGATGTATCCTGCAACTGCGCTCACTGAAGAAACAAACTGCGTGCCCTCCTGTGCGCCATGCGGCAGCTGCAGGTCTTGAACTCCCACGCCTTGTCCACCTTACTGCTGCTGTGGCTGGATTTGCGCCAACGGTGGCGCGGCAGGGCCCAGTGAAGCGAGATGGTCGGCGTAGGCTTCCTGCCACCGGTAGAAATTGCAACCCCCTCGTGACGGCTGTATTTCACCTCCGAAGTCCGAAGACAACCAAAAACGGTGAGATACTGAGTAGATCCGGCAATAACCTTACTACCGTGCATAACGTCGCCGCTACTCTCTAACGGCCGTCGCCCCGCTAGACAACAGGCGTCATCCCTCTCCCACCGCTCCTCTCATTAAATTATCCATACTCCACTGTGCCAGAATACCGCACGCGTTCGTTCTCTCGACCCCGATGAACGCCCACCGTTTCCGTGAGCAGGCGAGGACGAGCGCTCCTGCGAATTTTCGGTTTGTAATCACCTATAAATAGGCCCCAAGTCTAACAGGTCCAAGGCTTCTCTCTCAGCTAGCAATGATGGTTTCTCTCGAGACACGAAGAACAGATCACACACGGAAGATTTTTGCTTGCTCCTTGAGAGCCTTCTGTTTCAGACTACAGGACCTTTGTTGAACTTAGTCACATCTAGATGTGAAATAGCAAACCTGCTTTAATAAAGGTGGCCGTATGCATCACTTTGATGCAGAGTCCGGGAATCTCCCCCTTTTCGAAAAAAAGGAAGATTTTTGCGACGCAAAGATACGCGTCTTTTCTAGCGTCTTTCTGTTATTCTTCAGAGATAAGCTAAACGGCATACATACCTACACCCACGATCAGGCCAACGCCTTGACCGAGACTCACGCCAAGCTAACCCCACTATGCCTGATCCTAGATGCAAGGGACGTGCTGCATGCGCTTATCCAAAGCATCATGCACACAGATACTACAAAGCAAACGTGCATGAGTGATTACAAAAGGGAAACAAACAGACTAAAACAAGATTACATGCTGAGAAAGTCCCCCGGTTGTAAGCATTCCATTCCAAGCATTTTGAGCTTTTTTCCTCCTCATGTGTGTGTGTCTTGGGCTGCACTAGTGAGTGTGTGTGTTTTACTAGTGAGCTGAGTGCAAGTACTACCACTAGATAGCCCATGTCCCTCTTGGTATCAGTAGTTCTGGGCTAACAATTGCAATTGGCATCAGAGCCTCAGGTTATGCCCAAGCATATGCCGAAAGAAGGTGTCGCCAGCGACGGCTCCAAGACCACTGGGCAGAGCTCGACTGAGGAGACCCGTGCGGCGGAAGCGGTCGTGCTGCAAGGCAGGCTGGGAGGCGAGCTGGGTGCATCATGCTCTGTGCGAGATGTGGGCATGTCTAGTACCCCTTCCCTCTCCTCACGCGGACCAACTACCCCAATTGGTCGGTTCCGATGAAAGTCATCATGGAGGCGCGGCATATGTGGAAAGTGTTGGAAATATGCCCTAGAGGCAATAATAAAAGAGTTATTATTATATTTCCTTGTTCATGATAATCGTTTATTATCCATGCTATAACTGTATTGATTGGAAACTCAAATACACGTGTGGATGAATAGACAGACTTTGTGTCCCTAGTGAGCCTCTACAGGACTAGCTCGTTGATCAAAGATGACCGCGGTTTCCAGGTCATAGACATGAGTTGTCATTTGATAACGGGATCACATCATTAGGAGAATGATGTGATGGACGAGACCCAAACGTTAACATAGCTTTTGATCGTGTCAGTTATCGCTATAGTTTTCTGCATGTCAAGTATAAGTTTCTATGACCATGAGATCATGTAACTCACTGACACCGTAGGAGTGCTTTGTGTGTGCCAAACGTCACAACGTAACTGGGTGACTATAAAGGTACTCTACAGGTATCTCCGAGGGTGTCTGTTGAGTTGACATGGATCGAGACTGGGATTTGTCACTCCGTGTGACGGAGAGGTATCTCCGGGCCCACTCGGTAATACGTCATCTCAATGAGCTCAAAGTGACTAAATAGTTGGTCACGGGATTATGTATTACGGTAACGAGTAAAGAGACTTGCCGGTAACGAGATTGAACTAGGTATAGAGATACCGACGATCGAATCTCGGGCAAGTAACATACCGACGAGACAAAGGGAACTGTATACGGGATTGCCTGAATCCTTGACATCGTGGTTCATCCGATGAGATCATCGAGAAACATGTAGGAGCCAATATGGGTATCCAGATCCCGCTATTGATTATTGACCTGGGAGTGTCTCGGTCATGTCTACATGGTTTCCGAACCCGCAGGGTCTACACACTTAACGTTCGGTGACGCTAGGGTTGTTAGTGAGAAGAGTGCATGGTTACCGAAGGTTGTTCGGAGTCCCGGATGAGATCCCGGACATGACGAGGGTCTCCGGAATGGTCCGGAGACGAAGATTGATATATAGGATGAAAGGTTTCGGAGTACCGGAAGTGTTCCGGGGAGCATCGGGAAATCGGCGGAGTACCGGGAAGGTTTTCGGGGGGTCCGGAAGGTGTTCTGGGCCTATTGGGCCACAAGGGGGGACACCACAGCCCTCAGGGGGCTGTGCGCCCCCCCTGGGCCCTCTCCCCATGCGGCTAAGGGGGTGGGACCCCCTAGGGCTGGCCGCACCCCTTGGGCTTGGGGGGCAAGGCACCTAGGGGGGAAACCCTAGGGCCTGGGCGCCTCCCCCTGCCCTGGCCGCCGCCCCTCCTCCCCTTGCCCTGGCCGCCGGCCCCTAGGGGGAAACCCTAGGGCGCCCTAGCCTCTCCACCCCCCCTATATATAGTGGGGCAAAGGGAGGGCAGCCAACACAGTTCGTGCCTCGGTGCTGCCCTCCCTCTCCCGTCATATCTTCTTCTCCCGCGGTGCTTAGGCGAAGCCCTGCTGGAGTTCTTCTCCACCATCACCACCACGCCGTCGTGCTGCCGGTTCTCCATCAACCTCTCCTCCACCCCTTGCTGGATCAAGAAGGAGGAGACGTCCCCGAGCCGTACGTGTGAAGAACGCGGAGGCACCGTTGCTTCGGTGCTAGGTCTTCGGCGATCTGAATCGCGACGAGTACGACTCCATCATCCGCGTTCATAACGCTTCCGCTTAGCGATCTACAAGGGTACGTAGATCACACTCCTTCCTCGTAGTTGCATCTACTAGATTGATCTTGGTGAACGGTAGGAAAAATTTTTGTTTCCCATGCAACGTTCCCCAACAGTGGAAATATGCCCTAGAGGCAATAATAAAAGAGTTATTATTATATTTCCTTGTTCATGATAATCGTTTATTATCCATGCTATAACTGTATTGATTGGAAACTCAGATACACGTGTGGATGAATAGACAGACTTTGTGTCCCTAGTGTGCCTCTACAGGACTAGCTCGTTGATCAAAGATGACCGCGGTTTCCAGGTCATAGACATGAGTTGTCATTTGATAACGGGATCACATCATTAGGAGAATGATGTGATGGACGAGACCCAAACGTTAACATAGCTTTTGATCGTGTCAGTTATCGCTATAGTTTTCTGCATGTCAAGTATAAGTTCCTATGACCATGAGATCATGTAACTCACTGACACCGTAGGAGTGCTTTGTGTGTGCCAAACGTCGCAACGTAACTGGGTGACTATAAAGGTACTCTACAGGTGTCTCCGAGGGTGTCTGTTGGGTTGACATGGATCGAGACTGGGATTTGTCACTCCGTGTGACGGAGAGGTATCTCCGGGCCCACTCGGTAATACGTCATCTCAATGAGCTCAAAGTGACCAAGTAGTTGGTCACGGGATTATGTATTACGGTAACGAGTAAAGAGACTTGCCGGTAACGAGATTGAACTAGGTATAGAGATACCGACGATCGAATCTCGGGCAAGTAACATACCGACGAGACAAAGGGAACTGTATACGGGATTGCCTGAATCCTTGACATCGTGGTTCATCCGATGAGATCATCGAGAAACATGTGGGAACCAATATGGGTATCCAGATCCCGCTATTGGTTATTGACCTGGGAGTGTCTCGGTCATGTCTACATGGTTTCCGAACCCGCAGGGTCTACACACTTAAGGTTCGGTGACGCTAGGGTTGTTAGTGAGAACAGTGCATGGTTACCGAAGGTTGTTCGGAGTCCCGGATGAGATCCCGGACGTGACGAGGGTCTCCGGAATGGTCCGGGGACGAAGATTGATATATAGGATGAAAGGTTTCGGAGTCCGGAAGTGTTCCGGGGAGTATCGGGAAATCGGCGGATTACCGAAAAGGGTTTCGGGGGTCCCGGAAGTGGTTCTGGGCCTAATGGGCCACAAGGGGGGACACAACAGCCCTCATAGGGCTGTGCGCCCCCCCTGGGCCCTCTCCTTGTGCGCCAAGGGAGGTGGACCCCTCTAGGGTGGCCGCACCCACTTAGCCTTGGGGGGCAAGGCACCTAGGGGGGGAAACCCTAGGGCCTGGCCCTTGGCCGCCGCCCCCCCCCTTTGCCCTGGCCGCCGCCCCCCTAGGGGAAACCCTAGGGCGCCCCCCTCTCCTCCTTCCCCCTATATATAGAGAGGTAGAGGGAGGGCAGCCAACACACGTTTGTGCCTCGGTGCTGCCCTCCCTCTCCCATAACATCTTCTTCTCCCGCGGTGCTTAGGCGAAGCCCTGCTGGAATTCTCCTCCACCATCACCACCACGCCGTCGTGCTGCCAGTCTCTCCATCAACCTCTCCTCCACCCCTTGCTGGATCAAGAAGGAGGAGACGTCCCCGAGCCGTACGTGTGAAGAATGCGGAGGCACCGTTGCTTCGGTGCTAGGATCTTCGGCGATCTGAATCGCGGCGAGTACGACTCCATCAACCGCGTTCTTAACGCTTCCGCTTAGCGATCTACAAGGGTATGTGGATCCTACTCTCCCCTCGTAGTTGCATCTACTAGATTGATCTTGGTGAACGTAGAGAAAATTTTTTGTTTTCCATGCAACGTTCCCCAACAGTGGCATCATGAGCTAGGATCTTGCGTAGATGCTTTCTCGAGTAGAACACAAAAGGGTTTGTGGCGTTGATGTTTAAATTGCTGCCCTCCTTAGTCTTTCTTGATTCAGCGGTATTATGGGATGAAGCGGCCCGGACCAACTTTACATGTCCACGTACATGAGACCGGTTCCATCGACAGACATGTGACTTTTGTTGCATAAGATGGCTGGCGGGTGTCTGTCTCTCCTATCTTAGTTGAATCGGAATAGAACAAGGCGGTCCTTGTAGAAGGTTAAATAGCAACTTGAATATCACCGTTGTGGTTTTGCGTAGGTAAGAAGCGTTCTTGCTAGATACCCATAGCAGCCACGTAAAACATGCAACAACAAATTAGAGGACGTCTAACTTGTTTTTTGCAGGGTATGTATGTGATATGATATGGCCAATGACATGATGAGATATATTTGATGTATGAGATGATCATGTTGTAATAGTTAATATCGACTTGCATGTCGATGCATACGGCAACCGGCAGGAGCCATAGGGTTGTCTTTAATTTTGTATGACCTGCGTGTCAATCATTAAGCGCTTTGTAGTGCTTTACTTTATCGCTAAACGGTAGCAATAGTAGTAAGAGCATGGTGGGCGCCGACAACCCCGATGGCGACACGATGATGGAGATCATGATGATGGGGATCATGGTGTGGCGCCGGTGACGATGGAGATCATGCCGGTGCTTTGGAGATGGAGATCAAAAGCACGAGTTGATGGCCATATCATGTCACTTATGATTTGCATGTGATGTTAATCCTTTTATGCATCTTATTTTGCTTAGGACGACGGTAGCATTATAAGATGATCCTTCACTAAAATTTCAAGATAAAATTGTGTTCCCCCCGAGTGTGCGCCGTTGCGAAGGTTCGTCGTTTCGAAGCACCACGTGATGATCGGGTGTGATAGACTCTACGTTCGCATACAACGGGTGCAAGCCAGTTTTGCACATGCAGAACACTCGGGTTAGACTTGACGAGCCTAGCATGTACAGACATGGCCTCGGAACACGGAGGACCGAAAGGTCGAGCATGAGTCGTATAGTAGATATGATCAACATGTTGATGTTCACCATTGACACCACCTCATCTCACGTGATGATCGGACTTGGGTTGGTGAATTTGGATCATGTCACGCTCGAATGACCGGAGGGATGTCAATTTGAGTGGGAGTTATAATTAATTTGATTAGGTAATAACTCACTTATCATGAACAATAGTCTAAAATGTCTTTGCAAATTTTGGTTGTAGATGGCTCGCGCAGTAGCTCCCCTGAATTTTAATGCGTTCCTAGAGAAAGCTAAACTGAAAGATGACGGGAGCAACTTTGTGGACTGGCTCCGCAATCTGAGGATCATCCTCACAGCTGCCCAAAAGGTTTATGTCCTAAATGCACCGCTAGGTGACCCCCCCGCTCCTGGAGCCTCTGCGGACGTTATGAACGTCTGGCAGACGCGTTCGGATGACTATTCGATAGTGCAGTGTGCCATGTTGTACGGCTTGGAAGGAGGACTTCAAAGACGTTTTGAACGTCATGGTGCATATGAGATGTACACGGAGTTGAAGTTCATCTTTGAGAAGAATGCTAAGATCGAGAGGTATGAGACCACCGATAAATTCTTCGCTTGCAAGATGGAGGAGAATTCTTCTGTCAGTGAGCACTTACTGAAGATGTCTGGGTACTATACCCGCATAGCTGATCTGGGACTTGTGTTCCCGGATGAGGCTATCATTGACAGAATTCTCCAGTCACTCCCTCCAAGCTACAAGAGCTTCGTGCAGCAGTATAACATGCAAGGGATGAACAAGACCATCGCCGAGCTGTTTTCGATGCTAAAAGTCGCTGAGGCAGACATCCAGAAGGAGTATCAAGTGTTGATGGTCAATAAGACCACCAGTTTCAAGAAGAATGGCAAGGGCAAGAAGGGTAACTCTAAGAAGGGTGGCAAAGCAGTTGCTAATCCAGTGAAGAAACCCAAGGCTGGGCCCAAGCCAGAGACTGAGTGTTTCTATTGCAAGGGGAACGGCCACTGGAAGCGGAACTGCCCCAAGTATCTGGCGGACAAGAAGGGGGCCAACAACAACAAAGGTATATGTGATATACATGTTATTGATGTGTACCTTACCAACTCTCGTTGTAGTGCCTGGGTATTTGATACCGGTTCGGTTGCTCACATTTGCAACTCTAAACAGGAACTGCGGAATAAACGGAGGCTGGCGAAGGACGAAGTGACGATGCGCGTGGGAAACGGTT
The DNA here is from genome assembly GCA_902687465.1 of Secale cereale. Taxonomy (NCBI): domain Eukaryota; kingdom Viridiplantae; phylum Streptophyta; class Magnoliopsida; order Poales; family Poaceae; genus Secale; species Secale cereale. Next base: position 834,156,355 of record LR738712.1, on the reverse strand, counting down.
CCAAGGTTGATGTGATCGCCGTCGGCACGCTCGCTCTTCGATTACCATCGGGATTAGTTATGAACCTGAATAATTGTTATTTAGTGCCTGCGTTAAGCATGAACATTATATCTGGATCTTGTTTATTGCGAGACGGTTACTCATTTAAGTCAGAGAATAATGGTTGTTCTATTTATATGAGTAATATCTTTTATGGTCATGCACCCGAAGTTAGGGGTTTATTCTTATTGAATCTCGATAATGATGATACACATGTTCATAACATTGATGCCAAAAGATGTAGAGCAGATAATGATAATACCACTTTCTTGTGGCACTGCCGTCTCGGTCATATCGGCGTAAAACGCATGAGGAAGCTCCATGCTGATGGACTTTTGGAGTCTCTTGATTTTGAATCACTTGACACGTGCGAGCCGTGCCTCATGGGCAAGATGACAAGGACCCCGTTTTCAGGGACAATGGAACGGGCAAGTGACTTATTGGAAATCATACATACTGATGTGTGCGGTCCGATGAGTGTAACGGCGCGCGGTGGATATCGTTATTTTCTCACCTTCACTGACGACTTAAGTAGATATGGGTATATTTACTTGATGAAGCATAAGTCTGAAACTTTTGAAAAGTTCAAGCAATTTCAGAGTGAAGTTGAAAATCATCGTAACAAGAAGATCAAGTTCCTACGATCTGATCGAGGGGGAGAATATCTGAGTTATGAGTTTGGTGATCACTTAAGAAAATGTGGAATTGTTTCACAGTTGACGCCACCTGGAACACCACAGCGTAATGGTGTGTCCGAACGTCGTAATCGAACCCTATTAGATATGGTACGTTCTATGATGTCTCTTGCCGATTTGCCACTATCGTTTTGGGGATATGCGTTAGAGACAGCTGCATTCACTTTAAATAGGGCTCCATCTAAGTCCGTTGAGACAACACCGTATGAACTGTGGTTTGGTAAGAAACCTAAGTTGTCTTTTCTCAAGGTTTGGGGTTGCGATGCTTATGTCAGAAGGCTTCAGCCAGAAAAGCTCGAACCCAAAGCGGACAAATGTGTCTTCATAGGATACCCAAAAGAAACTGTTGGGTACACCTTCTATCTCAGATCCGAAGGCAAAGTGTTTGTCGCTAAGAACGGGTCCTTTCTCGAGAAAGAGTTTCTCTCGAAAGAATTGAGTGGGAGGAAGGTAGAACTTGATGAGGTTATTGAACCTCTGCTTCAACCAGAGAGTAGCGCAGCACAAAAAGATGTTTTTGTGGAGCCTGCAGAGGTTGAAGAGGAAGCCAATGATGATGATCAAGAAGCTTCTGATCAAGTTACTACCGAACCTCGTAGGTCGTCAAGGGTACGCACTGCACCTGAGTGGTATGGTAACCCTGTCTTGGAGGTCATGTTGTTAGACAACGGTGAACCTACGAGCTATGGAGAAGCGATGGTGGGCCCGGATTCCGACAAATGGTTAGAGGCCATGAAATCCGAGATGGGATCCATGTATGAAAACAAAGTATGGACTTTGGAAGTATTACCTGAAGGGCGGAAGGCCATTCAGAATAAATGGATTTTTAAGAGGAAGACGGACGCTGACGGGAATGTCACCGTGTATAAGGCTCGACTTGTGGCAAAGGGTTTTTCACAAGTTCAAGGAATTGACTACGATGAGACTTTCTCACCCGTAGCGATGCTTAAATCCGTCCGAATCATGTTAGCAATAGCTGCATATTTCGATTATGAAATTTGGCAGATGGATGTCAAAACAGCGTTCCTTAACGGTTTTCTTAAGGAAGAGTTGTATATGATGCAACCAGAAGGTTTTGTCGATCCAGAGAATGCTGACAAAGTATGCAAGCTCCAGCGTTCCATTTATGGGCTGGTGCAAGCATCTCGGAGTTGGAATCTTCGTTTTGATGAGGTGATCAAAGCATTTGGGTTTATACAAGTTTACAATGAAGCTTGTATTTACAAGAAAGTGAGTGGGAGCTCTATAGCGTTTCTAATATTATATGTGGATGACATATTGCTGATTGGAAACAATATAGAATTTTTGGATAGCGTGAAGGGGTATTTGAACAAGAGTTTTTCGATGAAAGATCTCGGTGAAGCTGCTTTCATATTGGGCATCAAGATCTATAGAGATAGATCAAGACGCTTGATAGGACTTTCACAAAGCACGTACCTTGATAAAGTTTTGAAGAAGTTCAAAATGGATCAATCCAAGAAGGGGTTCTTGCCGGTATTGCAAGGTACAAAGTTGAGTAAGACTCAATGCCCAGTGACTGCGGAAGATAGAGAAAAGATGAGTGTCGTCCCCTATGCTTCAGCCATAGGCTCTATCATGTATGCAATGCTGTGCAAAAGACCAGATGTCAGCCTTGCCATAAGTATGGCCGGAAGGTTTCAAAGTAATCCTGGTATGGATCACTGGACAGCGGTCAAGAATATCCTGAAGTACCTGAAAAGGACTAAGGATATGTTTCTCGTTTATGGAGGTGATCAAGAGCTCGTCGTAAAGGGTTACGTCGATGCAAGCTTTGACACTGATCCGGATGACTCTAAGTCACAAACCGGATACGTATATATTCTCAACGGGGGAGCGGTAAGCTGGTGCAGTTCCAAGCAGAGCGTGGTAGCTGATTCTACATGTGAAGCGGAGTATATAGCTGCCTCGGAGGCGGCTAAGGAAGGTGTCTGGATGAAGGAGTTCATGACAGATCTTGGAGTTATGCCTAGTGCACTGAACCCAATGACTCTGTTCTGTGACAACACTGGTGCCATTGCTCTAGCCAAGGAACCAAGATTTCACAAGAGGACCAGACACATAAAGCGACGCTTCAATTCCATCCGCGATTCGGTCAAGGAGGAGGACATAAACATTTGCAAAGTACACACGGATTTGAATGTTGCAGATCCGTTGACTAAGCCTCTTCCACGGGCTAAGCACGATCAACACCAAGACTCTATGGGTGTTAGATTCATTACCTTGTAATGCTAGATTATTGACTCTAGTGCAAGTGGGAGACTGTTGGAAATATGCCCTAGAGGCAATAATAAAAGAGTTATTATTATATTTCCTTGTTCATGATAATCGTTTATTATCCATGCTATAACTGTATTGATTGGAAACTCAGATACACGTGTGGATGAATAGACAGACTTTGTGTCCCTAGTGTGCCTCTACAGGACTAGCTCGTTGATCAAAGATGACCGCGGTTTCCAGGTCATAAGACATGAGTTGTCATTTGATAACGGGATCACATCATTAGGAGAATGATGTGATGGACGAGACCCAAACGTTAACATAGCTTTTGATCGTGTCAGTTATCGCTATAGTTTTCTGCATGTCAAGTATAAGTTTCTATGACCATGAGATCATGTAACTCACTGACACCGTAGGAGTGCTTTGTGTGTGCCAAACGTCACAACGTAACTGGGTGACTATAAAGGTACTCTACAGGTATCTCCGAGGGTGTCTGTTGAGTTGACATGGATCGAGACTGGGATTTGTCACTCCGTGTGACGGAGAGGTATCTCCGGGCCCACTCGGTAATACGTCATCTCAATGAGCTCAAAGTGACTAAGTGGTTGGTCACGGGATTATGTATTACGGTAACGAGTAAAGAGACTTGCCGGTAACGAGATTGAACTAGGTATAGAGATACCGACGATCGAATCTCGGGCAAGTAACATACCGACGAGACAAAGGGAACTGTATACGGGATTGCCTGAATCCTTGACATCGTGGTTCATCTGATGAGATCATCGAGAAACATGTGGGAACCAATATGGGTATCCAGATCCCGCTATTGGTTATTGACCTGGGAGTGTCTCGGTCATGTCTACATGGTTTCCGAACCCGCAGGGTCTACACACTTAAGGTTCGGTGACGCTAGGGTTGTTAGTGAGAACAGTGCATGGTTACCGAAGGTTGTTCGGAGTCCCAGATGAGATCCCGGACGTGACGAGGGTCTCCGGAATGGTCCGGGGACGAAGATTGATATATAGGATGAAAGGTTTCGGAGTCCGGAAGTGTTCCGGGGAGTATCGGGAAATCGGCGGATTACCGAAAAGGGTTTCGGGGGTCCCGGAAGTGGTTCTGGGCCTAATGGGCCACAAGGGGGGACACAACAGCCCTCATAGGGCTGTGCGCCCCCCCCTGGGCCCTCTCCTTGTGCGCCAAGGGAGGTGGACCCCTCTAGGGTGGCCGCACCCCCTTAGCCTTGGGGGGCAAGGCACCTAGGGGGGGAAACCCTAGGGCCTGGCCCTTGGCCGCCGCCCCCCCCCCCTTTGCCCTGGCCGCCGGCCCCCTAGGGGAAACCCTAGGGCGCCCCCCTCTCCTCCTTCCCCCTATATATAGAGAGGTAGAGGGAGGGCAGCCAACACACGTTTGTGCCTCGGTGCTGCCCTCCCTCTCCCATAACATCTTCTTCTCCCGCGGTGCTTAGGCGAAGCCCTGCTGGAATTCTCCTCCACCATCACCACCACGCCGTCGTGCTGCCGGTCTCTCCATCAACCTCTCCTCCACCCCTTACTGGATCAAGAAGGAGGAGACGTCCCCGAGCCGTACGTGTGAAGAACGCGGAGGCACCGTTGCTTCGGTGCTAGGATCTTCGGCGATCTGAATCGCGGCGAGTACGACTCCATCAACCGCGTTCTTAACGCTTCCGCTTAGCGATCTACAAGGGTATGTGGATCCTACTCTCCCCTCGTAGTTGCATCTACTAGATTGATCTTGGTGAACGTAGAGAAAATTTTTTGTTTTCCATGCAACGTTCCCCAACAGAAAGCCGTGGATGCCGGCGGTGTCGAGTATGAGGAGGACCGGCTGGCAATGGAGGCGATCCCACGCTCTGTCCCACCGGAGGTGGTGCTAACCCTTGGCGCCAAGAAGACGACCAAGGAAGCATGGGACACCATCAAGACCGCGCATCGGCGTGGAGCGCGTACGGGAGTCGAAGGCCCAGACCTTACGCCTGCAGTACGAGGAGATCCAGTTCAAGGCCGGTGAACAAGTTGACGACTTTGCCTTGTGGCTGCAAGGTCAGCTCGCAATGCTCAGAGATTCTATCGACAACAAGATGGTGATTCTCAAGTTCCTCCGTGTCGTCCCAGGCAGTACAAGAAACTGGCCTAGTCCATCGAGAGCTTGGTGGATCTCTCCACCATGATGATCGAGGAGCTGGTAGGGCGGCTCAGGGTCGTCGAGGAGCGCGGCGACGAAGCCGACAACCGTGTTGGCGGCGAACTACTGCTCACCAGGGAGCAGTGGGACGCGCAGCTTCAGCAGCGCGGCCGCGACGGCTCTTCCAGCAGTGGGGGAGGCACCCCCACGGGAAGCAGAGGTCACGACAAAGGCGGAAGCCGCGCCCAGAGCAGTGGCAACAACCATGGTCGCAAGCCAAACCGGGCAGGGCGAGGCGCTAGCAATGGTGGCAAGTGCCGCTACTGTGACATGCCGGGTCACTGGATCCGGGATTGCCATAGGAGGAAAGCCGACAAGGCAGCCGCGGCAACGGGAAAGCTCGTCTAGACTGACGTGGATGGCGGGCCGGCAATGATGCTGGCAAGAGTCGAGCCCATGCAGGAGAGCTCAGCGTCTCCCGCTACCACGGCCCCGACAACCACCCATTCCGTGCAGGAGGCACGGAGCCTATCCATGGGTACCATCCCTTCAGTGATAGCCCACACCTAGACAACGTCGTTCTCGAGCCTATCGACTGGGAGGCGATGAAGTCCCGGGTGTGGGGGAGCCACACCCCGGCGATGGCGTCCCTGACAAGCTCGGGACCCGACGAGGTCGCGCATGTTGGCGCGGCAATGACGCATATGGCGGACCATGTTACGACCAAGATGCTGGTGACCATCGACTCCGTGCAGGAGTGCACGGAGACTCGGGTTAGCCACACCCGACAACAAAGTGTTCGAGGTCCACCGTGTTGATAGGAGATGCCTCCTCGACAACGGCATGTGCGTGCGGCTATGTCTTCCTCAATGAGGAGAGAGCTGTGACCACACCCATGCTTGTAGGATACAAGCAAAGTGAGGGTTGGTTCCTCGACACCGGCGCCACAAACCACATGACTGGTTCGGTTGACGTGTTCGCGCAGCTGGACCGATCAATCACCGGGAAGGTGCGGTTCGCGGACGGATCCGTGGTGGAGATCCACGGGCGCGGGACCGTCGTCTTCGCCGACAAAGGGGATGATCACAGGGCATTTACGGACGTCTATTTCATCCCGGCGCTCAAGAGCAGTGTCGTGAGTGTCGGACAACTCGACGAGGGCTGGTTCGACATCGGCATCCGGCGCGGTGTTCTCACCGTGCGCGACCAGCACAAGAGGCTGCTCATCGAGGTAACCCGCTCGTCAAACTGCCTCTACAAATTATTCTTTCGACCCGTGCATCATGTGTGCCTTGCTGTGGGTCATGTCTCCGACGCATGGCGTTGGCATGCCCGGTTAGAACACCAGCACTTCGACGGGTTGCGGAAGATGGCGCGAGGAATCTCGTTCGGGGGCTGCCTCACATCGATCACGCCGACGAGCTATGCGATGCGTGTCTTGCTGGGAAGCAGCGGTGCCTGCCCTTTCCCAAGAAGGCACACTATCAGGCGCAGAAACCCCTGGAGCTTGTTCACGGGGACATTTGCGGCACAATTACCCCGGCAACGCCAGGAGGGCGTCGCTACATCCTGCTGCTAGTCGACGACTATATCAGGTTCATGTGGGTGCTGCTCCTTGCCTCCAAGGACGAGGCGGAGGAAGCCATCGTGAAGCAGCAAGCGACAGCAGAGGTCGAGTGCAGCCACAAGCTGCCCGTGCTGCGCACGGACCGTGGCGGCGAGTTCACGTCAGCCACGTTCTACAAGCATTGCACCGAGAAAGGGGCCTAACGTCTCCAATGTATCTATAATTTTTGACTGCTCAATCTTGTTATATTATCATTCTTGGATGTTTTATAATTATTTTATAGTCATTTTATATCATTTTTTGGTACTAACCTATTGACATAGTGCCAAGTGCTAGTTGTTGTTTTCTACATGTTTTTTACATCGCAGGAAATCGATACCAAACGAAGTCCAAACGCAGCGAAACTTTTTGTGGATTTTTTTAGACCAGAATACATCTAGTGGGACAGAAAAGCACCTGGGGGGGGTGCTCCGAGGGGAGCACAGCACACCAGGGCACGCCAGGAAGCCCAGGCGTGCCCTGGTGGGTTGTGCCCACCTAGGGTGCCCCCCGGACCGCCTCTTTGCTCTATAAATACCCAAATATTCCAGAAACCCTAGAGGAGTCGACGAAAATCAATTCCAGACGCCGCAAGTTCGAGAACCACCAGTTCCAATCTAGACACCATCATGGACTGGTTCATCACTTCCATTGGTGCCTCTCCAATGATGCGTGAGTAGTTCTTTGTAGACCTACGGGTCCGTAGTTAGTAGCTAAATGGCTTCCTCTCTCTTGTTTGATTATGAATACAATGGTCTCTTGGAGATCCATATGATGTAACTCTTTTTGCGGTGTGTTTGTTGGGATCCGATGAACTTTGAGTTTATGATCAGATCTATCTTTTTATCCATGAAAGTTATTTGATTCTTCTTTGATCTCTTATATGCATGATTTCTTATAGCCTCGTATTTCTTCTCTGATGTTCAGGTTTTGTCGTGGAATTGTCACGGCAGATGTCCTAGGGTTAGGACTTAGTCGCGAGGCCAACGCATCTATGTGGTAGCTTAAGAGGGGTTGAGCGGAATCGAGAGACGCAACGCAAGACAAGGATTTAGATAGCTTCGGGCCCCGGGAAACATCATCCGGTAATAGCCCTACATGCTGTTTGAGGCTAGGTCTCATTATGATCCTCATGGAGTCGCCGGTAAACCGGCTCTTTGTGTCTAGCCCTAGATATTGGTTGTTGATGCTTGTGAGAACTTGTCCCCCTTTGGGGAGCCCTGCCCCTCCTTATATATGTTGAAGGGATGGGTTACCTGACTAGTCCTACTAGGATTAGGATTATTCTATTACAAGGAGTCCTAGTCTTGCTTCTTTTATAGGAGAATATTCCTTGCGCTTTCTTCATAAACCGGCCCACCATAACATGAACCGGCCATCTAGGCCTTGGGCCTTGTCATCCATCTAAAACACCCACCGGATCATCAATGAGTCGCCAGGCTCGTGAATCGTCAGACCAGAGAACCGCCAGACTCATAAGTCGCCAATCCTCTGGCGGTTTACTAATGAAACGCCAAGTTCGGCCGGGTTATACTTCCCGCCGGGTTACGCCGCGGGGTATATCCCCGACATTAGTACCCAGTTTAATTTGGATTTATCCATGTTAAACTGATCATGTAAGGTTGTTGTCGTGGAATTGTCACAGCAGATGTCCGGTTTAGGGGACTTAGGTGTGAGGCCATCGCGCGGGTTAGCTTGAAGAGGTTAAAGCGGACAAAGGACACAGGGAGTTTTTATACTAGTCCGGCCCCTTCGATGAAGGTAAAAGCCTACGTCTAGTTTGGTGTGGTATTGCTTGTGCGTCGATGAACAGGGAGCGAATCGCTTGCCTGTCTCTCGTGCTATTGTTTCTTCTAGTTTATCAGTTTAGATTTGATCTGTAGAGAACCTCTGCGGCCTTTCCTGTATTTATTCCATCTTTTTCCTTGCGCCTTAGATCCAAGTTTACCTTGTCTTCCTATGAAAATTGTTTCTTTATATTTTAGATATGTAGCTCATCTCCCCGGTTTAGCCAAAATCTGTAAGTCATATGTTTTTCCTGGCGGTTTATATGTAAGCCTGCATCCCTTAATTGACGGTTTACCTTTTTCTTTTCCTGTCATCTTGAACCGATAACAGCCTCACTCATATCTGCTTCCGGATTATTAATACCATTAGTCCCTTGTTTAAACTGTCAATTAGGTCCATAACTTTATACAATGCTCCGGCTTATGCTTTAGCAATTGGTAAACCGTGTTTGGCACTGTACTTTTCAGCACTTCCTTATTCCAAACGATGGCCAAGCAGTTCGTTGCTTGCAACTGGGTTCCTTCCCGGATCACGGAAGATTACTTAATTAAAGCGGCCTCAATTGGCGTCGTGGGCTCTAAGGAAACTTTACACTGGCGAGCTCCTGAAGGAGAATGCCCTCCTGTGCCTAAGGAGGGAGAAGTTGTAGTTTTCTTTGATCACCTGGCCCGGGGGTTCAGTCCTCCCGGTTCAAAATTCTTCCGGGATGTACTAGCTGCCTTTCAACTCCACCCTCAGGATGTAGGCCCAAATTCTTTGTCAAACATCTGCAATTTTCAAGTCTTCTCAGAAGCATATCTTCAAGAAGAACCATCAGTGGACCTTTTCCGAGACTTTTTCCATCTGAATCGGCGGACGGAGTTCACTGACGGGCCGCATCAGGAGTTGGGCGGCGTCAGTATCCAAAAGAGAAGGATGTGAGTTTCCCTCATGCTGCCCTTCACAGCCACCCCAAAGAATGGAACCAAACATGGTTCTATTGTAGGGACACTTCACCTGAAGGAGAGAACCCGCTGCCGGGTTATCGCTCCTATCACCTGGCGATGGATCACCCCTTGCCGCAACGCCTCAGCGCCCCGGATCGTGCCCGGTTTGCCCCTCAGCTTTCTAAGCTCAGGGCCTTCGTAGCCAACGGCTTAACCGGAGTCGACTTTATCCGCTATTGGCTCTCTTGGAGCATTCTTCCGTTAAGCCGGCGCTCAGGTCTGATGTGTGAATACTCCGGCAAACCGGATGATCCTCAGCGCCACATTGACATAATACTTCCTGAAGACGAAGTTACTGAGTCCGCAAAGAAAATGTTAAACATCCCTTTGGAGGAGTGCAGCCGGACCGGTTTAGCTCCGTTCTGCGAAACCAATAAACCGCCGGCGGTAAGTCCTTCCCGATCTTTTCCGGTTTGTTTTAATCCGGCCATATCAATTGTCTTGCATTTATTTCCTATCTTCTGCACAGGCCAATGATCCCTTCTGGAAGAGGAAAACTCAAGATAAACCGGCCAAGCAACCACGCCGGAAAACTTATGCCATTAAAAAGAAGAAGGCTGTTGCTGCCTCCGGTTCACATCCTGAGGAGGATGATCCGGATTCGGAGGTACGAATTAAACCTTATATGCTTTACTCTCCCCTTATCCAAATTTATTTTAACGGTGCCTTTCCACAGGATCTGGCGGAAGGAAGTAAAGCGGCGGGAGTCGAGGTAATTTCTCTCTCTTCTGACTCAGAACCGCTGCCCCCCAAAATCCGTCGGGTGTCGCGGAAATATCCATTTTCTCATCCTTACGCTCAATTGGATCCCAACTTTCTTTTGAAGAAACAACAGCAAGAAGCACGCCGGACCACGCGCCATAGCGGCCATGTGGTGGAGTCATCCGGAATACCTCTTACGCCGGCTCGCAGGCGTCGCTCTGAGGTTTTACTTTCTCCAACTCTCCTTCATCCAAAAGCCGGCCTCATACGTAAACCGCTTAAACCGTCTGATCCTAACTATCAGGAGGCTCCTTTGTCCTCTTCCGGCGAGTCAACTGCCACGCAGGTCCCCGTGCTGAAGACCGTGCCTGGGTAAGTCCCTTTCTCAAACATCCGGTTTATCTTTATGTTTTTAACTTCATGATTCTTATTGTTCCTTTGATTTTTTACCAGAAAGCCGAAGCCTAGTAAGAAGGCGAAAGCAACCAAAACAGCTGCTGAGACTACTGCCGCTGAACCGGCCGATGACCCTGAAGCTGTTATCCTTCCAGAAGATAACCCCGAAGCTCAGTTTGATGACCCTATTCCTATAGATCATGACGACATTGCTGCTCCGGGAGATGATAAGGCGGCTGAACCGGCGAGCCCTGTCCGGGTTAGCCCTCCTTGGACTAGCCCGGCTCCTGTCAGCCCGGCGCCTACTGTTATCCCTCTCCAGCCAACTGCCGCTTCATCCGCGGACGTTGAGATAACCGGGTTAGGCTTCACTGCTCCCACCGGGCCTGTCATCTTGGCCAGGCATACTGCCAAGGAGGAAAAACTTCAACAAGAAAAAGGCAAGTGGAGCACAGACTTACCCAGCTATGCCCAGTTGAGTGCCCAGGAACTTCATTCCGGGTATCTGAACCGGCTCTTTACCAGCCGCGAGTATGAAGCCGGGTTGGTTAACATGATGAAGGATAAGTACGAGGTAATTTCCTTTCCTTTTACTTGTCTCTGTTTTGTGTTCTTGCAATCCTGTCTTCAGGCCATAGTAGCCCCCAAGTGCCGGTTTAGCTTCATTGTAGGTGAACCGGGACTTCCAGTGTATCTGAAAATGAACTTACATTAGCCCCCAAGTGCCAGGGGTATAACTTGTTTTATGCGCTTGGGACTTGTCTGAAATTCTCTTTCGTTACTTCAATTGCACATTAGCCCCCAAGTGTCAAGCATATAACTTGTTATATGCTTGAGACTTGATTGATCTGTCTTTCTAATCCGTTTAATTTCTTTGCAGGCTGATCTGACCCGGAGAGCTTCGGAGGTAACTGAACTCCGGAATAGCTTGGCTGTTAATGAAGCTGCTGATACGTCCAAAACGTATCTATAATTTCTGCTTGCTCGATGCCACTTTTGGGTGATATTGCTATGATATTCATACACTTCCATACACTTTTGATCATATTTGGACTAACTTACTAATCCAGTGCACCCCAGTGCCAGTTTCTGTTTTCGGCTGTTTTTGTATTTCAGGTTTTCATGTTACGAGAACTGCCAGGGAAAATCCAGAAAAATTATATAAAAAATCAGCGTTCCAGAAACTACCGTGCGTCCGAAGGACAGCCGGGGGGGGGCACCAGGGCTCCAGGCGCCCTGGCGGCGCGACCCCCCCCCCTGGGCCGCGTCGGGGGGGCGCCTGGGCCCCCCGAAGCTTCCCCGATGCCCCCCTTTGGCATATATTTAAAGCGTCCTCTGAAACCCTCAGAAGAGGAACTCTTTTCGCGATCCCATCTCTGTTCCGCCGCCGCCGCCGCTTCCAAGATCGGGAGCACCAGGAGAACTCTTCCCTGCACCCTGCCGGAGGGGAGGATCACCACCGGGAGCTTCTCCACCACCATGGACGCCTCCCGGATGAGTCGTGAGTAGTCTTCCTTGGACCATGAGTCCATGCCCAGTAGCTATGTGATGTTCTCCTCCCGTTCTTGTGCTTCACTAATTAGTCCTCGTGAGCTGCCCTACATGATCGAGGCACATATGTAATCCTTATGCTGTTGCTATGTTGAGTTTGCTGGGATCCGATGGATTATGAGATTATGTTGAGATTGTGTATGAGTAATATATTTGATCTACCTCTTTTATATTTATGTTCATAAGTAATTCTTGCATGTTCTCCGTTGTTATTTATTGCGTTGGCCAAGTAATACGTAGTGACTCCAAGAGGGAACGTTATGCTCGATTGTGGGTTCATGCCCCTCGATGACTAGCTTGAGTGACAGAAACATGAGTCTAGGGGATGTGCTGTTGCCACAAGGGGGAAAACAACGGTGCTTGTGCCCGCGGGTGCAAGGATTGTTTACTTTACGCAAAGTTCTTTTAATGCAGTTGTCTGTTGCATTGAGTTTACACTATGGGTGGGACTCGCAACTTAATACCAGCGAGATGTTCTGGATAGATATCTCAAGGTGGATGATTAGTAGTAGATATTGATGGATTTCGGTCTACTTACTTTGGCGTACCGCCCATGCTTTGAACCTCAACCTTTCTTGCAATGTAGTCAGCATTGGTTTGCGTTCGTGGTCTTGTCAATTGCCCAGCTGTAATTCGTTTACCTCACATAGCTGTTTTATCGTCTTTTGGGAGAGAGACATCACTAGTGAACATCATGAGACTCCGGTCCATATTACCATCATTGATCACATCCGCTATTTACTTTTCGCTATTATTTACTATTGCAAACACTATCTATCACTACTATCATTTGCTTTTAATCCGTTGTGAACTACAAGGCCGGAGGGATTGACAACCTCTTTGTACTTGTTGGGAGCAAAGTTATTTGTATCTGTGTGCAGGTCCACGTTGATTGCTAATATCTGGCGCCGTTAGCAGTTGACACCTACTTGTTGAACCTAGGAGTCTCTGGGGATTCGATCCTTGGCATCTTTTGCTAAGGGAAAAACTTCCACAACACTGCATCTTACACCTTCCACTTGGGGTAACCAACGAGGGGTTAGAGGCCCATCAAGGAGTTTTTTCTGGCGCCGTTGCCGGGGACTCCACTCTTCAGGATAGGGGAGTTGCACGCTATCTTTTACCTTTGCTTTTTAGTCTTGTTAGTTTACCTTTCAGTTTTTGCTTTAGTACCTTTTAATCGAAAATCACAAAAATAGTTATCTTGCTTTCTTGCTATTATGGGTTCTACCAAAAACACTAAATGGGAGGAGTACACCCCTTCTTCCATTACCCCAATTACCACTGTCGGGATATACAAAAGTAATAAACCTTGTGATTATATTAGTCTTGACGGAGGGTTGTGCCCATGGCATGGTCTTCCAGGAAAAGAGTATGAGCCTCAGTTTAAAATTGCTCCTAAGCTTCCCCAAACTTGGGAAGATGTTCAAACTCTTATAATAGAGAGCGATTCAAACAGAGAGCATAACACTACAATTCTGCCCACTAATGATAAAATTGATTTTGATAATTGTAGTATTTCAGAAGTTGTCACCTTTCTACAAGGAATGGCCAAAGATCCCCACACTAGCATGCTTAATCTTGCCTTCACAGAGCATGTCACTAATGCTCTTATCAAAGCTAGGGAGGAGAAACTTAGAGTAGAAGCCTCCATACCTAGAAAGCTAGAAGATGGTTGGGATCCTATGATTAAAATTAAGATAAACAACTTCTCTTGCTATGCTTTATGTGATATTGTAGCCAGTACCTCCATTATGCCCAAAAGACTATATGATATGCTTAAATTGAAACCTTTTGATTCTTGTTCTTTTGGTGATCGTCTCATTGATTCTTCCATAAAGAAACCTTTGGGGAGGATCGACGATGTTCTTATCATTGTCAATGACAATTATGTTCCCGTTGATTTCACTATTATGGATATTGAATGTGATCCTTCATGTCCAATTATTTTGGGACGTCCCTTTTTACGCACCGTTGGTGCTATCATTGACATGTAAGAGGGCAATATAAATTTTCAGTTTCCTCTCAAGAAAGGGATGGAACACTTCCCTCGAAAGAAGATCAAGTTACCTTTTGAGTCCGTCGTACGGGCTAGCTATTCTTTTACTCTTGATAAAACTTGATCTCTATGCATTATGCCTAGCTTAAAGGCATAAAAGAAAGCGCTTTTGGGAGGCAGCCCAAATGAATAATTTTTTTTTGCTTTTGTTGTGTCTTGATGTTGTTTACTGCTGTAGCATCATCATTGTATCTTTGCTTTTCATATTTGTGCCAAGTATAGCCTCTGATTGCTAGAAAGTTTAAAAGTTGTGAGGTGCTGTCCAGGAAACAGATTCTGTCATTGGATAGAAAAATTCGTATAAAATCACCAGGTCATCTTTTTGGTCTGAATTTTTTCGACAGCGTTCTCTATATAATTTTATTTCGTGCGTCTGTTCTGAGTTTTTTGATTTGAGTTGCAGAAGTATCCCGAACAGATCAATTACTACCTGCTGTTCTGTTTTTCACAGATTCTGTCCTGTTTTGCCTTTCCTTCATGTTGCAAATCAAGAGCTTGCTTTTTCTTTGCAAAAACCTTTTGGCAATCTTGAGAAACAGTAGAACTTCAAGAATATCTTTATTTCCAGCAAGGTACAATTTTTTTATTAAGGGTACTAACCTCGCTAATCAGATTATGATGAGTTATGTATGAAGGGAGTTTTCAAGTGTGCGAGGGAAGATGAGAAAAAGATTCAGGAGTGTCAAGCGCTCAAGCTTGGGGATGCCCCCGTGCACCGCCAATAAATATTCAAGGAGACTCAAGCGTCTAAGCTTGGGGATGCCCCCGTGCATCCCCTTCTCCATCAACATTATCAGTTCGTCTTTCGTTCCACTATATTTTTATCACTTCATGTGTTATGTGCTATGCTTGGAGCGTCTTGCTTTTAGTTTTCTTTTTAGTTTTTCATAACGAGTCGGAACTCAGCGTTCTTTAGGTGGGAGAGAAATACGCTCCACTTCTACCTAGAACATAACATAGAATTTTCATGTCTATCTTTGCTGTGTGTGTTCTTTGTCTTTTAATAGCTACTATCATGCTCTGCTCTTAGTATTCATGCTTATCTTTTCAAAGAGCTTTTGTTTTGTTGGTTGCTTGAACTCTCTTTAATTATCATGCTCACCTTATTAAGAGAGTTTGCTTCTGTTGCATTGGTTAATATGTTTATGATAAAGATGCTACTTGCATGATGGCGCTTAGTAGTTCAGGTTTTCTTATGGTTAATCTCAAATAGCTGGGGGGTTCCGAATGTGTTATTGGAGTACCAACATGGTTTGTTTGCCTATGATGTGGTATGGTTTAGTAATATCTTCCTTCAAGAATTTGTTTTGATTGACTTGGCGTATGCTCACGCATATTTAAGACTGTAAAGAAAGTCTGTCAAGCCTTGATGATCTTTTATTTCTGAGTAGCGATATAACTTCCATGCATGATTCAATATTGCTTTGTCGCTCTGCATGATTATGACCGTCATTGCTCTCTTAGTTGGTCGCTCCCCGTCTTTTGCTAACCTCCACCTGTACTAAGCGAACTAACTTTGCAATACATAGCTCATGGGAAAGTAGCTAAAAAACTATTGTGGTAAAGAATATGTTGCTTATGTATCTTATTTCTTATAAGTTGCTTGCTGAGCGGTAACCATGTTTCTGGGGACGCCATCAACTGTCAAACTTTTGTTGAATATCATGTGAGTTACTATGCATGTTCGTCTTGTCTGAAGTAAGGGTGATTTGCCGTGGGTTGTATGAATATGCATATTGTTAGAGAAGAACATTGGGCCGCCAACCAAAGCCATGTATCATGGTGGAAGTTTTAGCTTGGACATTAATCCTCAATCTCTTATGAGAATATGCTTATGCATTAAAGAGGAGTCCATCATCTATTTTCTATGTTGTCCCGGTATGGATGTCCTCAAGTTGAGATCTATCAAAAACGAGAAATCAAATGCGATTTATCTCCTTGGACCTTTGTACAGGTGGCATAGAGGTACCCCTTTGTGACACTTGGTTGAAACATATGTAATGCAATGATAACCCATGGAAATCCGAGCTAATTAGGACAAGGTGCGAGCACTATTGGTATTCGATGCATGAGGCTTGCAACTTATAGGATGTCTTATGCATGACACATATGAAGTACTACTACCGTTGACAAAATTGCTTCCATGTTTTCAAAATAAAAAGCTCTAGCACATAACCTTTCTTTTACTTTTATGCTGAGTCTCCACCTTCTTTCTTCAAGCACCAACTACTGAGAGCATGATTGTCATTCTGAGTGTAATGTGCATTGTCCCAAAGTAGCATTGTCTTTTGCATGATTGTGATATCGTTTATTTTGAAATCATTGTATCTAGTCATCACTTAAACCTTGAAGGTGCCCCTGCATTTATGTTTTGCTTCACTAAAGGGGGCAAGCTAGATATCACTTTATCATATTTGCACATCATGTTCATTGCAAATCTTTTTGATGTTTCAGTTTCATGTTGTAAAACTTTCAGTCATTTGTGATTTTCTCATCAGGCAACTTAATTACTATAGAATCATTGTCTCAGTAAGCTTTTGTCATATGACTATGAAAAAGTCCTATATGGTTAATAGCATGTCACCACAGAAATTATTCTTGTTATCATTTACCTACTCGAGGACGAGCAGGAATTAAGCTTGGGGATGTTGATACGTCCAAAACGTATCTATAATTTCTGCTTGCTCCATGCCACTTTTGGGTGATATTGCTATGATATTCATACACTTTTGATCATATTTGGACTAACTTACTAATCCAGTGCACCCCAGTGCCAGTTTCTGTTTTCGGCTGTTTTTGTATTTCAGGTTTTCACGTTACGAGAACTGCCAGGAAAAATCCAGAAAAATTATATAAAAAATCAGCGTTCCGGAAACTACCGTGCGTCCGAAGGACAGCCGGGGGGGGGCCACCAGGGCTCCAGGCGCCCTGGTGGCGCGCCCCCCCTGGACCGCGCCGGGGGGGGCGCCTGGGCCCCCCGAAGCTTCCCCGATGCCCCCCTTTGGCATATATTTAAAGCGTCCTCCGAAACCCTCAGAAGAGGAACTCTTTTCGCGATCCCATCTCTGTTCCACCGCCGCCGCCGCTTCCAAGATCGGGAGCACCAGGAGAACTCTTCCCGGCACCCTGCCGGAGGGGAGGATCACCACCGGGAGCTTCTCCACCACCATGGACGCCTCCCGGATGAGTCGTGAGTAGTCTTCCTTGGACCATGAGTCCATGACCAGTAGCTATGTGATGTTCTCCTCCCTTTCTTGTGCTTCACTAATTAGTCCTCGTGAGCTGCCTTACATGATCGAGGCACATATGTAATCCTTATGCTGTTGCTATGTTGAGTTTGCTGGGATCCGATGGATTATGAGATTATGTTCAGATTGTGTATGAGTAATATATTTGATCTACCTCTTTTATATTTATGTTCATAAGTAATTCTTGCATGTTCTCCGTTGTTATTTATTGCTTTGGCCAAGTAATACGTAGTGACTCCAAGAGGGAACGTTATGCTCGATTGTGGGTTCATGCCCCTCGATGACTAGCTTGAGTGACAGAAACATGAGTCTAGGGGATGTGCTGTTGCCACAAGGGGGAAAACAACGGTGCTTGTGCCCGCGGGTGCAAGGATTGTTTACTTTACGCAAAGTTCTTTTAATGCAGTTGTCTGTTGCATTGAGTTTACACTATGGGTGGGACTCGCAACTTAATACCAGCGAGATGTTCTGGATAGATATCTCAAGGTGGATGATTAGTAGTAGATATTGACGGATTTCGGTCTACTTATTTTGGCGTACCGCCCATGCTTTGAACCTCAACCTTTCTTGCAATGTAGTCACCATTGGTTTGCGTTCGTGGTCCTGTCAATTGCCCAGCTGTAATTTGTTTACCTCACATAGCTGTTTTATCATCTTTTGGGAGAGAGACATCACTAGTGAACATCATGAGACTCCGGTCCATATTACCATCATTGATCACATCCGCTATTTACTTTTCGCTATTATTTACTATTGCAAACACTATCTATCACTACTATCATTTGCTTTTAATCCTTTGTGAACTACAAGGCCGGAGGGATTGACAACCTCTCTGTACTCGTTGGGAGCAAAGTTATTTGTATCTGTGTGCAGGTCCACGTTGATTGCTAATATCTGGCGCCGTTAGCAGTTGACACCTACTTGTTGAACCTAGGAGTCTCTGGGGATTCGATCCTTGGCATCTTTTGCTAAGGGAAAAACTTCCACAACACTGCATCTTACACCTTCCACTTGGGGTAACCAATGAGGGGTTAGAGGCCCATCAGCTGCCTCCGCCACAACCAAGGAAGAACTTGTGCTTACCTTGATCAACATGGAAAAATTGAGTAAGGACTTTGAAGCGGAGCGGTCCACATGGGAAGTGCAAAAGAATGCTCTTGAAAAAAGAGCAAAGGACGCTGAAGCTGCCCTTAATCCGGTTACGCAAGAGTTGACCGGTTTAAGATAGCAAATAGAACTCATGACTTCTGCTATCTTTGGTGAGTACCCATCTGCATATATTTTTCATCTTTGCAATCTTTGTTCCGGTCCGGTTTAACTTGACAAATATATATAGGGCGGCGCATAACTCATCTTGGAGATGATGTCTGGAAGAAGCTCAAGGCCTCTTATACCCTGGTGGAGCAGCTTTATTCCGGCGCTCAAAGGGTTATTAGTGCGATGTCCCATAAAAAACCGGCACCAACTACCATCCAAGGCACTTTAGAGAAGCTATCTGTCATGCATGTGCGTCTGGTGGAGGTGAAGAAGTCTGCTGCACGGGCTGGTTCTCTTATGGCGCTAACCCGGGCCAAAGCATGGGTTCCTGACTTTGATTCGGCTGAAGCAATGAATGGCTATCCCAGCAACAAAGAGGACGGGTCAGACTTTTCTGCCGAAGACCTCCGTGCTTTGACTAAGGACATGCGCCCACTTGCCAGTAAGCTTGCCGATGAAGCGGATTTGACAAGGTATCATCCGGCCTATGATTTAGAAAATGAGCGGGTTGATCGGCCGATTTATGACACCGAGAATCTGATCCCACCAGTGCGTGGCCATACTTTCGCTCCAGATATTGATCCGTCAGATCTTATTAATGAGGAAATGTACTTCCGTGCACTCTCCAATATTGATTGGCGCGCTCCTGATTTCCAGCCACTACCTGAAGATGAAGAAGACTCGGAATAAGTCGACCCTCAGCCTTCGCAGCGTGAAGAGGAGTCATAAACCGTCCGGTTTAATTTGTAGTTGCTGAACATTTTGCCAAAAACTTTAATCTATTCGGGCCTGCAGGTGCCTTGTAATAGGATAGTTGAAACATTGTCTTTGTCCCAATATGGATGTCACAGTGTGACTTGGCGTCTGCCAATTTAATCCTTTTTTTGCCATGGTTGATCCGTTTATGTTATCTGTGCCTGCATAAACGATGCTAAAAAGATGTCCTGGCGGTTTACCACCGGACCTATTACACTATTCCAATAGATATATATCAAAGGAATATCTGTTTTATACCAAAGATACCTCATACCTCTGATTAAGTGTGCCTGACGTCCTTAATTCGGTAGGCATAATTGAAAGCGTAGATGCAGATGAGGCTCTTGGCTCTCTTGGTGTTTGCCTGATGACTGATCCGGATTATAATGAACGCCGGTTTAACTCACGCTGGTGTTCATGACCCAGACTTTTAACTCATGCTGGTGTTCATGACCCGGACTTTTAATTTTGCAGATATATGGTCAACTTTGCAGTTGCCCAATCCCGGATCAATAGACTTGGTTAAAAACAAAACTAGTAAAATCACAGAAATAAAGCATTTTTGGCAAATAAGACCCTGTAGTCGAGGCTTTTTACGAGCTGCCAGGCTCCAAATTCGAGGCTTTTTATGAGCTGCCAGGCTCTTGGCTTTTTGCGAGCTGCCAGGCTCCAGGCTTTTTATGAGCGGCCTTTAGACTCTAGGCTTTTTATGAGCTGCCAGGCTCCAGGCTTTTTACGAGCTGCCAGGCTCCTAGGCTTTTTACGAGCAGCCAGGCTCCTAGGCTTTTTACGAGCTGCCAGGCTCCTAGGCTTTTTACGAGCTGCCAGGCTCCATACTTGACGTATCAAGGGCGCTGGTTTAGGAGGCCGGGTACTTATGTTTGAGTTGCGCTGTGCGACAAACCCTCTTCGGTCCCTTAATAAATAATTGTCCTGCATATCAAAATATACAGATCAAAGCAATTTGTTTTCTTGATGAAAATGATATATATCAAGAGAAATAAACTTTATATGGATATCACCTGAGTGAATTCCCATATGATACTTCTATTCGAAGAAAATGGCTGATTCCCCGGTTTACCGGGGGTGCCGGTTTATTTATTAATCATAATATGTACAGGATACATGAAGCGGAGCCAATGGCTCAAGTGTAGTAAGGTCGCAGAAGAGCGATGTTCCACGGCCGCTTCGTCTCTTCCTCTGCTGTACGTGAGTCTTTATGCTCTCGAACGTCAACCAGGTAGTATGAACCGTTGTGTAGGTTCTTGCTGACCACAAAGGGTCCTTCCCAAGGTGGGGATAACTTGTGCATATCTGTCTGGTCTTGGATGAGCCGGAGCACCAGGTCCCCCTCTTGGAACATCCTGGTCTTAACCCGGCGGCTATGATATCGGCGCAGGTCTTGTTGATAAATTGTTGATCGTGCTGCCGCTGTGTCCCGTTCCTCATCCAGCCGGTCTAAGCTGTCTTGTCTTGCTTGCTCATTATCCGCTTCAAGATAAGCTGCCACCCGTGGTGAGTCGTGCCGGATGTCACTAGGGAGAACCGCTTCAGCATCATATACCATGAAGAAGGGCGTATAACCTGTAGAGCTTTTAGGTGTAGTGTTGATGCTCCAGAGGACAGAAGGTAACTCCTCAACCCAGCAACCTGGTGTTCTTTGCAAAGGAACCATAAGCCGGGGCTTGATGCCTCTCAAGATCTCTTGGTTGGCCCTCTCAGCTTGACCATTGGATTGAGGGTGAGCTACTGAAGATACATCCAGACGAATATGTTCCCTTTGGCAAAACTCTTCCATCTCTCCTTTAGATAGGTTGGTGCCATTATCAGTAATTATGCTGTGTGGAAAGACAAACCGGAAAATTACCTTTTTGATGAATTTAACCGTTGTTGCCGCATCACACTTACTGACAGGCTCTGCCTCAATCCACTTTGTAAACTTGTCCACTGCTACCAATAGGTGGGTTTTCTGATCTTGGGATCGTTTAAAGGGCCCAACCATATCAAGCCCCCAGGTCGCAAACGGCCAAGTGATTGGAATCATCCGTAGCTCCTGCGCCGGAACATGAGCACGCCGTGAAAATTTCTGACAAGCATCACATCTCCGGACTAGATCCTCCGCATCAGCATGAGCCGTTAACCAGTAGAACCCATGACGAAAGGCCTTGGCTACCAATGACTTTGAACCGGCGTGATGACCACAATCTCCTTCGTGTATCTCTCGAAGAATATCACAGCCTTCTTCCGGTGATACACATCGTTGAAAAGCCCCAGAAATGCTGCGGTGATGAAGTTCTCCGTTGACGATGGTCATAGATTTGGATCTCCAGATTATCTTCCTAGCCTCAACCTCATCATCTGGCAACTCTCCTCGGCTCAGGTATGCCAAGTAAGGGAGTGTCCAATCTGGAATAACATGAAGTGCTGCAACTAGCTGTGCTTCCGGATCAGGAACAGCCAAATCCTCCTCCGATGGTATATGTACCGATGGACTGTGTAATTCATCCAAGAAGGTATTTGGTGGAACCGGTTTACGCTGAGAGCCCAGCCGGCTTAATGCAGCGGTCGCTTCATTTTTCCGCCGGTCTATGTGGTCCACCTGATATCCTTCGAAATATCCTGCAACCGCTTCAACTTCTCGCCTATAAGCTGCCATGAGCGGATCTTTAGAGTCCCATTTGACAGACACCTGTTGTGCCACTAGATCTGAATCACCAAAGCACTTGACCCGGCTCAAGTTCATCTCCTTAGCCATCCGTAGGCCGTGAAGGAGAGCTTCATACTCAGCAGCATTGTTAGTACAAGGAAACATTAGTCGGAGGACATAACAAAACTTGTCACCTCGTGGGGAAGTTAACACGACTCCAGCCCCCGAGCCTTCTAATAGCCTTGAACCGTCAAAGTGAATAGTACAATATGTATGATCCGGCTTCTCCTCTGGTGCTTGCAATTCTGTCCAATCATTGACGAAATCTACCAGCGCTTGGGATTTTATAGCAGTACGGGGTACATACTTCAATCCGTGTGGGCTAAGCTCAATGGCCCACTTTTCCACTCTGCTAGTGGCTTCTCTGTTCTGGATTATATCCCCTAATGGAGCTGAGCTGACAACAGTGATTGGGTGGCCCTGGAAATAGTGCTTCAGCTTCCGGTTTGCCATGAACACGCCGTACACCAACTTCTGCCAGTGCGGATACCTTTGCTTTGACTCAATGTGAACCTCACTGATGTAGTAAACCGGGCGCTGAACCGGATATTCCTTGCCTGCTTCCTTGCGTTCCACCACAATTGCCACGCTAACTTCACGAGCATTGGCGGCCACGTATAACAGCAGCGGTTCGTTGTCAACAGGAGCAGCAAGAACTGGTGGTTCTGCTAATTGTCGCTTCAAATCCTCGAACGCAGCGTTTGCTGCATCGCTCCATACAAACCGGTCCGTCTTTTTCAACATCTGATAAAGCGGGATCGCCTTCTCTCCCAAACGGCTGATGAAACGGCTCAATGCTGCAATACGGCCTGCTACACGCTGGACGTCATTGATGCAAGCTGGTTTAGCCAAGGATGTGATCGCTTTGATCTTCTCCGGATTAGCCTCAATCCCTCTGTTTGATACTAGGAATCCAAGGAGCTTGCCCACTGGAACACCAAAAACACACTTCTCCGGATTAAGCATCATTTTGTAAACTCGGAGGTTGTCAAAGGTTTCTTTCAAATCGTGGAATTGTCACGGCAGATGTCCGGTTTAGGGGACTTAGGTGTGAGTCCATCGCGCGGGTTAGCTTGAAGAGGTTAAAGCGGACAAAGGACACAGGGAGTTTTTATACTAGTTCGGCCCCTTCGATGAAGGTAAAAGCCTACGTCTAGTTTGGTGTGGTATTGCTTGTGCGTCGATGAACAGGGAGCGAATCGCTTGCCTGTCTCTCGTGTTGTTCTTTCTTCTCCTTGAACCGTCGCCGGGTCGTCCCTTTATATAAGAGGCGACGCCCAGTCCGGCTTACAGAGTCCCGAGGCCGGCTCATAAACGTGTCCGCCTCGGTCTCTACTCTTTCTATCTTACATCCCAAGTTACATGACATGACGGTTTACAGACCGTGGGCCTTATACATGGGCCCTAAACCTCTATGGGCTGTAACCTCTTGTATATATTCTACCATGCTTGTAACGATACAATATTGTTAGTGTAATCCGGGAACTTCCTGGCCGTTTTATACCTACTAGTAATATCCCTGACATTAAGCCCCAGATTGATTTGAACTTGTTCATGTCAGTCTTCTAAATCTTGCATAAATCTCCTCTCTGCAATTTATCTGCTTCATAAACCGGCCATGACGTCATCTCCTGGAATCGCCTTAATCCGTCGTGACGTCACCTCCGCATTTAATGCTCGCCTCTGTCTGTTACCTTTATTAAATGCCATACCGAAAATCAAGGTGACAACGCGATCTTTATCCAATCTCTGACCTCCTCGATTCCCACGCTTACCGTTATCACCTCTTCGGCTTATAAATACCGCTAGGGCATGCCTCTTTTCCCCTTCTGCCTTCGTCTTCCTCCATCTCCATCGCTCGAAGCTCCGCCGCCGCTCTTCGAACTCATCGTCGTGCTCGAGCCAGGCTGCTGCATCACCCTGAACGTTACCAGAGCACTTCGCCATCGCCCTCTACTTCATCAGGTACTCCTTCTTATTCCCTGTAGATCTCAATCTAGGGTTTCTTCCGTAGCCCCGCCATGAAACCTTGAAGCTTTTGCTGTTCATCCCCGTAGGTTAGCCTTAGTGTAGATTCAAACTTTATTTAGATTCGACCCGAATCCATGCGCTCCTGCTCCGTCCTCACGTCTTTTAGTTCTTCTATCAATGTTTCCTCCTTCCTGGATTTTACCACAATTACATCAACATAAGCATGGACATTTTTTCCGATCTTCCCTTTGAAACAGTTCTGCAAGCAACGCTGATAAGTCGCTTGGGCACTCTTGAGCCCAAAAGGCATGGATACATAACAGAAGGCTCCAAAAGGAGTTACGAAAGTTGTCTTCTCCTGGTCCTTAACTGCCATCTTGATCTGATGATAACCTGAATATGCATCCAAAAAACATAGCCGCTCACATCCCGCCGTAGCATCAATAATCTGATCAATACGGGGGAGAGAAAAAGGATCAGTTGGGCAAGCCTTGTTTAGGTCTGTGTAATCAACACACATCCTCCAAGTTCCATTTTTCTTTAGCACCAATACCGGATTAGCCAGCCACTCTGCATGGAACACCTCAACTATGAATCCTGCGGCCAAAAGCCTGGCCACTTCTTCTCCTATAGCCTTGCGCCTCTCCTCATTGAAGCGGCGCAAGTACTGTTTGACCTGTTTAAACTTCGGATCAATGTTAAGACTGTGCTCAGCGAGTTTGATGGCTTCTCGCCCCTCATTGGTTACCCCAAGTGGAAGGTTTGAGATGCAGTGTAGCGGGAGTTTTCCCTTGGCAAAGATACCAAGGATCGATTTCCCCTGAGACTCCCAGTTTCAACAAGAAGGTGTCAACTGCTAACGGCGCCAGATATTAGCAATCAACGTGGACCTGCACACAGATACAAATAACTTTGCTCCCAACGAGTACAGAGAGGTTGTCAATCCCTCCGGCCTTGTAGTTTACAAAGGATCAAACACAAGTGATAGTAGTGATAGATATTGCTGCAATAGTAAGTAAAAGCGTAAAGTAATTAGCGGATGTGATCAATGATGGTAATATGGACGGGAGTACCATGATGTTCACTAGTGATGTCTCTCTCTCAAAAGACGATAAAACAGCTATGTGAGGTAAACGAATTACAGCTGGGCAATTGACAGAATTATGTGCGCAAACCAATGCTAACTATGTTGCAAGAAAGGTAGAGGTTCAAAGCATGGGCGGTACGCCGAGGCAAGTAGACCGAAATCCATCTGCATCTACTACTAATCATCCACCTTGAGATATCTATCCAGAACATCTCGCTGGTATTAAGTTGCGAGTCCCACCCATAGTGTAAACCCAAAGCAACAGACAACTGCATTAAAAGAACTTTGCGTAAAGTAAACAATCCTTGCACCCGCGGGCACAAGCACCGTTGTTTTCCCCCTTGTGGCAACAGCACATCCCCTAGACTCATGTTTCTGTCACTCAAGCTAGTCATCGAGGGGCATGAACCCACAATCAAGCATAACGTTCCCTCTTGGAGTCACTACCTACTACTTGGCCAAAGCAATAAATAACAACGGAGAACATGCAAGAATTACTTACGAACATAAATATAAAAGAGGTGAATCAAATATATTACTCAAACACAATCTGAACATAATCTCATAATCCATCGGATCCCAGCAAACTCATCATAGCAACAGCATAAGGATTACATATGTGCCTCGATCATGTAGAGCAGCTCACGAGGACTAATTAGTGAAGCACAAGAACGGGAGGAGAATATCACATAGCTACTGGTCATGGACTCATGGTCCAAGGGAGACTACTCACAACTCATCCGAGAGGCGTCCATGGTGGTGGAGAAGCTCCCGGTGGTGATCCTCCCCTCCGGCAGGGTGCCGGGAAGAGTTCTCCTGGTGCTCCCGATCTTGGAAGCGGCGGCGGCGGCTGAACAGAGATGAGATCGCGAAAAAGAGTTCCCATCTCGAGGGTTTTGGGAGACGGTCTAAATATATGCCAAAGGGGGGCATCAGCGGAGCCTCGGGGGGCCCAGGCGCCCCCCCCCCCCCCCCCC